>CM030191.1:7810714-7813214 GCA_017639675.1 Aplochiton taeniatus
TGTGTGTGTGTGTGTGTGCGGGAGGCGAGGGACGCCGGAGGCAGTGATCAATGGCACTGCGTTCCGTTGCATTCCTGAGGAGCGCTGCCATCGATCAAGGGACGGATGAGGTAGGAGGAGAGTGAGAGAGAGAGAGGGGGAGAGAGAGAGAGAGAGAGAGAGAGAGAGAGAGAGAGAGAGAGAGAGAGAGAGAGAGAGAGAGGGAGAGAGAGAGCGAGAGAGAGAGAGAGAGAGAGAGAGAGAGAGGGAGAGAGAGAGAGAGAGAGAGAGAGAGAGAGTGAGAGAGAGAGAAAGAGAGAAAAAGAGAGAGAGAGAGAGAGAGAGAGAGGGAGATGGAGAGGAAGATGGAGGGTGTGCTTGGACTTCCGTTTCATCTCCTCATATTCAGAGGGGTCCAATCGATGGATTTACAGTGTGTGGGTAACAACTTGTGTGTGTTGTGCGCGTGTGTTGTGTATGTGTGCGTTGCACAGGACTGAGGACATCCCTCTGCGTATTAAGCTTTTCTCCAGTGTGTCCTGCGTGTGTGTGTGTTCCTGTGCGTGTGTGTGTTCCCGTGTGTGTGTGTGTGTTCCTGTGTGTGTGTGCGTGTGTATGAGTGCGTGTGTGTTCGCGTGTGTGTGTGTGTGTGTATGAGTGTGTGTGGTGGTACCTGGATGTACTCTTTGTTGCTGTCCTCGCTGGGCGTCCAGGCGTTGTCGTCGTTGTTGAGGCGGGCCTGGCGGGGCAGCCAGCGGAAGTCGTAGAAGGAGGACGAGGCGCTGATCTGGTCGTCGCTGATCTTCCCCGACTCCAGGCCGAACACCATGCTGCAGTGGAAGGCTGGACGGGGGGAGAGAGAGAGGGGGGGGGGGGTATGTTGAATAGATTATTTTCTTACAGAAAGAGAGAGAGAGAGAGAGAGAGAGAGAGAGGAGAGAGAGAGAGAGAGAGAGAGAGAGAGATTGAGAGAGAGACAGAGAGACAGAGAGAGAGAGAGAGAGAGAGCGAGAGAGAGAGAGAGAGAGGGAGACAAAGAGAGAGAGAGATTGATTTGTTTTTAGACAGGAGGAAGAGATTGAGGGAGGGAGGGAGAGAGGGAAGGAGAGAGAGAGAGAGAGAGAGAGAGAGAGAGAGAGAGAGAGAGAGAGAGAGAGAGAGAGAGAGAGAGAGAGAGGGAGAGAGATTGATTTGTTTTTAGACAGGAGGAAGAGATTGAGGGAGGGAGGGAGGGATGGAGGGAGGGAGGGAGGGAGGGAGGGAGGGAGGGAGGGAGAGATGGAGGGGAGGATAAGTAGCGGTGTGCTTCATTATCAGGGAGATTGAAACCTCCAGAGATGGAGGGAGCCATTGGCCCAGCACTGCATTGCCGCCGGGGGAGGAGATAAGGACACATGGAGTGACAACTGTCGGCCAGCAGATAGACGGAGGGATAGAAAGAGAGCGACGGACTGAAGGGAGAGGGAACAGAGAGGAAACAGACACAGAGGGGTCATTTAAAAGCAACGGAAAAATAAACAAAATGGCGGGGGGAACCCCGGGAAAACACAGAGAAAAAAAGTGCTGAAAAGAGGATAGACAGACTATTGAGACGCGTCAAATAAATAAACGTCAAATGAACAAAAGACCGACAAAGGAGGATGGGAAGGCAGGAGACCGTGGAAGTGAACGTGGACGAGCGTGGAACTCACAGTCTCTGACTTCCTTGAGGGTCATGTTGTAGCGGGCCGAGAAGCCGTCCTTGGCCACCGCCATGTCCGTGTGGAAGGACAGGGCCAGCAGGCCGGACGACGACTGGATCTCCGGGGGGATCTTGGTGCCGCAGTACCGGCCGATCAAAGGACCCACTGGGGGGAAAGACGCACGCACACACGCACGCACACACACACACACACACACATACATACATACACACACACACACACATACATACACACACACACACACACAGTTAACATAGGCTGATTACCAGTTGCCATTTCTTATACTAATCAAAGCCCTTGTTTCTTGCTGAAGTGACTTGGAGGTAATTGCTGTCGGTGAAGGGGTTATCTTAAAGTGCTGGGTAGGGGGAGCTGTGGGGGCTCTGGTAGTGGGATCCTATTAGACCAGGGGGGCGTCTGAGAACATGGACCACAACCTAATGACTCACAGCAGGCCTGATCACTCCATCCCTCCATCTATCCCTCCATCCTTCCATCTATCTATCCTTCCATCCATTCTTCTGCCCCCCCTCCCTTCCCCCACTCCACACACAGGCGGTCAGTATCTGTGTCTGAGGAAGGATTAGGGCCGCGTCTGGGAGCTGATTCCACGTCAGATTAGAGAGTTTAGAGACTGCAGATCGCAGTGGGGGTGGAAGCGAATGGGGGGGGGGGGGGGATTCAGTGGCTTATGCACCGGCTGTTCTGGGACCAGCCTCTCTGCGGGATTACGGGAGCCACTTTCCTGGAGGGCGCCCAACATCTAGCGCCGTTGTCCCTTTCGATTCCCCACTTCCCCTTTTTGTCGCGGCCCTCGT
>CM030191.1:7815714-7818214 GCA_017639675.1 Aplochiton taeniatus
GATTTATGCGCCCCGGGCGACTCACCTTGAGCAGCTGCAGCTGTGCGGTACCAGATCAACTTCCCATCAGCCCCTGCTCCGGCTCACAAGGGGCCTGAGTCACGGCTGAGTGTTTATGGACGAGCACGTCGATGAGGAGAGGGGAGGACGCCCCGTTACGCACGCATGCACGCACGCACACACACACATACGCGCACACACGCACACAACACACACGTATTCTTTTGTCTCCCCATGCCTCTGTCTAGCATAGGAGCACTCTCTTTCTTTCTTACACGCGCAAATACATGCTTCTGTCCGGCTTTATATGGAAGTAAAGTCTTTCTCTCATTCCATTTCTCTCTTTCTCCTTCCCTTAGCTTTCCTCTCCCTTCCTTATCTCTCCTTTTGTCCTGCACCTCCCCATCTCTCCCTCCCCTTCTATACCTCCCTGCCTCCCCCCCCTCTCTCTCTCTCTCTCTCTCTCTCTCTCTCTCTCTCTCTCTCTCTGTCTTCCACAGACCCCCACTCTGTCTCGACACCCAGTTCGATGGAGCAGGATGAAACACACTGGCGTTCCACAGTGGCTCCAGACCCTGTTAACTGTGAGCCTATAAAGTCTAGAGGGTAGGGTGGGGGCAGTCTGGGGGTAGTCCAGGGGTGTGTGTGGAGGGTAGTCTAGGGGGTGTGCGGGGGGGGGGGGGGGGGGGGAGTCTGGGGGAGTCTCGTTTGGGTTCGGGGGCTGAGACTGGAGGGCCGGTCGTCGAGGTAACCCCTCGTTTGTGTGTCAACAGAGCACTGACTATGGAGGTCCCAAACGCGCGCGCACACACACACACACACACACACACACACACACACACACACACACAGGCAAGCACGCACACAGGCACGCACGCACACACACACCGGTATTAATCCAGGCATTCTGGCGACTGAGTGCACGAAAACGAAAGAAAATGACCAGAATTCTCACATCCGTGTTCAGGTTTAGAAACACACACACACACACACACACACACACATACTCAGCCAATGAGAATGAAACGGAAGTCAAGCATACCCTCCATCTCCCTCTCCATCTTCCTCTCTCTCTCCCTCCCTCTCCCTCTCCCACTCTCCCACTCTCTCTCTCTCTCTCTCTCTCTCTCTCTCTCTCCCTCGCCCCCCCCTCTCTCTCTCTCTCTCTCTCTCTCTCTCCCCCCCTGTCTCTCTCTCTCTCTCTCTCTCTCTCTCTCTCTCTCTCTCTCTCTCTCTCTCTCTCTCTCTCTCTCTCTCTCTCTGTGTATTCCTCCTACACACACGAACAGTGCCGAACCACTGGGTTACAACTCCCACGCACGCTGATATTAATATATTTGAGTATTATAAGCCTCAGGTAAGGTAACTGAGGCACACACACACACAGACGAGTGTGTCGAGACAAGATACCACCCAACCCCCTCACTTACTCACCATATTTACAGCTCTCTCCCTCTGTGTGTGTGTGTTCTCACATCCGTGTTCAGGTTTAGAAACACACACACACACACACACACACACACACATACTCAGCCAATGAGAATGAAACGGAAGTCAAGCATACCCTCCATCTCCCTCTCCATCTTCCTCTCTCTCTCTCTCTCTCTCTCTCTCTCTCTCTCTCTCTCCCTCTCCCTCTCCCTCCCTCTCCCTCCCTCTCCCTCTCCCTCTCCCCCCTCTATCTCTCTCTCTCTCTCTCTCTCTCTCTCTCTCTCTCTCTCTCTCTCTCTCTCTCTGTATTCCTCCTACACACACGAACAGTGCCGAACCACTGGGTCACAACTCCCACGCACGCTGATATTAATACATTTGAGTATTATAAGCCTCAGGTAAGGTAACTGAGGCACACACACACACACAGACGAGTGTGTCGAGACAAGATACCACCCAACCCCCTCACTTACTCACCATATTTACAGCTCTCTCCCTCTGTGTGTGTGTGTGTGTGTGTGTGTGTGTGTGTTCATGGCCCAAGCATGACTACCATGTGTGTGTTCGAGTCAAACAATGCGACGTGACTTTAGAAGTGTGTCATTCATTAACCGGAATGAGAGCATGCTGTGAGTGATGGGAGGGAATCTATCTGAACTCCTTTCATCGTGGTGGCGTGACCTAGCCTTGGCAGTATTGGTGTGTGTGTGTGTGTGTGTGTGTGTGTGTGTGTTTATGTCACTGCTTAAAGTAGCTGTACATGGGTGTTTTCGTGTTGCATCCAATTGGACCCATGTTCACACATGCTGCTATGTGAACATCTGTGTTAGAGCGTGTGTGTCTGTGTGTGTGTGCGTGTGTGTGTCTGAGCCCCGGTGGCCCACTGGCCCTGTTCCTTACTGGGTCATGGTTCAGCAGACGGGGAGAACCCTTCACTCCTCGCACAGCATGGCTTCACCCTCCCCACCCGGACCCACACCGCCGTGGGCCCCGTGTGTGTGTGTGTGTGTGTGTGTGCGTGTGTGTGTGTGTGTGGTCGATGAACACGGAACCCGTCCCCTTCACACAC
>CM030191.1:7823214-7843214 GCA_017639675.1 Aplochiton taeniatus
ATCCTTCCCATTTAAGCGTCACGCAGGATCAGCAAACAAACTTTCAACAGCCTCCATATTAACACGGCTTCTAAATAAACCAATCAAATCAGTCCTTTTTGGAATGAACCAATAGAAAAGGGTATCTCTCCCCCACCTAGCCAATCAGATGTTGCACTTGTCCCTCACCTGTCTTGAAGATCTCGTAGCGCAGCGAGAAGCCCGCCCCTTGATGGGCGTATAGTCCGAAGACGAATCGGATTGGACAGGGAGGGGCCGGAGGAGATGATTGGCGGTGGGGCGATGTTGCTACAGTGCTTGCCCAACACGTCGGCCCCGTCCGAATTACCATCGCGGATCTCTATGTAGTCATACCTGAGAGAGATAGAGGGAGAGAGAGAGAGAGAGAGAGAGAGAGAGAGAGAGAGAGAGAGAGAGAGAGAGAGAGAGAGAGAGAGAGAGAGAGAGAGAGAGAGAGAGACGGAGAAAGCGAGACAGAGAAAGATAGAGAAAGGTAAGGGGGAGAGAAAGAGAGAGAGGGGGAGAAAGATAGAGGGGGAGGGAAAGAGGGCGAGTAAGAGAGAGGAGGTTGGGGAGGAGAGAGGGGAGAGAAAGAGAGGCTGTTAGGAGATTTGCTAGCAAAAACAGCTTGATGTGGGTCTGACAACTTCCAGGGTTAGTTTCCAAGTCAGGTCAGTTGAAACATTCTGAGAGAGCAGAATGGACACACAATTAAAAAAACACACACACACACACACACACTGCCAAACAACCACATCTTCATACATTTTCAGTGTCACACTTTTTAATTTCCCATTCCATGGCTCCCTGTTTCCACAGACCTGTCTCGGGCAAAGCCGCACCATCAGCACTGTTCCAACCGCTTTGCCTTCGGCCCATGGAAGACCACCAGGACGGACTTGGACAGACGATCCAAGCATCCAAGCCCACATCTGGGTGGGTTTATTAATATAATGATATTAATAAGGAGGGGCTCCTGAACACGTGAGGAGCAGAGCGCCGAGGAGAAGGAACGGGAGTCAACGTGCAGAAAGAGCGAACGAAAGAAAACGTTTTCTAGACTAAACACGAACGAACGAACGACATTTCAGGAGACCTTTGACCTCGCGACCCCTAAAAGCACAGGCAAATTCTTGACTGTCAGCTGAGTATGCAAGCGTGTGTGTGTGTGTGTGTGTGTGTGTGGTCGGGGGGGGAAGACAAAGCCCCACCTGGCTGTTCCAGAATTAGAGTGGCTAACACGGCCATCTTTGTCATTCGCCGTCTCACCCAGACAACAGCAGCTCACTGGAGCTAATAGGGTCTGGATGCCTGTGTGTGAGTGTGTGTGTGTGTGTGTGTGTGTGTGTGTGTGTGTGTGTGTGTGTGTGTGTGTGTGCGCGCGCGTGTGTGTGTGTAATAGTATACTTATGTGGTTGGTTGAGAGAACAGATGTATTATTTCCTGTAAAAAAGTGTGTCTATGTCATTTCAAGCACAAGCACTCTGGGCCATTTCCCCTTCAACCATCTGCATTTTCTCTCTCTCTCTCCCTCACTCTCTATCTCTCTCACTCTCTGTGTGTCTCTCTCTCTCTCTCTCTCCTCTCTCTCTTCTCTCTCTCTCTCCTCTCTCTCTCTCTCTCTCTCTCTCTCTCTCCCTCCCTCTTATATTCTTGCCGAAGCGCTTGCCGGTCCTAAACAGCGTTCCCCCCCCCCCCCCCCCCCCCCCCCCCACCCCCCCCCCCCCCCCCCCCCCCTATGATGTGATTCGCTGCGTTACTAACTGCATCGCCGCGGGACCCCTCGGCCAGTGAGACGCGCCGAGACGAAACGTTAAAAAAAAGAATAACAGTAAAAAAAGAACTCTGTTGGCGCCGTCTCAATAGGCCGTGTGACAGGCCCCCTCTGAGAGCGACAGGTCCGCCGTTCTCCTCGGCTAATTACGACGACAGCGCCGTCCAACTCGCCACCCCGCCTCGCCGAATTGCAAACGACACACACACACACACACACACACACACACACACACACACACACACACACACACACACACACACACACTACACTGCCCGATGAGGGAGCGGCGGGGGGTGGGGGGATGCTTGGGCCATTCACAGACTCTGTAGACGTAAAGGGGTTTTCCACAGGACGGCATGGCTGAGCTGAACCGGAGCGTGCCGGACCAACCAGCAGCACCGAGACGGCCTGGGTTCGGGTCCGGCGGCACTGTGGGAACGAGGCTGCAGGTGAGCCGAGTGCAGAGGCGTCTGCGTTTAGCCTCGGGGCGAGACTCGACCCCGCAGCCCCACATCAACAACAGCGCTTTTCCTGTTTCATCAAAGCCAACATTGGATTCTAGGTTTTCTAATCGATAGACCAAAAAAAGAAATAAAAAAAAAAAGCCTGCACCCCGGAATCAGAACTAAGGGCTAGAGATCTGGACAGAGTCCCGATCCCATTTCCATCTACACATCGGACTGTTAATCCGGTAGAGAGCTGCTGGGGCCACTGGCTTTACCAGCCAAGCCTTTCCTCCAAGGCTTTTAGAGCTAGCCATGAGACTATGTCTGCTGGGCGTGTAACTGACACAGGTTTAGGGAAAACACACATGCACACGCACGCACGCATGCACGCACACACACACACACGCACACCCATGCACGCACGCACGCACGCTGCAGTATCGCCAGCACCAAGGATAAAAGGGGGCCCGAGAAGGAGCTGAAAGCCTAATTAGGTTTTAATTGATTTTGGAGTGGGTCTCTCGTTCTCTCTCTCTCGCTCTCTCTCCGTCACACTGCCTCTCTGTGTCTCTCGCCCCGGTGTGGATTAAGAGCGGTGAGTGAGCGAGTGAGTGCTCCTCAGATGTGATTATTGACCTGTTGGCTTTGGCCTCCCCCGGCTCTGCTGAATACATGCATGGGAGAGCCAGACGGGTGAGAGGGACCAGGGGCACACACACGCACACACACACACACACACACATACACACGCACACACACGCACACACACACACACATACACATACACACGCACACACACACACACACACACATAAACACACACGTGGAAATGTGCATTCCAAAGCAGCCAGCCCCCCCCGAGCCCCAACACACAACATCGACAGCGTCCATTTGCGTGCACATGCATCCACAGGCGAGAGTGTGCCAGGGTGTGCAGACAGCCCCGTAGACACATTAGCGTCTCACGTCTCACACACATACAGACCACAACCCCCCCCCCCTCCCCATAACCCCCCGGCTCAGATTCCATTAGGGCTTGTTTTGAATAAAGCCTCTCATGATTTGTCTGTCTCCCCCCTCTCCTCCCCTCCCTCTCCCCCTTCTGTCTGCCTGCTGTCTGTCTATGTCTGGGTGGCCGCGACTCGCGGCCATTTCTCTATGGCCGGCCATTCCCGGCTAACAGTCCCCCCCGCAGCAGAAAAACCAGTGGCTCAGCGAACGGATAAATAAAAGAGAAAACAGCGACAAGTAAACGACCCCGAGGTCACACACTCCTCCGCTAGTCCAGACTTGTTCTCTCGCTCCCTCTCTCCGCGTCTCACTCCTCCCCTCTCCTCCGCCCCGGCTAATTGCCTTTCACACCTCCGCTGTTTTTCGGGGACCGTCGACATTCCCGACAGGCGCCGAGATGCACAACAAGGCGTGGTGGTTAAAATTAGCCCCCTAACCCCCCCCCCCCCCCCCCCCCCGCCCCCAACGGTGCACCAGGCGACACCTGCCGTCGCAGCGGACACAATTAGCCCCAAGGAGTCCACTTCCTGGTTCGAGAGGCTGGGTTGTCAGCATGGGGGGGGGGGTTATGCGGGAGGTACTGGGGACTGTAGTTGTCTCTTTGAGGCGAGCGCCGGCACTAAGCTGCTTTGTTTACGAGAGACGGCTCCCAGGGAAACTATCGACAAGACAAGAGAGGAGCTCGGCATTGAACAAGCACTCCAGGCCTCTGTTTGAGTACACAGGCCAACCTCCCTCTCTCCCTCTCTGTCTATCTCTACGCCTCTCGCTACGTGTGTTCAGCAAATGTGAACGGATCTATTTTGAAATCTAGCTCATTTGTGCATTTACGTATGTATATATGACGACGTTCCCGCTCTGAAATGCGAGAACCCACGGCAGCAAACCCAGTCTCTATCTGCGAGGCAGAAATGAAGACGTACTGAGAGTTAGCTTAGCCTCCCCGTCGTCTACACACACACACACACACACACACACACACACACACACTGCGCTTCCACCCACCCCTAGCGCCCCCCGGGAGCCTCTAATAAGCCATAAGTGCCCCTGAAATATTAACTAGACGCTGGGAGTGGAATCTCCTTCAGATCCATAGAGCCTGTCATCTCCAATCTCCTCCATCCCAAACAAACAGCTTTCCCCCGGCCCGGGCCCATCCATCACGGAGAGGTGCTTACAGAACGCCGGCCGCCCCTGGACCGGCTGGAGCGCCCGCAGGCCGCAGAGAGGCTCCCCCCGGCCCAGAGCGAAACGTAAGAGGCCCCATCGATCGCCCAGCCCTTTGCCGTGGCCGAGCCCGCCGACAGACTGCTTGACCCTGCATCGGGACGCTATCTTTAGCCCCCCTAATGGTGCTTTTTAGCGCGGCGTCTTTAATAGCCTTTTGATGGGAAGAAGAGGAGGGTTAAGTTGGACAGCCGAACAGGGGAAAGGTTGGCGCTTTGGGGTCCATTCAGCTCGTTCCTTCGAGCCGGTCGGAATCAATCACCGGCACAACAACAAAAAAAACGCGGCGAGATAAATTCACGAGTTGCATTTTTTTACGGCTGTTGTAACTGGAATTAGCATGATGAGATGATTCCTAGCTCACTGGACGGCAGAGCTGACCATGAACTGTTCAGCACCTCCTCCTCCTCCACCTCCTCCTCCTCCTCCTCCTCCTCCACCTCCTCCACCTCCACCTCCTCCACCTCCTCCTCCACCTCCTCCTCCTCCTCCTCCTCCTCCTCCTCCACCTCCTCCTCCTCCGTCTCCCCTCACACACCCTCGGGTCACTGCTGATCACCCATCGATTCCTCGTTAGCAACGGAAAACGGCCATTGATCACACACCTCCCCTCCCCTCCCCGTAGGGACTGGCGAGAGAGTGATATCATGCATCTCTTTTTCACACACACTCCCTCACACACACACACTAACTCACACACACACACACACACTCCCTCACACACACACACTAACTCACACACACACACACACACTCCCTCACACACACACACTAACTCACACACACACACACACACTCCCTCACACACACACACACACACTCTCACACGCACACAAACACTCTCACATTCACACACAGGGGTGTTGTTCCGCATCAGCGACACTTCCTTCTGTGATCAGGCACATTATACACTAAGGGGATTTAATGGTGTCCATGTCAGAAAGGGGGGGGGGTGACTTTCACTCCGTGTGTGTATCTGTGTGTGTTTGTGAGATAACTATTGGACCAAATGTGTGTGTGTTTGTGTGTGTGTGTGTTTGTGAGAATACTATTAGACCAAGTGTGTGTGTGTGTGTGTGTGTGTGTGTGTGTGTGTGTGTGTGTGTGTGTGTTTTTGAGAACACTATTAAACCAAATGTGTGTGTGTGTGTGTGTGTGTGTGTGTGTGTGTGTTAGGGAAATAAAAACTGCCACATCTCCACCTCATGCCCCTGCAGGCTCTGGCCGATACAAAACAACCACATAAAAGGGGGGTATAAAAACCTGCAGAGAAGGGAATGGATCGTATTGAATCTTTGTGTCTGCTTTGTGACAAGCGTGCACGTGTGTGTGTGTGTGTGTGTTTTAAAACAAGTCTGCGAGTGTGTGTTTGTTCAGTGTGTGTGTGAGTCAGTTTTATGACTAGCGTGTGTATTTCTACCACCACCAGACCAGGGTGCATGTGCATGCATCTATTTTAGGACTATCGTGTGGGTGCCATGACTGCTGCCTGTATTTTATGACAAGTGTGTGTATGTGTGTGTACATATGTGTGTGTGTGTGTATTTGTGTGTGTGTGCATGCGTGCATGTGTGAGTGTGAGTGTGAGTGTGAGTGTGTGTGTGTGTGACCAGAGGGCGTGTCAGTAGAGAAACCTTCCGCGGGCTTTTTAATCCCACAGTGAAGCGAAAAGAAACACTGCTGGGTACGGAGGCAATCGAAATGAAGAAAGGAAGAGAGAGAGAGAGAGAGAGAGAGAGAGAGAGAGAGAGTTGAGAGACGCCCCTCCAGGCGCTCTCCTCACCTCTCTCATCCCCCTCTCTCCACCTCTCTCATCCCCCTCTCCTCACCTCTCTCATCCCCCTCTCTCCACCTCTCATCCCCCTCTCCTCACCTCTCTCATCCCCCTCTCTCCACCTCTCTCATCCGCCTCTCCACGCCTGTTATCCGGGGGCGCGCCGATGGCCGATTGCATTACAGATATGGCCTGATATTTCATCTAGCCGTTATTACATTTGGTTCACATCAATCTGGGAGGATCGGGGCGCGGAGGTAAGAGTCGTTTGGCACGGTGCCCCAACTCCCCCCACCCCCCCACCCCCTCCCAAAAATGAAATTCAGAGTTTAAAGTGCCACCTCTGACGGGAAGTCTGGCATTACGGCTGGAGATTGGATTGCTGCGGTACAGAGGTGGGGTTTTTAAAACTACATCACCCAGGATGACGGGCTGTTTGAAGCCTGGCAAAGATCACTGGACGTATAGGAGATGATTGCCAAGCTGCAGTATGGGTTTTGTAGTTTGGTGGAGCTGACTCGCCATTATTTCTGAGAGTTATATCTGGGCAAAAGTGCCCAGAGGGGGAGTTATTGCTGATACTCTGACAGGCAGTGTGTGTGTGACGCGTGTGTGTGTGTGTGTGTGTGTGCGAATACATACTTGCGTCAGTAAAAAAGCAAACGTAGAACTTCTTTAAAAATAAAATAAACCACCCTCAAGCCTTATCCTCCCCTATCTTGCTATTCTCTGCCTGCTTACCCTGACCTGACCACACACACACACACACACACACACACACACACACACACACACACACACACAACCACTCTGGCTAACCCTGCGTCCAACCGTCAGAGGAGCAAAAAACTGCAAATGATACCTGGGGCATGGTGTTCTGGCAGAGCCGTGCGGCTGGGAGGGGAGTGAATGGAGGCCCAGCTGCAGCACGGAGACCTGGGCAGGGAGCGGCCGCCTGTCTGCGGTCCAAAAGGCCCAGTGTGGGCGGGCCACAGAGTGGAGGAGTATTGAGCTGCACTTTAGCTTTTTCAGCCGCATTTGTGTTGCCGCTTGGGGGCCCGAGGGGCGCACATCCTCCACAAATGTGTGGCGGGGCATTAGAATGAGTGTATCTGAGTGTGTGTGCGTGAGTATGTGTGTGTGTGTGTGTGTGTGTGTGTGTGTGTGTGTGTGTGTGTGTGTGTCTGTGTTTGTTTGTGTTTGTATGAATAAGTCAGTGTTGGTGTGCGTATACCCCCCACTTACCCTTTTTTCTAATGGGACCATAAAACGTGATTCTTTTAGCGTTGATCACACACACACACACACACACACACACACACACACACACACACACACACACACACACACACACACACACACACACATACACAATAAATGGTGAGAGTAGGAGGGCAGGGCAAGGGCCCAGTTCCCTCAGGCTTGTGTAAAAACCCATCCAAATAAAACCCTCTGAAGAGGAGAGAAGAACAGGAGGAAGGGGAGGAGGAGGGGGAGGAGGAGGAGGAGGAGGAAGAGGGGGAGGAGGAAGAGGTGGAGGAGGAGGAAAAGGAGTAGGAAGAGAAAGAGTGAGAGGCGGAGATGGCCGTTCAACTTTCTCTCCTGCCTCCCCTCTCTTTCCTTCTCTCCTTCCTCCCCCCTCCTTCCTTCTCTCCTCCTTCGCTCTCTCTGCCTTCCCGCCCGGCGGCGTTGAGCGGAGGACTTCACTCCCTGCCTATGGTCCCCACCAACCCTCCGCTACGGAGAAGAGTCGCTCTGTTGTGGCTCGGTCGGACATTTAGGAGGAGGACCCATCCAACACCCGTCCGACAAAACAAGGTCAACAGCGTTTCAAAAAGCACTTGAACGTGAAGTGAGCCGGCGCCGTGATTCAAAATGGCTGTCAACAGTGAAGCTCCTCCCTCAGCTCAGTCCTCCTGTGACTAAAGTCCTGAAAATACCCCCGATACCGACAGAACACACCTTCCCCTGAGAGGGAATGGCCATTACTCCCCCACATCCCCACAATGCCTGCTCATCTATAAGCGCCGTGACAAACACACCACACCGCCACACAGAGCAGAATCCATCATTTCCCGACGCTCCGTATAGCGTTTCCCCGGAGTGTGATGGTGTGACGGGGGGAGGGGGGGGTCAAGGCGAGGTCGGACATGACGGATACCTCTGAGGTCATCGACTCTGGAGTAAGAGATGGTTTATGGTCCTCTGTGTGTTCCATCAGAGGAGTCGGACAGACCTGGTCCACCTGTAGGTAACCCCGCGATTACCCCATGCTAACCACATCTAGGTAACCCCACGGTAACCACATCTAGGTAACCCCACGGTAACCCCACAGTAACTCCATGGTAACCACATCTAGGTAACCCCACGGTAACCCCACAGTAACTCCATGGTAACCACATCTAGATAATCCCACGGTAACCCCTTGGTAACCCCACAGTAACTCCACGGTAACCACATGTAGGTAACCACACCCTAACATCGCGGTAACCAAGTGGTTGCTGTTTTTCTTTGTCCCCTTCATGCTACTTGCTTACATACTGTGGACTTATCTTCTAAGTACACACTTACTTACTAATGACTTACATACTTTGGACTTACTTATGTTCTAAGTACACACTTACTTACTAATGACTTACATACTTTGGACTTACTTATGTTCTAAGTACACACTTACTTACCAGCAACTTACTTACCAAGGACTTCCTTCCTGAGTGCTTACTTACTATGTTCTTTCTTTCTTTCTTTTGCATGATTTTTCATCTTTCTCCCCTCCCTCTGTCTTTTTGGTCTATTGGCCTGTTAGCCTCCCGACCACCTCATCCCTCTCTTTTTCACCATTCTCTTTATTGTGTGATTCACAATTTCTCTTCCCCCCTCTCGCTTCCTGTCTCCCAAACCCTGGTGGACTGGGATTAAATTCCCGAGGATTCAGCTGAATCTGGTTCCTATTTCCTGTCCATCCGGGGGCCGATGAGGTACGGGGAAGGAGGAAAACCTTTCAAGCGTCCGCCCGCTGGACAGGGGGGGGGGGGGTGTTGCCATGGCGACCCGAATCCATCCGCATTTAGATATTGCGTATTTGATATAACGCATGCCGTGCTTCTGTCCCCTTGCCTCGGGCCTCTTGCATGCGAGCCCTGTCATGTGCCGTGTGTCCGTGTGAAATTACAACTCTATTTCAAGTGCCAGGCGGCACGGCGACACATTCCATATGCATGATAATGAATCTTGAGTGGCGGCTGGACGACCCCCCCCCCCCCCCCAATATTAAGACTATCCATTACACATCCCTTGAAAACAATGATGCTACACCTTACTAAGTTTTCATACAGACCTTTCCGGTGACCTCATCAAGCTGTCCTGGTAGAGTCTACATTGCATGGAGTCTGTTGTAGCCACCCCCCACACACACACACAATTCATCCCCCCCCCCCTTACTGAGTGCAGGTAGCTCTAACATCATATAGACCTGGGGCCACCCCTATACCCCCCTCCCCCCCTTACTGAGTGCAGGTAGCTCTAACATCATATAGACCTGGGGCCACCCCTGTACCCCCCTCCCCCCCTTACTGAGGGCAGGTAGCTCTAACAACATATAGACCTGCCCCCCCCCCCTCCCCCCCCCAGGCCACTCACTTGCAGTCCAGCCTCTCGATCTCAAAGTGGGGGTTGAAGTTGAGGACGATGCGCTGCGAGGGCTCCGGCGCCGTCACCACCCAGTGGCAGTTCTGGTGGGGGGGGTACTCCAGGGGGTAGCCGGGGGAGGTGACGTAGCCCGCCTCACTGGCATCCAGCACCCCGCCGCACTCCACACCTTCAGGGAGGGGGGGAGAGAGAGGCGGGGGGGGGGGGGGGGGGGGGGGAAGAGAGTGAGAGAGAGGGGGTGGAGGGAGAGAGAGATAGAGATAGAGATAGAGAGAGAGAGAGAGAGAGAGAGAGAAAGAGAGAGAAAGAGAGAGAGAAAGAAAGAGAGAGGGGGAGGGAGGGAAAGAGGAAAGAAGGAGAGAGACGGATGTGGGGAAAAAGAGCAGGAAAATAAAATGCCACGGTTAGTGTTTGTGCAACATTGGTCTATAAATCCACATAATGGGAATGGTGTGTGTTTTTCCCGTCAGGAATGAGCTATCTAGGAGTGAAGCCATGGAAGGTACGTCGGAGAAAATGGAATGTTATTGGGAACATCTATTGGGAGTTTGCGGACATAAAAAGGCTCCATTGTCAGACAGTAATAGCAGCACACACACACACACACACACATCCTCCCTCCCTCCACGCCCAGTCCCTGTTCCCCCTGGCTCCATCTATGGGGAAATGTTCTCCAAGTGTAATTGTTGCTCTGGCAGCCAATCGGCAAACATTAGCACACACTCTCTGATTCCCATCGTCTCTCTCCCAGGGACAATAGCCAGCCAATGGCATGGTGCGGCGGCGCCGTCGGGGAGGGGACGTGCCCACGGGCTGCCTGAGGGGAGGGTTCAAGGGTCAGCCCCACTCCGTAATGACGACTTACAGGAACGACAAAAGCCCCTGTTCAGTGTCGAATCAGGGCAGCGCTAAGGACTAAGCACTATCTCTCTGCACGAAACAACGCTCGCCACACACAAAAGCACGTAATACACACACACACACACACACACACACACACACACACACACACACACACACACACACACAGACAGACAGACACACACACACAACACCACACACACACACACACACACACACACACACAGACACACACACACACACACAGACACACACTCCTCAGACTCTCATCACTCACTACGCCGCCGCAGCTTCACAGACCGACGTCGTCAGTCCAAATGGAAGCGAGATTAGGACGCAAAAATGACAATTCTCCACAAAGGACGTTCACCATGACAACGATACCCGCCAGGAGGCGCGCGGCGCCAAAAAGTGTTGAGCGACGGATAAGGCGCGGAGAGCGCTAGAATCGTTGGCTAACAGATTTCACAAGAGCTTTGTAGCCCTGCCGGCGGAGACAGCCTTTCTAAGTCGTGTGAAGAAGTCGATAAAGGGAAAAAGGGGAGGGGGAAAAAATGCCGTGGGGTTAGAAGTATAATAGACTCTTCGAGTGTTGACATTTCCTCACCTATTGTGTTTAAAAGGCACTCTTAAGAGCGGGTGACATTTGATAGAGCCTCGATTGGTTTCCCTGTTTTTTTTTTTTATTTACTTGGCGGAGAGTCACACTTAAGCACGCGCACAAGTAAGGCCTCTCAGGGGGATGTGGTGGCTACACATACACACACACACACACACACACACACACACACACACACACACACACAGTCACACTCGGAGAGGTGGGGTAGCACACACCCACACTAGTTTAGCCTGTCAGTCAGCAGCAAAAGTAGGAGACAGCAAAAATTAAATTCACAGATAACAAAAGGCGCACACGCACACACACACACACACACACACACACACACACACACACACACACACACACACACACACACACACACACACAGACAGATGGACAGAGAGAGACATCTCTTTATCTCCCCTGCATTCAGACTGACTGCGTCTCCGCTTCCCCACATCACTAGCTAACATGCGTGTGTATGTGTGTGTGTGTGTGTGTGTGTGTGTGTGTGTGTGTGTCTGGGAGAGAGGGGCTATCAGCAGCGCCCAGGGAGATTAAGACGTTCAGTCCGGGGGAGAATCCTGCTGGTTTCAGCACTTCTCTCCCTGAGTCGGCCATTCATGGCTTGCTAAAGAGGAGGGGGGGGGGGGGCATGGGGTTAGAGACGGAGGGGATTGGAAAGAGGAGGGGGGTGTATTTGGGCAGGTATGGCGATGAAGAGGGGAGGGCAGGGGAGAGAGACGGGGGGCCCCCAGGGAAGGGATGAGGAGAAGCGAGAGAAAGAGGGAGTGATGAGTGGGAGCAGGGAGGGAGGGAGGGAGGGAGGGAGTGAGGGAGGGGGAGAGAGGTGAGCGAACAACGGAGAGGAAGGGCATGAAAAATGTTATGGGGGGACGGGGGAGGAGGCGAGGAAACGAGGGACTCAGAGAGAGGTAGAGAATCAAAATAAAGGCAGAGAGAGGTAGAGAATCAAAATAAAGGCAGAGAGCTGAAGGGAGAGAGATGAGGTCGGGAAAGGTAAAGAAGTAATGCAATTGGGATAAGAGGAGATTGATCGCAGGGAGGGAGGGAGGGAGGCAGGGAGGGAGAAGCAGGGTGTACAGGGGGAGGGAGGGAGGGAGGGAGGGAGAAGCAGGGTGTACAGAGGGAGGGAGGGAGGGAGGGAGAAGCAGGGTGTACAGAGGGAGGGAGGGAGGGGGAGGGAGGGAGGGAGGGAGAAGCAGGGTGCACAGAGGGAGGGAGGGAGGGAGAAGCAGGGTGTACAGAGGGAGGCTCAGGTAGAAAGAGAAGAAGGGGAGGAGAGGGGGACGCAGAGGTAGAGGGGAGGGAGGGGGAGGGAGAGAGAGGGGAGGGAGGGATGCGGAGGGAAAGGGGAGGAGAGAGAAGAGGGAGGGAGAGAGGAGAGGGAGGGAGAGAGGAGAGGGAGGGAGAGAGAGGGGAGAAAGGAGAGGGAGGGAAGAGAGGGGAGCTCTGACGAGGCTCATTAAGACATGGCCGTCCTGCAGACTCCCTGTAGAGACTGACCCTGCAGGAGACCGGCTGTCAGTCAGGAGACATACACTGCCCGACTGTGTGTGTGTGTGTGTGTGTGTGTGTGTGTGTGTGTGTGTGTGTGCGTGTGTGTGTGTGTGTGTGTGTGTGTGTGTGTGCGTGGATGTGTTGTGAAGAGATGTGTGTTCCAGGAGGCTGGCTAGGTGAATGCCATTTGTGTTATGAGCTGACTGGATGCATTGCCCTGTTGGTGGATTTAATGTGTGTGTGTGTGTGTGTGTGTGTGTGTGTGTGTGTGTGTGTGTGTGTGTGTGTGTGTGTGTGCTTGTGAGTCTGTGTGCGTGTGTGTTTGGTATATGTGTGCGTGTGTGTGTGTGCGTTTGGTATGCGTGTGATTGTATGGGTCTGTGTCAGCGCTGGTTGTGTCTATGGGTTGTATGCTGGTGTATGCACCAGTACACATTTGGACTGACAAATAAATACATCAGAACATAGAGACTGCCATAGGGAGGCACTTGTCCCACAACCACATTTGTGGTTTCTTCTACCTGCTCTACGGCCTGTTTGTGAGTCGCTTTCACCCAAACCGCTTAACGTAACGTTAGGAGAGAGGTGTGTGTGTGTGTGTGTGTGTGTGTGTGTGTGTGTGTGTGTTATGATAGCCTACATTTTGTTCTGGGGGGGTATAGGTTAGTAATATGCACCTTTTAAGTGCATGTACGTGGGGGAAGCTCTCCGGCACGCCGTGTGCCTGGGCGTTTAGCGTTGGGGCTGAGCACAGAGGATGAGTAATGGACGGGACGCATTCGAGAGCAGCCGGCCTACTCTCCTGAATTACACTGTCTGTTCTGCACTGAGGCTCCATCTATCTACACACACACACACACACACGCAAGAGCGTGTGCACACGCACGCACGCACGCACGCACGCACGCACGCACGCACGCACACACACACACAGGTGCAACCTTACAGGGGCAAAAACAGTAAGATAGGGGTGGGTACTAAGGAACCACATGTATGCACTGTGATGTGTGTGTGTGTGTGTGTGTGTGTGTGTGTGTGTGTGTGTGTGTGTTTATACGATTTGAAAAGCCAATATGTAGAGAGGTTAACGGAAGCAGCTTACTTCTGATGTTTGCCATACGTACACTGTGTGTGAGTGTGTGTGTGTGTTCGTGTGTGACTGAAATCGACTACGACACGAAAAAACCCCTCAAAGATGGCGTCACACCAGTCTATTGGCACAGGAAGTGAGAACGCTCAACTTCCTGCTCGTCACGGCATGCTATCTCTGTCCGTCTGTGGGCGACTGTGTGTGCGCGCGTGTATGAATGTGTGCGCGTGTGTCTAAATGTGCGCGCGTGTGTATGAACGTGCACGTGTGTCTGAACGTGCGCGTGCGCCTCCACTGTTGCCCGCGGGTGTGCGCCTATGCCCGTTCCTATTAGCCGAGTATTATCAGCGTTGCTACGGCGGCACGCTCTGGGATAAGCTGGGAGTGTACGGAGAACAGATGCTGATAAATCCCTCCATCGCGCTCGCTCTCCCTTTCTCTCCGTCACTGTCGTCCTCCCCCCCCCCCTCTTAATCAAAAAGTGCTATGGGCCAGAGTGGGTGAATCAGTGAGGAGAGTGGGCAGCACTCATCCATTCACCCTCTCTCCCCGACTGGTTTTAATCTCCCCCTACTACACAGGAACGGCGCGAGGGAGGGAGGGAAGGAGAGAGAGGAAAAGAAAGAGAGGAAAAAAAAATTTGACCGTCTTTCCCAGCTTTAAAGCTTCACTGTCTCTGTTTGTTTTCCCCTCCGGAGGTGAAAGGGAGGCGTTTGGGAGAGCGAGGAGAAAGCGGGGCGGAATTGGGATCTGTAATCAAATTCACGTCGGACGTGGGCGGTGAAAAGCAGCGCCGTGATTAGCGCACGGTGACTCACAGCGGTTCCCTCTCCTGTTTTCTCCTCTCAATCGACCATTTCTCTCCTCCTCCACGATATTTCTATCAATCGTCACCCCCTCACATCCTCTTCTCTTAGATCCCTTTCCAGGTCTGGCTTTAACCGCTCTTCCTTCCTGCCTACCTCCCTCCCTCCCTCCCTCCTTCCATCCCGTGCCAGATGACCCATGCCCTCCCTCCGTCCCTAACAGGATAAGTGGCCCCATGCTAATCAGCTAAATGCACTGGGCTCCGGCTGGAGCACCAATCAATGGATCAATGGATCAATGGGCTAAGCAGATGGCTGCCTGAGTTCGCGGGGGGGCTAATCCCAATACAACCTGTTCCTGAACCCCCAACCCTGCCCCCCCCCCAGTGTCAGCGTTTTGTCTCCTTTCCTTAGCGCCTGGTCCTAATCCCTCTTCCTTCCCCGATTGATTTACAATGGCGGTGGAGCCGTCGGGTTAGGTAAGGCGCTGTCACCAGCTCGGATGCGTGCGTTCGGAGATCCGGAGAGGATGACGCAAGATGTTCACTCCTGGGGGAGCTCCATTTTCTTTGCCGCGCGGCGGTACGGAGACACGCGCTTCCGTTCCACTGGCACGCCAGCGCAGGGCCGCCCGTCGGGAAGTGCCGCGGTATTTTACCGGCTCTTCAGACTCCTGCCGCCCGCAAAGAACACAGGCACGGTACCAGCGAGAAGATTGAAGCGCAGCCCTTACCCTCCTCTCCGCGCCGCTCTTCATCCCCCTCTCATTTGCTCTTTATTGCCCTTACTCTCTCTTTCTTTCTCCGCTCGACTGTAAATTCCTGACACTTTCCTCTCGATAACGCCCCCCCCCCCCCCTTTTAAGTCCGCCCCTGCACACCTAATGTAGTGGCGCGGACCACCGGCCGTCTCTTTTATTTATGGGGGGTCTTGTTTTTTCATTTCACCCCCCTAGCCCCGGTGCATCGTTCCAGAGTGGCGGGCTGCGGGCTCCTATGTGCCGCCCCCCCCCCCCCCCCTGCTCACTGGGCTTCCCCGGCCAACGTATTGAAGGGCTCCCAGACTGGTTTGGTCTTTAGCTGTGAATGCTAATGGGTGACCTTGCGATATCTCTTTTTTGTCTGCGGCCGATCGAAAGAAAGAGAAGGGGAGAGAGGGAGAAGGAAAGGGGAAAGGTGAATAAAAAAAGAGACAGAAACACAGTTAGAGAAAGAGAGACTATGAGATGAACGAGAGAGAGAGAGAGAGAGACAGAGAGAGAGAGAGAGAGAGAGAGAGAGAGAGAGAGAGATCCTTGGTCCCTAAGGTGCAGTATACAGTGTGATTAATCATGCAGTAAGGCCACTGCATGAGCAGACCCTATACGTGCACAGAGTGCCCACCCACCCTCTCAATAAGCATGCAAATGAGCTGCTTAACAGGCAGGAATATTAATGCTGCCGGTACAATGGCTAATTAATGGACATGTCGTCCAGTCAAACTCCTGTGATTACAATACAAGATGTAGTCTCAAAATGGAGGCTAATGGACTCGGGCATAAATAGCTATTAGAAGTGACGCCAGACCAGTGGAAGTGCCACACAAACACACGCTCCCAAAACAGCACTCGATTCTTCCAGACGGAGGGAGACACTTTTAACACGGCGCTACGGCTCTCTTCTTTAGCCTTGTGTTCAAACCCCAAACCAGAGAGCATCCTCTCCAGTGTGACCGCTCACCACTAATCCCTGCGTCTGTCCATCTCCTCTCCTCTCCATGAATGAAGGAGGAACGACAGGACCACACCTGGCCGGGTGGGTCCAGTCAGCCCCCTCAAGTCCCTGGGTGGTGGATCCAGTCCCCCCCCCCCCCCTTGTCCCTGGGTCCAGTCGCCCCCCCCCCCCTTGTCCCTGGGTGGTGGGTCCAGTCACCCCCCCCTTGTCCCTGGGTGCTGGGTCCAGTCACCCCCCCCTTGTCCCTGGGTGCTGGGTCCAGTCGGTGCCTGCTCGGCGCTGGGTCTATTTCTGTCAGAACGGCCCGTTCCCTCCCTTTAACTCTCTGACCCTCATATGCTTTGATGTCGTCCTCCATTTTTCCCTCCGCCGTTTGAAGCTCAATCCCTTTCTGTCTCCTCTCCAGCCCTCCTCCTCTGTTCCTTTTTCTTTCTTTCTCTCTCTCTCTCTCTCTCTCTCTCTCTCTCTCTCTCTCTCTCTCTCTCTCTCTCTCTCTCTCTCTTCTCCTCCTCTTCTCTTTTCCCCTTCGTTTGGCTGCTGGATACTGTTCCCTCTCTTATCTGGGATTCAGCTGGTGGGTCTCCAGCAATAGTACCCCCTCCCTCCCTCCCTCCCTCCCTCCCTCGCTCGCTCCTTCCCTCCCTCGCTTTTCTATTTCCTTTCTCTGCCTGAGCGCGGCTCCCTCTGTCTCTCCTCTTCTCCTGTCTTCTCTTTGCTGCTGGCTCCTTGGCGGTGTGTGTGTGTGTGTGTGTGTGTGTGTGTGTGTGTGTGTGTGTGCGCGCCCGCGTTGTGGCGGGGAGGAGGGACAGCAGAGGCAGGGACATGGAGTGTCTTGGCAGGCAGAGAGGTAGCAGGGAGCGGAGGGGGAGAGCCGCTGCCAAGAGGCCCCTACATCTGTCTCTGATCAACGGGTACACAGGCACACCAGCAGCCAGCCAGCCAGCAACACATCCACCCCTGCTCAAACTAAAACACAAGGCACTATAGGTGAAGCGCGCACGCACGCACAAATACACACACACACACACAAACGACAAACACACACACTGAAACAGATGTTCCAATGAAAAGACGTTCATTTATGCATGCATGCTCAAACACACAAACTGAAGCTGGAACAATATGAGAAGAGCACACACGAACACACTAAGCCGAGAGGGTAAAGATGTGATGATGAATTAAAAAGAAAGAGACAAACGGGTGAGCTCTCTGAACAAACACACGTGATGTACTCAAAACTCCAGAGGAAGAAGACACCACAAAATCCCAATCGGCACACAAGTCGCGAGGCGGGCAAAAAATACAATCTGTCAGAAGTGCGCATTCGGGTTCCACATACAATATGCATAGCACACTGGCTTTAGAGACAACCTAGCGTATAAAAACGACATGAGGAGGACTGCGAGAGGGATGAGTCGCGCTGAGCATGGCACATGTGTCATATAGCTAATGCTTTCCGCGGAGCACATCGCGGCGCACCGGGTTGAGTCCCGGTTGCTGCCTACGGATAGCAATCAACAGCCCGAACGCCCTGGCATGCTCTGCACAAACAATCTCTCCGGAATCCCAGGGAGATAATGAGAGACCACGGTGCTTATTATGATGAAGATGACATGATCCTGATGATTATGGCCCACTACAATGGGCGGCTGACTACAACGATTGTGCATGGGCTATATTGCAAATATGTGTCATTATTTGAAAACAGAAATTCCATAGGTTAACAAACTACCGATTTGTATCATATAGAATACGCAAATAAGACTTACTTAAATGTTCATTTACATTTATAAATAACAATTTTCATGTAAAATTAACAGGAGTTAGGACTCGAGGACAACAACACGTTTACATTTAAGAGTCTCGTGCATAAAATCTATACTTATTTACAGTCCTGCGACCGGTCAAAAAAGTGATGGGGGAATGTTATATTAGCTACATCAACGTGTTCACATGATTACTAAAACATGATAATTGATTAGGCAATTATCGCTAGAACTACTCGTGAGTGATGGGTTTAATTTAATTGTTGTAACCCAATTTTTCACCTCAACGGTTCAGAAGTAAACAAAAAATAGGGCACCAATTTAGCGATAGCCCTGAACCATGATAATGTTCTACAATAGATCTTCACGAGAGGGCGTGATTAGTAAAAAAAAAAAATAATAAATTGGCTAACTAGACTCTTCCCGAACGAGAGAGTGAGTGAACATCTCCAGCCGCGCGCTGCGTGAAGACGCTAATTTCTGGTTGTTGACGCGTACCATATAGGGTAACATCAATATGTTTATTCCTTCCTTCGCGGGGAGAAAGAGGGACTGTTTTTCAGGTTAAACTGACAGAACATATGGAGACGGTTATCAGACAATGGCTATTTGATGGCAAGCGCATGTGTTCTGAAACTCATGATCTGAAACAGATGACAGGGACGGCATTTGGGATGAATTAATTCTACAAAGGCTTGGCATCTGAAAAAATAAATATGAAATACTTTTTGTCATGAAATATATATTTAGTAGAATAGTTGACAGATGATCAGGATTTAGGCAAGATGAATATAATACAAACACCGCCTCACAACAGCATGCTTTGCCATGTAAACCCTGTACGCAACGGTTGCTCACCTTCCTCTCCGTGCGCTCTCCAGGTCAAACTAATTGCGAGTAAAAATCCAATCAAAGATGACCTGAAATCCATCTTGGGTGATGTACAAACTCTTCAAAGACGAATGCTCGCAGTTCTCGGCGCTCCAATCAAAATCTTTCCCTTCAAACGGATCCACACCCTTTTGCCAGAAATATTGCCAGCCGTTAAAAATAGGCTACTTCAATAATTCCAGGTCTTTTAGTAAACCATTGACAAGAAAAAATATTTTCCAAGCAGGCTACATGACATGCAGACGAGAAGAGAGAGAGAGAGAGAGAGGTGGATTGCCAATGAATGTGTGCAGATTTGTTTTATTCAGCTACTTGAAGGAGACAAGCCACCGATTAACTTTCATCATCTTTGGGATTGAGTCTCGTAAAATGAAAGAGAATTAAAGTCCTTGTTTATTAGTTCTTGTGCGCCATAATTCGGAGTAATTTCTCCCAGAAGTCGGACTGAAACCCTCCAACCTGGATTGAAAATCTCGTCTTCTTCCCCGGTGACTCTGCGGTCTGTCTTGGGCTTTAAGGGGTTTCTCTCCGGTCTTGTGCGGCCAACGAACAGCTGCTAAGGCTCACACCCCTCAAAATTTGCTTCTCAGAGAATGATGATGACAAAAAAATCTGAAAATAAAACAGGCAGCGAGGACAGAGCCGCGTCTTTCGTCTTCCGAGTAATCGTGCTTTACTTCCACCACCTCTGTCCACGTTCTTTTCACTTCTGTCTTCAGCCGAGGCTCCGTGCAGCTCGCGTTCTGGCAGCGTGTTTGTGTGCGTGTGTGACTGGGATAGCAGTTTTGAGCGGAGCAGCTATCGCATTACAGTCAGCGCCTCGGACTCCGCCTCCCGTTGCTCGTCGATTTTAGAAAGGAGAGCGC
>CM030191.1:7848214-7868214 GCA_017639675.1 Aplochiton taeniatus
TGTGTGTGTGTGTGTGTGTGTGTGTGTGTGTGTGTGTGTGTGCGTGCGTGTGTGTGCGCTTACATGTTTAGAAGCGTATGTACCATGTTAGAACATTTGGGTGTGTGTTCTACACATCTGTTTGTAACTTACACACCCTCCACCCCCCACCCCTCTGATGACTTCCCCCAGAATGAGCGCTGGATTAGGGCTCCATAATGGAGACAAGAGGTGACTCTCCACGGCCCTTGTTGGCCCTGTGGGGAGTCCATCAATGGGCATGGGGGAGGAAATAAAAGTGTGTGTGTGTGTGTGTGGGGGGGGGGGGGGGGGGGGGGGGGTAGAAAGAGAAAGGAGGTATAAGGACAAAAAGAGGAAGGAAGAGAAAACGAGGATAAAAGACTGCAGGGAAGAGAGCGAGGGAGGGAGGGAGGGGGAGGGAGGGAGGGAGGAGGAGGAGGGGAGCATGGCGTTCCTCTGTTCTACTGTCCTACAGCAGGACGACCTGTTAGCCCCACATCCTGTGTGACAACGGAGGGAAGAGTGGAGGGAGTAGACAGGGTGAAGCCAACCAAAGACCCGACCCACAGGAACGCTCAGGGAGAGAAAGGAGATGGAAGGTGCTCAAAAGCGAATAGTGGATTGTGTGTGTGTGTGTGTGTGTGTGTGTGTGTGTGTGTGTGTGTGTGCGTGTGCAAAGGAGCTGGCCCCACACAGACATGACCCATTAGGCAAGTCTAATTGACTTACAGCCTCCTACCACCAAGGTAACATCTGTGTCACTTATGTATGGCACCTCCCCCTGGTCACCTTAGTCACACACACACACACACACACACACACACACACTGAGACACACACACTTACACACACACACACACACACACACACAGACACACTGAGACACACACACACACACACACACACACACACACACACACACACACACACACACAAAGGCACATACTCTTGTTCTGCTTCTCTGTCTCTCCTCCACACACACACAAAATCATTGATTAACCTTGATATCCACCGGTGTATACAATATGGATCCAATCTTCATCTGTTTAGACAGAGAAAGATGGATGAGTAGACAGATAGACCGAGAGAGGCTGACCGATCAACACATTAACTGGCAGACAGACACAGCTGGACAGACACAGCTGGACAGACAGACAGACAGACAGACAGACAGACAGACAGACAGACAGAGAACACAACAGGCAGAGAGAGAGAGAGAGAGAGAGAGAGAGAGAGAGAGAGAGAGAGAGAGAGAGAGAGAGAGAGAGAGAGAGGGAGGGAGGAGAGAGAGAGAGAGGGAGAGGGAGAAGGGAGAGAGAGAGAGAGAGAGAGAGAGAGAGAGAGAGACAGAGAGGGAGAGAGAGAGAGAGAGAGAGACAGAGAGGGAGAGAGAGGGAGAGAGAGAGAGACAGAGAGAGAGAGAGAGAGAGAGAGAGGGAGAGGGAGAGGGAGAGAGAGAGAGAGAGAGAGAGAGAAAGAGACAGAGAGAGAGAGAGAGAGAGAGAGAGAGAGAGAGACAGAGAGGAGAGAGAGAGAGAGAGAGAGAGAGCAGAGAGGAGAGAGAGGGGGAGAGAGAGAGGAGAGCGAGGAGATGCGTGGAGAGAGAGAGAGAGAGAGAGAGAGAGCGAGAGGGAGAGAGAGGAGAGTAAATGTGGCGGCAGGTGAACGTGACATGGCCGAGGGGGATCATCATTATTCGTCACGGATATAGAATGGCGAGCAGCGCCCCCCCCCCGCCCCCCCCCCCCCCCCCCCCCCCCCCCCCCCCCCCCCCCCCCCCCCCCCCCCCCCCCCCCCCCCCCCCCCCCCACTAGCCAACCGGATTCCATTATTGAGACGGGCTAATGGCTTACGAGGGGAGCAGACAGACGAGACGGGCCGGCCAATAGAAACGCCCGTGACACTCTATCAATCAGGCTCGGTAATTCAATAACCGCCGCCCACTTTCCTTATGGCAAATCAATTGCGCTGGGCGCAGAAAACAAATAAGCATATCGCCGTCTCCGATCACTGTAGGGCCGTAAAGAACACCAGGGGCCCGGCTGTCAGCGTTGATCAAGGGAGACGGTGTTTCGGGTTAGGGGGCGAAACTGGATGACCTGGTATGTTTGGTATGCGTCACAGGGACCCCCTCCGGGGTGGCAAGGTGTTATTGAGATGGAGATAGCAGAGGGTATGGTGGAGATATCAAGCACCACCACCCCCCCCCCCCACCCCCGCCTCTGTGTGAAAGCCGGCGTGACCAAAGCAAACACGCCCGCGTGATTTACAAGCGGCCAACGAGTTAGTCAACAGAGTGGGAGAGGGAGTTCATCTAGAGACCACTTCACACACGCACATCCCCCCCCAAGAACAACATACACTCACCCACTTACAGGGTCACTTATCGACCAGGCAAACCCAAACATGCACGTACCCACACACACCTACACACGCACACACCTTCGTCCCGTCAGATCCAGACGGCAGGAGCGGTGGCTGAGTAGCCGTCGATGGTGCCTCATAGGGGACTACTTAAACCAGCCTCCCTTTCTTCCCCCTCGGTGGAAAGGGAACACAATGCCTCCATTAACTGGGGGGGTGAGGGGCCCTTTGATGTGGGCTTGGCTGAGACTAAGCCGTCCTGAATAGGCCTGGGAACAATAACCACCACTGGTGAACCTGGGTGGGTGAGGAGAGGGGAGGGGAGGGGAGGAGTGAAATATGTAGCAGGGGAAAAGGGTGTTGGAGAAAAGAACGTGGTGAAAGAAGGAGAAAAAAGTAATAGGATGGGAGGAAGCTGACCAAAACAACAGTAGAGGGGAGAAGAGACGGAACAATGGAGTGAGTGACAGAGAGAGGAAGTGAGGGAAGAAAGAAGAGAGGATGAGACTAGAGAGAGAGAACGGAGGCTGAGACTGGAGAGAGAGAACGGAGGCTGAGACTAGAGAGAGAGAACAGAGGCTGAGACTAGAGAGAGTAGAGGCTGAGACTAAAGAGAGAAGAGAGGCTGAGACTAGAGAGAGAGAATAGAGGCTGAGACTGGAGAGAGAGATAGAGCCTGAGACTAGAGAGAGAAGAGAGGCTGAGACTAGGGAGAAAGAAGAGAGGCTGAGACTAGGGAGAGAGAAGAGAGGCTGAGACTAGGGAGAGAGAAGAGAGGCTTAGACTAGACAGAAAGAAGAGAGGCTGAGACTAGGGAGAGAGAGAAGAGAGGCTGAGACTAAAGAGAGAGAATAGAGGCTGGGACTGGAGAGAAAGAAGAGAGGCTGAGACTAGAGAGAGAGAAGAGAGGCTGAGACTAGAGAGAGAGAGAAGAGAGGCTGAGACTGGAGAGAGAGAATAGAGGCTGAGACTAGAGAGAGAGAGAGAAGAGAGGCTGAGACTAGAGAGAGAGTGAAGAGAGGCTGAGACTAGAGAGAGAGAGAATAGAGGCTGAGACTGGAGAGAGAAGAGAGGCAGATGCTAGAAAGGGAGTGTGGTGTGGTGGTGAGAGAAAAGGGAAAGAGCCCCGGGAGACGTTTTTCGTTTCAGAAAGAGGGGAGGAGGTGAAGTAGGGAAGAGAAGGAGGGATGAAAGAAGCAAGAGGAAAGGGAGAAATAAACGGAGCGAGGGGAAGCGGGGTGGGGGTGGGGGGGTATTCAATGGAAACTGTCACGTCTCCACTGTAAAACCTGAGAAGGTCTGCTTTGCTGATCCGAGTTGCCATGGCAATGGCGGGGGATAAGCGTGTACTGTAAGTGTGTTCAGAGTGTGTGTGTGTGTGTGTGGGGGGGGGGTTCTTTGAATAGGGGATCATGTTAGGGGGATTATCAATGTTGTCCAAAGCAAGCGAGCCTGGGAGGGGGACGGGATTTACTGTCGCGCACACAGGAAGGTTCCGCGGCGCTGCAGCCAACACGGCACGGCACCAGGCTATCACCTGCAGACAGGACAGAGGAGCTACCACCGGAAAAGGCCGACTCGGGGAAATGACGGGACGAAAGGTTTCCGGTGGAATATCATTGGGGTTTTACGAGGCGAGAAACCCCATCGACGCTCACCATCGTACTGTCAGTGTTGCTGGGACACTTGGAGAGTCTCTGATCAACGCTTTGAAATGAATGAATGAATGAATGAATGAACTCAGAGGGAGTGGGACATACGTCACACAGCAAAGGGCAACAGGGCCCTCAAATCAAGATGGAGAGCCGGTACCCTGAAGACATTTTAAATGACAGACACGCATAGATTCTCCCTCTCTCTCTCTCTCCCTCTCCCCCCCCCTCTTTCTCTCTCTCTCTCTCTCTCTCTCTTTCTCTCTCTCTCCCCCCCTCTCTCTTTCTCTCTCTCTCTCTCTCTCTCTCTCTCTCTCTCTCTCTCTCTCTCCGTCTCGGGTAATTCCACGGCTCATTATTTCTCTCCCAGTGTCAGCTTGGGTGGGGGGGCTCCTCAGGGGGGGGGGGGGGGGTCACCGTACATCCAAGTCTAAAGGTCAAGGCATTCCGTCTTCTAATTGTTCTGCGGAGATCTGTCCCGTTTGTGCTCCAGCAGATCTCTAATGACAGGCCTATTAATAGAGTCCTCTGAACCCCAAACCTTCTACCCTTTAAGTGGACACCCGCTTTCAACTGATGACCAACTCGACTGCTTTCCCCTGTCCTGACATCACACGTTTGAACAGCATCCAGACACTGGAGGATAGGATCGTAACCATGCTTAGTCGGCGAATCCATGAAAGAAAAAAAAAGGATGTTGTCTGTAGATAACGGTAAATCTAGGAATATAAATGGTTTGTTTACTTATTGTTTAATGGCTGTTTATTGTCACTCCACTGTGACTCACGCCACGTACTGGCGAGGTGCCCAGGCTCATAAATCATTCACTTCTTATTGTCGCACTCAGATATGAGAAAGATGGTGCGAACGCAATCTAATATTCACCGTCGTCGGCAATGGAAGTAGAGCAGGTCAAAGACAAGAAAAGAAAGAAAAAAAAACGTATGAAAAGTTTGACGTTCTACTGTTGGTTTCACACTTTAGCGCTGAACGAGCAAACCTTTTCACAGTCCTGGCCCCGTTGGCACTGGGACAGAAACAACAGTTTGGAATCGTTTATTTCCGTTTTGGTCTTTCTGAAAGGTCAGAACACAGTGGGGCGACTTATCAGAGCGAATTAACTGGAGCTAGTTTCAGGTGTTTGTTAATGTAGCTAGCTAATCAGCTAATGTTAGCCAGCTGTTTGGCAACCACCACTGACTGCCTGACTGACTGCGGCTCTTTCTAGCCAACTATTACTTATCAGGCATTTGGCTGTGGGGGACCAGGTTCTGACATTCTCATTTTAAACTACTGCCACACACTCGACAGACACATTTTGACCGAGCGACAGCTAGCTCAGCGAACGCTAGCTCAAACCCTCAAGAACCAGCCAGTCCACTTCCTGCCGGTCGACACGTTCGGTCCAAGTCAGAGAGTCCGCTCGGAGCATAGAGGGCCTTACGGCGCCCCCCCCTCCCCCATTATAATGGACGTGTGTTTTCCACTGTTCTCTGTTTACTCTCCCTGTGAGGCCTTTGGGACGGCCACAGCTAATCTCAGAACAATACCCCCACCCCCACGCCAAACAGCTGCGGTGCATGATAACAAGGTCATCACGGGGAGAAAAAGTCGATGAGGGCCGGAGCGCGGCGTGCCGGCGGGGTAATTAACGTGGGCGACGGGCTAATGTCGGCAGGAAGCCCACGGGGACAGTCTCTTTCCCGGGCGTCGGCTGCCGTTTTTTGGGGGGGGTTGGTTGTCTCGACGACCACGTGAGCCGGTCGACGATCGAGGAAGAGGGTGATGCGACGACAAGGAGTCGAGAGGGGCCGTTTGCCGTCGCGACGTATTATGCATCTCATTAAATCCCCACAGGACATAGAAAAAGTCCCAGAACAGTCCCGGCATCCCACACAGACCTGACGTGAATCCCCGGAGCCTATGGGAGTGACCCGGTGCATCCTAGAGTTCCTTCCACTCGAGGCCTGGTAGACTTCCTGCCAAAGGAATCAAGAAAAGAAATCAAAACGATTTGAAGGGAATTGATTGGAGCGTGGTCGGGTGACATGAGACGCAGAGCGTTGGCTCTTCAGAGCCAGCGTGAAATCTGATGCTCTGCGCCAAGGCTCACGCCGGGCGAGATGGGCGATATGGAAATGCCATTACCGCGGGGCTCAGGCAAGGCCCCTAGCCATTATCTTAGCAATGCCATTTTGACACACAAACATTTGGAGGCAATTAAAGACTGTACAATGGTGTGTGTGTGTGTGTGTGTGTGTGAGAGAGAGATAGAGTTTGTGTGTGTGTGTGTGTGTGTGGCAGTGGTAGCAGGCCGTTGCCGAGCAATTACGTTGACAATGCACTTAATACGGTAACAGACTGCAAATTTTCACATCAAACTAGACTGCGATGCGTCTCCGCCATTTGATTAATGTGTTTTTTAGGGGGGAGAGAGAGGAGAGGGAGGGGGGGTGGGGGGGTGTTCCATGCTAATACCCACACCACGCACAGCATGCACGCAGAGAGGTGCACAGACACACACCGGCACAGATTGATGGGAGGCCGTAAATGGCTCCTAATTGATGCCCGACATCCTTTCTTTCATTATTTAGGGGCCGGCTCATTATTCCGCTGTTCCCAGCAGTTAGGACTTCTGCCTGCGCCACGAACAAACAAAATGGCCACCCCCCGAAATAGCAAACGGACCCACTTCATCTTTGCGATGGCGAGGCCGGGGTGTGTTGCCACACGCATCTGTCTTTTGTGCGAGTGTCTGTCTCGTCGCCGGGTGCTAATGTGAGCGCCTGACCATGAGCAAGTGTGTGTGCGTGTGCGTGTGCGTGTGCGTGTGTGTGTGTGCGTGCAATAAAGTTCCCGCGTGTGTGTGAGTCCCAAGATATCCGCCTGTGCGTGTGTGTGTAAACAGGAGTCTGTCTCGCACGCATATGCTTCTTGTCTCTCTTGGCGTGTCTGTGTGGGCGAGTACACATCTGTCCATATTGTTGTATTTATATAACAATTCCATGTAAGTACGCGTGTCTCTAAATGCCATTCCATCCGTCTGTGGGTGTGGGGGGGGGGGGGGTGCATGTAGGGGTAAGCCATAATTGAAGGGGGTGTGCTGCCAAACTAGCCATTAAGGACCCAAATCTGAGTTTAATCCAGAGAGTTAGAGGCCCTAAACAGATAATGCTCCTGTGCTGGAGCCCGGTCGCTAGGGAGAGGCACATATGGACCGTGTGTGTGGTGTGTGTGTAGTGTGTGTGTGTGTGTGTGTGTGTGTGTGTGTGTGTGTGTGTGTGTGTGTGTGGTGTGTGTGCTGTGTGTGAAGTGTGAGTGAGAGAGAGAGAGAGACATTAAGTGTGCATGTGAGGGAGAAAGTGTTGCCATGGTGCCAAGTTTGTGTTTGCATTTTCTTGAGAGAGAGAACATAGAAAGTGTGTGTGTGCTCACCAATGTGTGTGTGTGTGTATGTGTGTGTGTAAAGAAAGCTATTTAGAGGGTGTGTGTCTAGAAGAGACAGCTGGAGCGCTGCCAGCAGCAGTGGGGAAGGTATGCCTGGTGCGTGACTCGGAATAAACTTTCCAGAGAAACTGAGACCCTGACTCTCTCTCTCTCCTGGCTCTCCGGAGTGGCGTAGCGTTGACACCGGCGGTGTTCGCGGACAGGACTACTGGCTGGGAGATGTCCACAAGGAGAGAGGGAGGGAGAGAGAGAGAGAGAGAGAGAGAGAGAGAGAGAGAGAGAGAGAGAGAGAGAGAGAGAGAGAGAGAGAGAGAGAGAGAGAGAGAGAGAGAGAGAGAGAGAGAAATAAACGTGAAATAAAGGTGGATGTAAAAGAACAAAGCTAAAACGACATAGACACAAACAAAGTGAACCATAACAAAGGGAAAACATCTAAATTGGAGGGGTTGGGGCAGAGCGGGAGAAAGAGAAACAACAAAGATGAAGCGAGAGAAACCAAATGGACCACTGTGAGGCCCGGTTCCGCGGGGCCTGTCACTCACAGCGTTTTTGACGGGCGGTGAGCAGGTGAGCGCTCCGCGGCTGACAGGCTCACTAAGCGGTCAATTACAGGCCGACGTGTTCCAATGTCACGGCGGCTCGGACGCTAACACCGGAGCTTACAGTGCACGCCCCGTGTCAACATGCACTCTTGCCCTGGAGAGAGAGAGAGAGAGAGCGAGAGAGAGAGAGAGAGAGAGAAATAGAAATAGAAATAGAGAAAGAGAGATAGTGAGAGAAAGGGAAATAGAAATAGAAAGAAATAGAGAGAGAGAGAGAAATAGAAACAGAAATAAATAGAGAGAGAGAGAAAGAGAGAGAGAGAGGGGAGTTAGGATGTTACACAGTCACATAAGCATTTTCTCGAACGGATAATTATGACGAAGTGGTGGTGGTTCCGCTGCTGTGAATTTGAGTTATAACATTCATAAATATTTATTTTAATGAATTCAGTGCAATAAGGGAGACACACACACACACCCACTCTCTCTCTCTCTCTCTTATTAAACTACAATTCCCATGCTCCACACAGCTCTGGGCCAGATATTTCCTGATTCACACAGCTGTGTGCGGGCTGATGTAGTGTCAACATCAACCCCCCCTCCCCCGCCTCCCTCTCTCTCCCCGGCGGTGCTGACCCAAACCAAAGCAGAATGTATAGACTCACTTCCTGTGGAGGAAATAGCCCGACTCCCCCGGAACGCTCAAGTAGCTAACGCAGACATCACATGTCAAGTCCACTCTCCAGCTCTGACTTAAGACATCTCTCTCTCTCTCTCTCTCACACACACACCGGTGGCGGCGGGCGGTTGACTCTGCCCACAGCTCAGGGAGTGAAGATGGATGTGTGCAGCCCCTCACGGACGCCTCCGGGCTCCCCAGCTCCCTGAAGGACCGTTTCCAGTGCAAGTGTGTGTGAGGGCGAGAGAGAGTGTCTGTGAAGGAGAGAGAGAGTGAGAGACACATACAGTGTGTTTGTGAGTGAGAGAGAGAGAGAGAGAACGAAAGAGAGGAAGAGCCACACACAGTGCATTAGCGTGAGAGAGTGAGAGACACAATTTCTTTGTGTCTGTGGTGGTCTGTGCGGTGGTGGTGGTAGTGTGTGTGTGTGGTGGTCTGTCTAAGTGTGATGGTCTGTGCGGTGGTGGTGGTAGTGTGTGTGTGTGGTGGTCTGTCTAAGTGTGGTGGTCTGTCTAAGTGTGGTGGTCTGTGCGGTGGTGGTGGTAGTGTGTGTGTGTGATGGTCTGTGTGTTTGTGCGTGTGTGGTGGTGGTGTGTGAGCGTTTTGGTGAGTCACAGATCAAGCCCTGCGGCCCCTGTGCTGCCGGCTCAACCCTCTCAGACAGGACAAGACGAGGGTCTCCGTGGTGACGTGACGACACCCACACACACTCCAAGACACAATGACAACATTATTCTCTGACCGGCTGAGGAGACTGCTCTCTGTGTGTGTGTGTGTGTGTGTCCTCAGGGTACGAACCCAAACTGAGGGAATCCCCCCACCCACCCTTAGGTTAAGTCCTCTCTCTCTCTCTGGGTTTCTGTGTGAAGTGGGATGGGCTGAGATAAGGGCCTCTATGAAAACACACTCTCTCAGAGGGTGGTCAGACAGCCCGGTTGTTTCAGTGGGGAAGTCCAGCGTCTGTGTGTGTGTGTGTGTGTGGGTAAGGCTTTGGTTTTCTTCTGAGCTCCTGCTGGATGGTCATCAGAAAAGCAACGGTTCGTTTTGGAGGAGATTGGTTATCTTTGTAGATCAAAGCGCGAGGAAGTGGCAGGACTCGTGTGTGTGTGCGTGTGTGTGTGTGTCTGTATGTGTGGGTGTGTGTGTGTTTAAAACAGAGGTCAAGTAAAATTGAAGTCATACAATAGCAGAGGCCATCCCACTACTGCCTCCTGTAGGCAGCTGACTGTGGCTCGCAGTGGAAACCAGGGCAGTGGAATACCTCACATGCATTTACAAAATACGAAAAAGGTTGTAATGTAATATGTTAAATAAAATAATTAAAAGTAGTAATGACTTCAACCTGTGTGTGTGTGTGTGTGCGCGTGTGTGATTAGGTCAGAGATTGTAGTTTGGGGCTTGGGGGTAATTGGAGAACAGGAGAGAGAGAGAGAGAGAGAGAGAGAGAGAGAGAGAGAGAGAGAGAGAGGAGAGAGAGGTGGAAAGTCAAGCTGAAGAGTGGAAGGGAGGGCAAGCAGTTGGTATTGGGTGCCAGTGTGTGTGTGTGTGTTCTCGGAGCAGATCACGGGTGGTGTGTGTCTGTGCGCGCGCGTGTGTGTGTGTGTGTTTACAGAGGTATGTGGGCCAGACCTAGACAGAAGTCCTTTTTTCAGAAATCGAGACTCATTATCCCATTTCTAAATTGGCTTTTTCTTCAAATCGCCGAAGAACTCGTAATGAGGGGTTAAAATGAATATACTCCGTTTCAGATGTTGCGAGTCATCTGCATGGTAAAGCTTTAAAAAAGTCGTTAAGGGAGAGAGAGAGAGAGAGAGAGAGAGAGAAAGAGAGAGAGAGAGAGAGAGAGAGAGAGAGAGAGAGAGAGAGAGAGAGGGGGAAAAAAGGGAAAGAAACGGTGTTCCGTCTCTGCAGTGTTCTTCCCGGTGGTTCCCTGGGGCGGCACTGCACGGCGGCGGACCGCCTGGGAAAAAAAAAAAGGAAGTTGAATACCAAATTCAGCTTCACAAATTGGTCAAGATGTAGGTAGACACACGCATATGCACACACACACTCTCTCCCCCTCTGAGTCCCACCAACACACACACACACACACACACACACAGAGAGAGAGAGACTCACACAGGGGGGGCTGAGGAGGAATAGGGAGGCAGCGTCGAGTGCAGAAGGCTTCGTTTGTTTTGGCTGTGGAGCTTCTCAATTAGCTGCTAATTGCCTCGTCTTAACAAGCGGGACATTTTTCGAGCTTAATGAAGCCCCTGGCAGCCCAACCAGTGTCACTCACAGGGATGAGGTGTTAGTGTGTGTGTGTGTGTCTGTGTTCTGTGTGGATTAGTTGGAGTGAAAATGCCAAAGAAAGAGTGTGTATTAGAGTGCATGCTAATGGGCTTTGTAATGTACGGCTGTGTGAGTTGTGTAATCTACCAGTTGGTGTGGACATTTGTTGTGTACGGTACAACAGTGTGTGATAAATATGTGTGTGTGTGTGTGTGTATGTGTGTGTGATTCTTTTTGTGTGTGGTCTGTGGATGTCTCCGAAGTGCTGCAACTCATTTTCACGACGGACCGTTTGGAATTTCTCACACTCCGGAATTTTCCATTAGATTACCGCTGCCGGTTTCCACAGCAACCATCCCATCATAAGACCTTTGCCTGGCGTCTCTCCTCTCATCTGAACCAACAGTTGGACATCTTGTAAACTCGCTGACCCCGTCTAAATGTCCCACGCCTTGATTTGATTAACACACCCCAGTTGGAATTACAGACCGTCACAAGTGTCGCATGTGAGGGTGTGCACGGGGCGGACATTGATCACATGATTCACTGAGTAACACCGCCCAATGGAAAGAGCAGATCGGATAACCGAGGTCCAATCAAATCAGAGCGCTCTGAGACACAAAGCGACACATCTGATAACACATTTACCAACAACAAAAAAAGAATTGCATTCAAAGTTGAATAAAATCAATTCAAGTTTCAGTAAAAAAAAAAAGGGCTAGTTGTGACTCATGAAAATGCATTTACAATTCATCTTGAGCTTCTTTGAATGCCATTTCTAGTCTTTTGTCGGGCACTGAAAGAGGAATCTGTTCACGGTAGACAAAACCATTTGGTCGATTCCCTCTCATTCACGGTTAGAATGCCAAGGCTGTTTTAAGGGACCCGCCTGTCTGTCAGGGTCAAGTAGTCCTTGACCCCCCCCCATGAAAGGAAAGAAAAAGAGAAACTGACAGAGAGAAAAAGCGGGAGCCGCAACAGACAAGGAGAGAGAGAGTGAGAGACCGACAGGAAAAGAGAGAGGGACAGAGAGAGAGAGAGAGAGAGAGAGAGAGAGAGAGAGAGAGAGAGAGAGAGAGAGAATACAGGTACAGCGCAGAGTTAGACAGACACAAGGCCGTGTTTGGTGCGTCCAGCCTCACTGGGCTGATGACTAACAGAGGGACGCTAAATAAAAAGGTGTGGTGGTGCGGGCACGCAGCAACCCTATCCTCCTGACACACTCTCACCCTTATCCAGCCCCTCCAGACACCCTTCCACACCCCTACATACCCACTCTCCAGCCCCTACCAGCCCCCCAAGCAGCTCTCCAGGCCCCCATTGCCCCCCCCCAACACTCTATCTCCAGCTCCCCATTGCCCTGCCCCCCCCCGCCCCTCGATACTCCATCTACAGCCCCTCCATTGTCCCCCCCCCCCGATACTCCATCTACAGCCCCTCCATTGCCCCAATTATTGCCAAGCACAACACCTGGCCATCTTCAAGCAGGAGAAGGGTGTCAATTTCACGGGCAGTGCCAAGCTATAGGCTGATCTCCAGTCTAACAAACTGGTGTCTGGACTCTCTCTCTCTCTCTCGCACGCACACACACACATCTTGTTTGTGTGTATGTGTGCTATTGAAATAAGTAGGGATAAATGTGCTGTCACTGTGGACTGGGTGTAATTAGCTAGTGTGTGTGTGTGTGTGTGTGTGTGTGCGCGAATGTGCGGCAGAGAGATTGGGCTCTAATCCTTTGTTAACATTCTGTGGGCAAAGCATGGAATCTCTTGGGTCGTCCAAATGTTACCAGTGAAGGACCACTGAGTACGTTTGAGACCGAGAGAGAGAGGGACGTGTAGAGAGAGAGAGAGAGAGAGAGAGAGAGAGAGAGAGAGAGAGAGGGAGAGAGAGAGAGAGAGATAGAATGGACAGCGTGAGGGAGACAGAGAGTGAGTGTGATGACCGTCTGGACCAGGGTGCTGAAAGCCAGACAGATGGGGCCACAGGTCAGGGACTTCAGCTGTTGACTTGAAACACATCCCTGCTAGAGACCTCCACTGTCAGGCCAGGGTCAGCACCAAGGATCCATCTCCTCTCCCTCACATCACTCCGGGGCCATGAAGAAGTTGGCATGCGTTTTACCCCAAACGTTGTTGAACGAATCTGAAAGTGTTCAAAGGCATATGCTAACAAGAGATGCAAAATGGCAGGCTTTCACATTGGTTGAAATGGAGAACCAGGATCAAGGGAGGTCCCTTCTACACAAAGCTATATATGGCTGCTACTGATACCGATTGGACATGCGAACCTTTCAGCGTTGCCACGGCGATGTCATCATCGTCACCGTCTCTGGCCCCTCTATGGAGGCGGCTGGCATCGCCATGGCAACGCTCAGCGTTAGAAGAGGGTGGCGGGTGGCCGAGCCGTGGTGTGTGGGCGATCCCAGGCAGGGGAGACAGCCAGCCCTGCTTTAGGGGGAAATGTCTACTCATCCCTTACCAACCAACCAGGTCTCTGAGATCATCTGCTGCCGGACAATTCTTCGTCCCACAGTCAATCCTAGTGAGCCTTGGGAAAAGAGAATTCTCCAGAGTGGCACCAAGGCTCTGGAATTCACTCCCCCCGTCAGTTATTGACTCGGACACCTTTAACACCTCCAAGTCCCGTCTCAAAACCCACCTTTTCACCCTGGCATACACTGAATCCCCCCCTCCCGCCTTCCTAATTCACTACCGTTTTCCTTTTCCTATGTCATCTATGTTCTCTCATTTGTCAATGTCTTTCTTAGATATTTAAATGTATTTGTTCTAGTACGTCCTCAATTGTAAAGTGCTATGGGTTTTGAAATGCGCTATATAAATTAAATGAATTATTACTATTATTATTAAATATAGCCCAAATTAGCAGTCAACTGCTATATCACCCTGGGCAAACAGCAAAACAGATTGCAAAAGTCACGAGGATTTTCTAACAAATATTCCCGACGTGTGGAAATGGAACAAAAATGACCGTTTTATCCAAACGGACCAGTGTGGAAAGCAGACCAATATGCCTTCCCACATCTCCACACAAAAGACAAAGCCTTGCTAAAAGCGCATGCACTAAAAGCCCACGGGGAGGATGGGTGAAGGACGGGCTAACGGCTAACCGCTAACCTCATAAACTCAGCCCATCTCCATAGGAGGACCATCAGAGTGCACATTAGCCACCCGCTGGCCCCCGTCGGCGTGGCCTTCGGCGGCCATGAGCGGGTGGTTAGCCGGCTTTCTAATGAACTGCATAATGAAACGAGGAGCTCCGACCGCAACCGGCCGGGGCCGCGACCGCCAGACCCCAGCTATTGGAAGACCGCGACGTCATAACGAGGGCCCGGATAAAAAAAAAGAAAAGAACAGCGGACAGTTGAAGGGCGGTGGGGGACTGTGAGGGTCTAACGCAGCGGAATGTTCCTTTAATGAAGAGGGTATTAGAACGAGGCGAGGTCATCGCGGGAGGCCTTCCACAGCGCAGGGTCTCTTCCGCGGAACGGGAAGAGGGACGGTTAAAAAAAAAACACCGTTTCATTTCGTTCCCTTGTTTTAGAACAACTTTTTCTCCCCCGTCGTTCTCACTCTCTCTCTCCGTCCTTCCCCCGAGTCACGTTGCTGCACCTCTGCCTTGCCACTCTCTTTTAACTCCGCGTTCGCTATCTCAGTCTCTCACCCCGGCCGCGTCGGGAGCCGTGTGGGGGAGAGATAACGGCCTTGGCGTCGTGCTCCTCCTCGCCTTCCCCAGAGCCGGCCGCTTGATTGACACATGCTAACAAGGCGAGGAGTTCCACGGGGCGCCGGGCGGAATGGGGAAATGCTAAAAAAGAACACGGCACGGGGAATTCTATCCCCGGTTGCGTATTTTCCGCTCCCAGACTCGGCGACAGGAGAACGCCGCGTGCCGTGTGTTTTTGTTTTTTAGGAATCCCTCGTAAAAAGTGGGATTAGGAAGAGTCTCATTAAGAGACAGAGAAAAATCCCCTGAAAAAAAAGTGAATCTGACGAAACGCGCGGGACACGAATACAAGACAAACAGCCACCGGGAAAAGGAACGTTGAAACATGATGCTGTCAGCCCGTGGTTTCCGTTAACGTGATCTCTATTGTATCAAAGGCCGTCATCTTTCAGAGGGAGAGGAAGAGAGCTGCACCGGGGTACAGCAGACCTTGAGTTTAGCCGTGACTTGTTGTCTTGGACGGCTGCGTGAAGGAACGTCCGTACAAACCTTGTCCCCTTGTCCCCGAGAAGAACGGGGAGTATCCTGCCGCACCGTGAACGTGCGCACACACACACACGCACGCACGCACACACGCACACACTCACGGCTGTCTCGATTAAGCATTAAGTAACCCATTCCAGTGAAATTGTTGTTTTTCATATAATAGTACAATGCTAATGGTCTGCTTTAATTGTAAAATTGTAAAATGTACAGCAACAAAAACAAAAACTTTAAAAGCAAAATGAGACTGTTTGAATGTTTGATGGCTGACCTCATCCTGTCACTTGCTCACAGTCATGGCTGCTCAGCAGACAGGATATTGACCTCAACTAACCAGTCAGCAAGTCCGCCAAATACTAAAAGAACAACAGACAGCCTCTCTCAGTATAGTCTGTCACTGAAAGGCAGACAGGCAGGCAGGCAGTAAAAGGCAGAGACAGGCAGTAAAATGTAGACAGCTGTTCTGGCCACAACCAAGCAGTCAGTAAGACAGCCAAACAGTAAGAGATAGACAGCTAGTAACATGTTGAACCTTATAAAACAGCGTATCTGACCACTAGACAGCCAGGGAAAGGCAAGCACTCTTTTCTCCCCACAGTCAGTAAAAACTAAGCAGGTAGACCAGATTTTCTGACCACAAACAGCCGGTACAAGGGAGACAGGCGGCCGCCATTTGTTTACCAAAGCAAGGCGGCGGTTGGGCGGCCCCTTGTCAGTCAAACTGAGCTGTCAGTCAGGGGTCATTGTGTGCCAGTCTGCTCAACTCAACCATCCGAGAGGAGTCACTGGAGGTACGTCCTAATCACACCATGTCACGGTGGCATCCTTCCGACAGGCAAAGACTAAGATATTCCCCTGCTTCACTTTAGCAAACCTTCGTTTCCTTCACGACGCTGACTGACATCGAGGAGTCAGGATAGCAACAACTGCACGGGCGACGAAAAAAATAAAATAAAAAAAAGACGAAGTCCCCTGCAAAAAAAAAAAAAAGAACCATGATCAAGAGCGTGTCGTAAAGAGAGCGCGTGTGGGAAAAGGTCCCCACGAGGGTTACCTTTTCACCGGGGAACACTAACGAAGTGCTTCTACGTTCAGAAGTTTGGGAGAGGAGGAGGAGGAAAGGCAACCTGGCGACGACGCTTTCCAAGACAGCTAGGAAGAAGCCTTTCTGTCAACGCAGAATGACAGCGCACTTTTCTGTCTCCCTGCCCTCCGCGGTGAGAGTCAGATCAAAACTGGAGGAGCCCGGCTTTTCACCAGTGGGAGTACAGAAAGAACAAGGAGGCAGAGAAGGGAGGAGAAGAAAAAAAAAATACATGGAAGAATCAAAGGGCCTAGAGATACCCCCCAACGACAGCATACAAAAATAATACAGGCGGCTAGACAGAAGGAAGAGGAATTCATCCCCCCCTCCCTTTTGCCGCGTGGTCAAGGTGGCGAAAGTGGCCGTGGGCCGAGGCCGATCTGATCCACGGAGGCCCGGAGGCCCAGAGGTCCCCCCCCTCGCTGGCCTCCGACGCTAATTAAACACGAGCCGATGGAACGCCCCCCTCCATACTCTCTCTCTCTCTTTAATTATCCTCCTTTCAAGTCTAATTCCGCCAATCAGCCCCATCTTCATCTCTGAGTGAGCAAATTGGGCGCTAATCATTTTTTCAGCCGCGCCATCTTTACTTTTCTAATTGTCTGAGATGATTCAGTCATTACGGCCCGGAGTCGCTTCTTATCCGACATCTGAGAGGGCTAATATTATCTGCTGTGCGTTGGGGATAAATTGGGTGGGAAATGACTTGGAATCACTTTGGAGATGAGGACTAACGGTTGTCTTTTAAAAGAGTTTTGTCTGAGTCCCAATTCGGTAATTGGATAAGTTTGTATAATGAGCAAGGTGAATTGGCTGAAATAACTCACAAGTCAACAGGGACAGTTTTCAAAAGTTGTTTTTTTTCCCTTTTTTAATGCAAAATATAAAAACGTGCTTTATTTAATAGTGATATTTAATTGCACCACGGATGAACCACATGAGAAGTTTCCTGCGATTATAATAATGCAATGAGAACAACAACAGATGCATAGCCATCGTCTTCCACTAATTAATTATACACATTAAACTGTCTGAGGATAATTCAGGTCTTTTAGTCAGGCTCGGCAGTGCAAGAAAAACAGACAAACAAAACATAAAAACAGACCAGTCACATTGTATTTTAACATTTTCTAAAACTTAAGGTGGTCATCAAGCCTGAGCTAATATTAACAACCAAGTTAAAAAAAAAAAAACATCACACACATTTTACACTAACACTCAAAAGACAAATATTTGGAATGCATATATTAGTTAAATAGGCACATTTGGATAAGTATATTTAGGTTCAACTGATATTCTTTATTAAAATCCACAACTAACTACATAAAACACACACACAAACAAAAGCCTGAGACCAGGAAGTTCAAGGGTCACGACAACGAGGTAAAAAAAAATAAACACCCAGAAGTGGAATTTCACTTCTTCCTTTTTATCGTATCAGCTTCCTGTGTTGTTCTGTTCTTTTATTACCAGATTAGCTTTGAGTTGATAAAGACTTCATTTCCAATTCCTTCAATTTTGTTGTTTCGTGCAAAACAGCAGGTCAACAACCCCTACTGAAGTTGGTAATAAACATCAGCATCTATTTGAATCTAAATGTGGTTACTGTGCTTCTACAATCGTTTGTTCTCAACTCAACACGTGGACAACTATACATGCACAGATTGGAACTTAAAAACACATACAGCTATAGACATGTGTTCGTATAATATATATGTATGTGTGTTGATGTATGTGTTCATGTACATTTTTTCTGTATGTATCTGTGCCTGTACATTACCTATGTATGTATGTAATGTACAGTACACATATTATACCTTCAGTGCTTGTTCCAGGGGGGGGGCTGTGTCCCGGCTAAACGGCCCCGATCAGGGGGTTCTTTTGCCTGGGATCAGGCTGTCTCCCGTCCCGGTAGTCGGACCCGTCGGGATTAGCCTGCCGGGGGTAGCCCCCCTGGCCCACCGCCTCGTACGGGTGCTCGTGCCGCCCCTGGGCGGGGGGCACATCTTGCCTGGTGGCCGCTCGGTGCTGCGTGGACGGGGGGTCCCGGGGTTCTGCCTGCTGGGGTGGCCGGGAGGGCTGGTTCTGAGCGGGGCCGTCTCGCGCTGGGTAGCTGGCGGGTTCTCGGGGGCCAGGCCTGGAGTGAGTGGGGTAGTCGTAGCGATCCGCCTTCCTGACAAAACAACAAACAGAGAACACATACAGACTAGGGATTTAACTAAGAAATCATTACTGTGGATCAAGAATACAAACCCTTATAGTTTATTTGGAAACACCTTGAGAGTGGATGAGAATCAATAGATCAGCGTCGGTACCGAATGTGTTTGAGTAGTGGTCTAAATTTGGCCCTTAATGGTTCTCAAACACTCTCTCTCTCTCTCTCTCTCTCTCTCTCTCTCTCTCTCTCTCTCTCTCTCTCTCTCTCTCTCTCTCTCTCTCACACACACATGCTGTTTAGCTTGGCTAAAGGGTTCCTTGTCGGGCCCTGCTAACGGTAAACTCTGCCCCTGGTCGAGACTGGTTTAGAAAGCTTTACAACTGGTTCAGACCGGTTTACAGAGGAGGAGGTGTCAGAGATTTGACCCTCTGAGTGGGTCTCACACGCTAAGCCCCTACGGAGTCTGTCAGCTGGGCCGAGCCAGGGGCTGGGGGCCTGGATTCGACGGAGGGGCTAGGGAGGGGGGACGGGGGACGGACGGATGCCAGGAGATAAGAGCAGAATGCCTCCCTAAGCATGTGAGGAGATGTGTGTGCGCGCTTCGGAATGAATTTATACAGCTAAATCTTGTGTAGTTTGTACGCGCAGGAATGTGTGCGTGTCTATGCGTGTGCGGGTGGGTGTGTGTGTGTGTGTGTGTGTGTGTGTGTGTGTGTGTGTGTGTGTGTCAGCGGAGCCCAGTAACGAGGTAGCCAGCTGGTTGTCTCCGGTTGCCTCCCGCTAGCTAAGGGTGATTAGGAGGCTAAGACCCTGGGTAAGGTGACACGCAGGCCTCCAATCCGGGAGAGATGGCAAAGGTAGATAGAGAGAAAGAGGGAGGAGAAATGAGAGAGAGACAGAGAGAGAGAGAAGTAGAGAAAAGAGAGAGTGGGAAAGGAAAAAGGAGAGAGAGAGAGCTCAGTTTTCACTAGCCCATTGACATTTTTCCAGCTCATGTGGGGTTTGCCTGGACCGTTACACACACACACACACGCACACACGCACACACGCACACACGCACACACACAGCGCTCGACCGGAGTTAATTGTGTGCTATCGAAGGTCACACTGCGCTGACCCGCACAAACAAGAGTGGCACGGGTGAGAAACTGGATCGGTGTGATCACCAGTCGCTCCACAAGACATCCAACATGGTCGCCCCCACGGTCTGCCACCAAGATAGCCATCGACGGTCATAAATAATCATCCAACCGATACTCATCCTTTTCCCATCAGACTTTCACGCGCAAGCTTCCCTTGGACAAACAAAATCGTGCATCTGGAGATTAAAAGTGTTCAAATTAAAACGGCAGGGAGCCGCTGAAATAGGAGTTCAGCTCCAAGGCAATAACTTTGGGGGGCAAGCGGCTGGACACGTTCTGGTGCCGCATTATCGACGTGTGAAAAAAGAGACGGTGCTGCGTGACACATTATTATTATATTACTATTATTATAAACAAAACAAAAACTACACTCATAACGGTGGTCCGTGAAAAACACGGCGACACAATTCCCCGGCGCTAAGACTTCC
>CM030191.1:7873214-7880714 GCA_017639675.1 Aplochiton taeniatus
TTGTTACTAGGGTGTGTGTGTGTGTGTGTGTGTGTGTCTGTGTGTGGGGTCAGACAGGTCTTTTTAGGTCCACCTATCTGGAGCCAGCCAGACGGAGCAGAGGCCTCTCCAGACATGGAGCTCTGCTGAGGAGTCTCACACGGAGCTGACGCCAGGCAGGCATGGACACGTTTGGCTGGGGACCCCAGACAGCTCTTTGGGGCATGCGAACACACACACACACACTTCACGTATACATACACACAAACACACACACACACGCAAACAAACTAGGTATGCACACACACACACACAAACAAACTTTAGGTATACCTACACACACACACACACACACACACACACACACACACACACACACACACACACACACACACACACACACACACACACACACACACAGAGACAGAGACAGAGACAGAGACAGGAGTCAAGGGCAGCCCTAGCTTCCAGAGAGAAGCTTAGCTGTGATGAGGAGGACGGTTAATATCTAATATCAGTCCCTGGCTCCCTCCGCGCCACTCTGACGCACCGGCCATTAATCAGCCAATTAGCAGCCCCGCAAGGACCGTTGCCACGCCAACCAAGCCCCGGCCCAGACCTGTAATCCAATCAGCTCAGAGGAAGCGGTTCAGGGGCCATTCTGATTGGATAACCTGGGGCTTGGCCATCGAGCCGTCGACCCGCTACTTTGAATGGTAATGCAGATAATGGGCTCCATATGTGTTTGTGTGCTTGTGGGGTGATTATGTGTGTGTGTGTGTGTGTGTGTGTGTGTGTGTGTGTGTGTTTTCGGTGTTTCCACCCCCGAGCACAAAGCCCAGCCGCAACCGGCCGTTACTGAGGAGGGTGGGGGACGGAGGAGGGAGGTCAGCCCCCTTAGGCCAAACACCGAGACAGACAGTCGTCCCTGGAGTCTCTGTCCTGAAGCCCAACCCCAGCCTCCTGTCTCCCTCCCCGCCTCCTGTCTCTCTCTCAGTCTCCTGTTTCTCTCTCCCTCAGCTTCCTGTCTGTCTGTCTGTCTGTCTGTCTGTCTGTCTCTCTCTCTCTCTCTCTCTCTCTCTCTCTCTCTCTCTCTCTCTCCTCTCTCTCTCTCTCTCTCTCTCTCTTCTCTCTCTCTCTCTCTCTCTCTCTCTCTCTCTCTCTCTCTCTCTCTCTCTCTTCTCCTCTCTCTCTCTCTCTCTCTCTCTCTCTCTCTCTCTCTGAGCCTCCTGTCTCTCTCTCAGCCTCCTCCCTCCTGTCTCACTCTCAGTCTCCTGTCTCTCTCCCAGCCTCCTGCCTCTCTCAAAGCCTTTCTCAGCCTCCTGCCTCCTGTCTCACTCTCAGTCTCCTGTCTCTCTCCCAGCTCCTGTCTCTCCCAGCCTCCTGCCTCCTGTCTCTCTCCCAGCCTGCTGTCTCTCTCCCAGCGTCCTGTCTCTCTCCCAGCCTCCTGTCTCTCTCCCAGCCTCCTGTCTCTCTCCCAGTCTCCTGTCTCTCTCCCAGTCTCCTGTCTCTCTCCCAGCCTCCTGTCTCTCTCCCAGTCTCCTGTCTCTCTCCCAGTCTCCTGTCTCTCTCCCAGCCTCCTGTCTCTCTCCCAGCCTCCTGTCTCTTTCTGTCTCCTGTCTCTCTCCCCGCCTCCTGTCTCTTTCTGTATCCTGTTCTGAAGCCCACCCTCAAGTTCCAGCCCATATTTCCGTCGGTCCAGCCATGAACAACCCCAGACATCTCTCCAGGCCGACTTCACATTTCCATCCCCGTCCTTCATCAGCCCCCCCCCCCCCCCCCCCCCCCCCTTCACCCCGCTCAGCCAAAAGCCACTCTGCCCCCCCCCCCCTCCCTCCAGCCCTCCCCTGGCCAGCTCCAGAGAAAAGGCCGGCCAGAATGGATGCTAATGTGAGGCAGGCCAGCGGCAGAGCCGCACTCATTTGAGAGGAAATGGCTTTCAATGAGCGTACCCCCTCTCCTCCTCCTCCTCCTCCTCCTCCACCTCCTCCTCCTCCTCCTCCTCCCTCCATCGCACCCCGAGGGGGAATTCACACAAAGTTCACCGCCACTTTGAAAAATGCATTTATTTCTCTTCAGTGTCTGCCCCTTTCTTTTTCATTTCATTTTGCTCTCTTTTTTTTTTTTCCTTTTCTTCCAGCCTACAGAAATCTCGTCGAATGCATTTTCACGAGTCCCTTGTGTTGATGGTTGGGGGGGGGGGGGCGGAGGACGTTTTCAGTTTTGTTTTGTTTCGTTCTTAGGGTTAGGGCCTATGTGTTTCATCCTCACAGGAGCATCAAAAGACCAGAGCGCCCACAGCGACGGGGTTCGGTGCCGTGTGCACACACAGGCGTCGCGGGGTCTTTCTACTGCCTTTGTTGTTCTGCCTTACAGCAGGACCCCCCCCCCCCTCCCGGAAAGCGTTCAGCAGAATTGCAGCAGAGCAAACAGTCCTGGGGTGGCAGAGGGGGGGGGGGGGCTGGTGTTTAATTAGGACTATTTTATGTGCCGAGTCATTGAAAGTAACCAGGGAAAACTTTGGGAAACGAATTGACTTGGGACCGCCGTTGGCAGACGCTACGACGCTGCCCCCAAGATAGCTGGGCCCGGGGTTTGAACTGTCGATGACCACCCAGAGAGCAGCGAGTCTGTACGGATGCGCTCTGTGATGAAGTACCGGCCTCTTTCTCTCCTTGGGTCTCTACCCCTGCCCATTTCCTCTGTCCTTTGCTGCACCTGTGTGTTTCTCTTTTCACGCCTAATTAGGACATTTTCTTCCCTTTCTGTTCAATTTGTCCCTCTCTTACTGGCCGTGTCAGGGCATGCTCTATTTCTGCCCCTTCGAATCACCGTCTGCTTATCTCTCTCTCTCTCTCTCTCTCTCTCTCTCTCTCTCTCTCTCTCTCTCTCTCTCTCTCTCTCTCTCTCTCTCTCTCTCTCTCTCTCTCTCTCTCTCTCTCTCTCTCTCTCTCTCTCTCTCTCTCTCTCTCTCTCTCTCTCTCTCTACGCAGTTTCTTCATCTATCCACTTTCATCCGTCCCTCTCTTTCTTTCGCTGTCTTCCTCCTTCACTCGCTCCCTCTATACCTCCCGTCCTCAATCTCTCTACATGCCTGTGTCTAAAGTCCAGCATTTCATTTCTTTCCTCCTCTCCACTTCTCCCTCTCTTGTCAGACAGCCCATCTGAGCTTGGTGCTGCTGCGTGTATGTATGTATGTATGTGTGTGTGTGTGTGTGTGTGTGTGTGTGTTTCCCCGGTGCCTGTCATATCACCCTGACCAATAAGCCATGAAATGACTGCTCTCCGCACCGCTAAACGTAGCGCTGTTTGTCAGCCAGGCCGGGCCGCCCCGAGGTTACACGCACGCAGACAGACGCGCGCATGCATGTGTGAGATATATATATATATATATATATATACACACACACACACAACGTGCACAAGTTCTGTATGTGACACCACACAGGGAGAAAAGAGCATAACACCAGACACACTCTCTATCTGTCTCTCTCTCCCTCACACACTCAAACACAGCAGTGCAGTCTTTGGGGGAGCAATACTGCTAAGTGTGAGAAGGGCTTAGCCTGCTTGTTTGTTTGTTTGTTTTCTGTGTGTGTGTGTGTGTGTAGTGAGTGCTAGTGTGGGAGAGAGATAATGTTTGTGTGCACAGAGATTTGGCTAAATGAGTGTGTTTGTATGAGGGATTGCGTGAGATTTGCATATGTCGGTGTGTGTGTGTGTGTTTGTGTCCAACAAAACTTTGACAGCCATCCACTGTTCAACTAGAAGCCATAGGTCATACCATTCTTCACATGGGCGTCGTATCATGGCGTGTGTGTCTGCTAGGAGTGTAAGAGTGTGTTATGAAGTTGTGCATGTACGTGCAGTTTGCATGTGTGTGGGTGTGTGTGTGGCTTGTGGTGTGTGTGTGGTGGCTCTTTGTGTGTGTGTGTGTGTGTGTGTGTGTGTGTGTGGATCCCCCTGCCTATCCCCAGGTCTCTGAGGGGCTGATCACCCCTATTCCCAGGATGAGCAGGCACTCCCAAGGCAAACACTCCAGATTTAATTATAAGCTCTAAAGAGGATTACTCTGCTGCCCGTGTGTGTGTATGTGTGTGTGTGTGTGTGTGTGTGTGTGTGTGTGTGTGTGTGTGTGTGTGTGTGTAGGTGAGTGAGAGGCGGAAAGACAGAGGGAGATTCAGGAAGTCTCCTCCTAATTTCCTGCATTAAAAATAAGACACACTCGCATGAGCATGCGCGAGCACACACACACACTCTCTCTCTCTCTCTCTCTCTCTCTCTCTCTCTCTCTCTCTCTCTCTCTCTCTCTCTCTCTCTCTCTCTCTCTCTCTCTCTCTCTCTCTCTCTCTCTTACCTGGGGTGGGTGGCAAACTGTCTCTCCACGTCCTCATAGCGGGGGGCAGGACGGGTATCCGGTCCTCTGACTGCCGTCTGGGGAGGGGGCACATAATGGGTAATGTCATCACACAGCTGTTATATACACACACACACACACACACACACACACACACACACACACACACACACACACACACACACACACACACACACACACACAACGTTAAAATCTAAATGGGGGAAAAGTGAGGTCACAGTATAGGAAGCAGCCCCTCCGGGGGCGACACACATGTGCCGAGGTAAACGCGTGCTTTCAGACGGCAAACACACACACACGCTTTCAAACGGTAAACACACACACACGCTTTCAAACGGCAAACACACACACACGCTTTCAAACGGCAAACACACACACACGCTATCAAATGGCAAACACACACACACGCTTTTAAACGGCAAACACTCACACGCGCTTTCAGACGGCAAACACACACGCGCTTACAAACGGTAAACACACACACACGCTTTCAAACGGCAAACACACATGCATGCTCTCAAACACAAAACACACAGGCATGCTCTCAAACACAAAACACACAGGCATGCTCTCAGACGGCAAACACACACGCGTGCTCTCAGACGCTAAACACACACACATGCTTTCAGACGCTAAACACTTAGGGGGGTCTTTGCATGCTATGAATTACCGCACAAAGAATTCATTAAGGGGGTACCCCAGACACAGACACAGAAACACACACATACCAGGATGTGGCAGATTAACTCCACGAGAGAGAGAGAGAGAGAGAGAGAGAGAGAGATGAGCCCCAGGGGAAAGGGGCTAAAACAAAAGAAAGGAAGTCATAGATGGAGATAGAATGACAGAGAAAGAGTGGTAAAGAGAGCCAGAGAGAAAGAGGTAGAGAGACACAGAAAGAGAGAGTAAAGGGAGACCAGTTTGCCCATAAACTTTCAATTATGTCTAATCCAGGGGCCAGTGCCCAGGCTCTGCACCACACACACACACACACACACACACACACACACACACACACAGTGTGTTTACTCTGCTGGCCCTTCACGGGTCAGTCCACCCACCCACCCACCCACCCACCCACCCACACACACACACACACACACACACACACACACACACACACACACACACACACACACACACACGAACACACGAACACACGAACACACGAACACACAGTCCACCAGCTGCAACCAACAAAGACACACACAGTCAAACAGCCACAAACACAAAGTCAAACATGCACAACACACGGTCAAAACACACACAAAAAGACACAGGCAAACACACACATAGACAACTAGCCAGACGAGCACAGCAATATAACATGCACAGAGCATGAGAGGCACATTCACACACTGCAGCGTGCACTAGGTATATACACACACACACACGCACGCACGCACGCACGCACGCACGCACACACACACACACACACACAGGGTGTTTGTCCGTCTATGTGAGAGCTGAGGGCATGGGTGCCATTTGCCTCTATAGATCCCATGCAGTGCTTTGCATGTCAAAGTAGGAGTCCCGCATCACAGGATACCATTACCATGTGGCTGGCTGTCTCTCTCTCAAACACACACACTTGGATGGACACACACACACACACACACACACACACACACACACACACACACACACACACACACACACACACACACACACACACTCGGACGGACAGACATACAGCAAGCTGACATGTACCTAGAAAACAATCTATACACGTAGAGTACATTAGAGGAAACCGATTCATTCTGCTTAGCTGTGTGTGTGTGTGTGTGTGTGTGTGTGTGTGTGTGTGTGTGTGTGTGTGTGTGTGTGTGTGTGCGCTTGCCCATGAGTTAGCGACTGTGCGGGTGAGAAAACGCACAAGACTGATGTATGGCTTATGTGTAAGTCGCTCTGTGGGCGAAAAACATTATGCAGATGGGGGTTGGGGGGGAGTGTGTGTGTGTGTGTGTGTGTGTGTGTGTGTGTGAGGGGGGGCATTAGTCACAGAAAGCCGCTCCAGACCGGGGAGGGGCACCAGGGGGGGTCTGGCTGGGACTCAGGTGTGGCCGCCCCAGCAACGGGAGGGGAGGCTGGCCATGATGACTCCCCCGGGGCCGGCCATGGCAGTGATGGAGGGAGAAATAGAAATGGAGAGAAAGGCACACACAGAGAGAGAGAGAGAGAGAAAGAAAGAAAGAAAGAAAGAAAGAAAGAAAGAAAGAAAGAAAGAAAGAAAGAAAGAAAGAAAGAAAGAAAGAAAGAAAGAAAGAAAGAAAGAAAGAAAGAAAGAAAGAAAGAAAGAAAGAAAGAAAGAAAGAAAGAAAGAAAGAAAGAAAGAAAGAAAGAAAGAAAGAAAGAAAGAAAGAAAGAAAGAAAGAAAGAAAGAAAGAAAATGATGCAGGCTGGGACAAAGGTTGGCGGGATGAAATTGAGGAACAAAAAGAAAAGGAGGAGAAATGTTAAAGGAAGCAGAGCGCCAGAGAGGAAGGTTAGGAGAGGCGGAATGTTCTGGTGAATGTTTTTACAGGCTACATTTCAAAAACACTGAAAACAATTGGATCCATGTGAGCTTATGAAACCATGTCCATTCTGTAACCAATGTGTGAGGTGTTAGCCCCTGTAATGAAGTCCCTGTGAGGACGGGAATCCCTGCTTGGCGGAAGTTCTAGAACCTACAGGGGACAAACTGACACACACACACACGCGCACACACACACAGACAGACAGACAGACAGACAGACAGACAGACAGACAGACAGACAGACAGACAGACAGACAGACAGACAGACAGACAGACAGACAGACAGACAGACAGACAGACAGACAGACAGACAGACAGACAGAGAGACGGATTTTCCTCATGGCTACTGGCCGAATGGTGTGCACTTCATCAAGGCAGTGGTGGAACATGCAACGCCAGGACAACAATTAGGTGCATGCTTTAAAGGCTGGACACAAAGGAAAAAGAAATTGGGGTGAAAGGACACGCACGCGCACGCACACACACACACACACACACACACACACACACACACACACACACACACACACACACACACACACACACACACACACACACACACACACACACACACACACACACACACACACCCTGCCTGATTGACAGGCTGAGGTGGAATTGATTT
>CM030191.1:7885714-7893214 GCA_017639675.1 Aplochiton taeniatus
GACATGCATACAGGCAGAGAGACAGGCAAATATACAACACACAGGCAGAGATAGCCAGCCAATGGTAGGCGTCGAAACACACTACATTTCTTCCTCCCCCTTCCCCACAAGGTCATGTACCCTTTCTTTCTCTCCATCTCTCTCTCTTTCCATACCTCCCTCTTTCTGTCCATTTCTGTTTTCCTTTTCTATTTCAACCCTTCTGTTTTCCCTTTGAACATTTCCTTCCCAGCCATTCTAGGCCTCCTCTCTCTCTGTCTCTCTTTCTCTCCCACCAAAACTTTTCTCGCCCCGATGACCTCAGCATGTAATTCAAATTCCACCTCTTCCTTTTTTCCCCGTTCAAACGGAGTCATTTAATTACCGGGGTTTTATCGAGTTAGAAAACTCACGGCGGGCGGCCTCCGATGTAACTTCTAACCGCGTTAAACCTGGGAGAACGGTAGAGAGCCGCCCACGCACCTTTAAAAGCCCTCCTCCTTTCCTCAGACCTCCCATTCAACCCTTCCCTTTAAGATGGCGCCTCCCTGAGCTGTGACTTTTCCCCCGTTCTCCACCCCCTGCCGACGGAGGGGACTATTCCTGGAGGGGTACCCACAGAACCGTGTCCTTCCCTGGGCTGAGACGGAGCACTGAGCCCTGCCCTGGAGCACCGGGCCCTGTGGGGCGGCGGTCGCCCTGTAATCACGGCGGCTTGCGACCGCCGCACTGCCACGTTGGTGTGTGTGTGTGTGTGTGGGGGGGGGGGCAGAGAGAGTGCTCCTGTGTGTGATGTGTCGGAGTATGTGTGAATGACAGAGAGGAAAAATAGTGTGTGTATGTGTGTGTGTGTGTGTGTGTGTGTGTGTGTGTGTGTGTGTGAGAGAGTGTGTGTGTGAGGTCTGATTAGGTTATAAAGACGTGTGCTTATATTTGTGTCGCTTCATAAGAGTGTCTAAGAAACCAACAATGTGTGTTATGACTGTGTGTTCTTGTGTGTAACAACAGAAGTAGTGTGTGTGTGCGCGCTTTAGTGCGTGTGTGTGTGCACTTAAAGCTCGGTTTGAACTATTCCTGTGTAGTGGGGAAGCAACAGGGTGGAAACACAGTACCGCAGTGACACCCCCACCCTGCCACAGAAATGACGCCTGCTGCCCTTGGTGTGTGTGTGTGTGTGTGTGTGTGTGTGTGTGTGTGTGTGACTGATTGAGGTTAAGGGCTCATTGGTTCCATGTGCAAGGAGTTATACGTGCATAAGTGCACGCGTGTGCCTGTGCAAGCGCGTGTCTGTATTTGTGTGAGTGTGTGTGTGTGTGTGTGTGTGTGTGTGTGTGTTTGAGTGAGAGAGAAAAGGAGTCTTATCAGGTGTGGTCCTGAATACATTACTCTTTTTAGATTCAAATCCTGTCCCTCTCCCTACCCGACCAGAGACCACTTTGTGTTACTGTGTGTGTGATAGGGACCCCTCCCTTACTCCGTGTAAGGAGTGCAGGTGCAGCAACAACTCCTAAAACACACACACACACACACACACACACACACACACACACACACACACACACACACACACACACACACTCTCTCTCCCCTAAGGGCCCCATGCTAACCTGATTAGCACTAACATTAGACTAACATTATAGCAGCCTCCCTCTGCAGGACACCCCCAGACCAGCTGCTCCTTCTCTCCCTCTTTCACTTCTCTCTCTCTCCCTCCCTCCCTCACTCACTCTCTCTCTACCCCCCTCTTTCACTCTCGCTCTCGAATTCTCTCCCTCTTTCTTTCTCTTTCTTCCTCTCTTCTTTTTTCACTCCTTTTCTCTCAGTATGCTCTCCTCCTTTCTCATAAAGCTGTGTTTTCCCTCTACCAGACATTATACGGTAACCGCCCCCCCCCCCCACAATAACAGCTGGTCCTCCTCCTCCTCCTCCTCCCCGCCTCCATCCGTCCACCCTTCTCTCTCTCTCTCTCTCTCTCTCTCTCTCTCTCTCTCTCTCTATGATTCCTTCTGTTTGTCTCCCCTGTCTGTTCTCTCCGTCTCCGTCTCTGTCAGTGTAGTCAGCAGCTGGGGGACAGCCCCCCCCACTTTGAGCCCACAGCAGGACAACACCCACCGCCGCATCCATCACATCTGACTGCCTCCCCCGGTGCACACGTGTGTGTGTGTGTATGTGTGTGTGTGTGTTTGTTGCATTTGTGTTTGTAAACAGTGTGTTTGTGTCAGTCTAAATTTGTGTGGACATCCTTCCTTATGTTAGCGTTTGTCTGATCAAAAAAGTGCACACATGTTTTGTGAGCAGAGCTCAGCATAGGTCAAAAGTGTGTGTGTGTGTGTGTGTGTATCCCATACTCTTAAACTGTACACACTATGGGCCCCTAACCCTCCCCTCTACACAGTACACACTATGGGCCCCTAACCCTCCCCTCTACACAGTACACACTATGGGCCCCTAACCCTCCCCTCTACACAGTACACACTGGAAGACAGGGCCCCTAACGCGACCTGCTCTCATATCAACATCTAGAGGGCAGGCTGGGAATCAAAGGCCTGCATGGTAGATCTGAGGTGAACAAAGGGACCAGTGGGCTGTCGTTACAAACGTCTGGAGGCCTCATCGCCCCGGGATACCACACACTCCTCACCTCCATGGTGTGTGTGTGTGTGTGTGTGTGTATGTGTGTGTGTGTGTATAGCCTATAGGCAAATGTAGGTGGCAGTGCATATGTATTATTTCCGTGTGTGGATCTGTATGTGACATTATTGTGTGTGTGTGTGTGTGTGTGTGTGTGTGTAAATGTGATTTGGCGTGTCGCGGTCATGAGTGTGTGTCGGCCATCCATCAAAGTGACAGGCCGGTGTGTATTTACTTAATGACGTGGGGTTTATTTATGAAGTCAGGTTGGCGCGTGCTGCTGCCGTCGGATTGTGTGTGTGTGTGTGTGTGTATGTGTGTGTGTGTGTAACAGCCTGAGGAGGTGACATTATAACACCATCAAGGTGATCGATGTGCACCCGCACAACATTAGAGAAATAAAACACCAAAGCGCAATGGAAGGCAGGTCACATCTGAGAGTGTGTGTGGGAGGGAAAGGGGGCAGTATGTGTGCACTCGTCTGTGACTCGCATGCTCATAAGGTATTTCACACACACACACACACACACACACACACACACACACACACACACACACACACACACAGATCCCATCATGCGCAACTCCGTGGGTAATGAGCTGGCAAAATGATTCGTTTGCTTTTAAATGCGAATGTGTGTATTTACACACACGTGTGTTTTCATACAGCCTCCTGACCCCCCGTGTCACAAACATGCGACCCCGGTACCATCTCCAAAAACACACGCGCTTACGCGTCGACACGTCAACACGTAAACAAAAAGACAAACAGGCCACATAACCATACCAGCATAAAACCCCACAGTGACACTAGAACAGGTTGCTCAAAAATGGCACACATAAATGTCTACTATGAGCCTGCAAAGGTCACTAAACGCTTGGTGCAGAAGCCGAGGGTAATTAAGACAGTGACACACGCACACGCACACGCACACGCACGCGCGCACACACACACACACACACACACACACACACACACACACACACACACACACACACACACACAGGAGCGCCTGACCTGCCGTCCCACGCGGCGCACCTTTACAAACCTGACAGGACGGACCCTGGTGATCTCTGCCCTAATTGGCCAGACGGGCGGCGGGACATCGCTGGCCCCTATCATTAGCACGGGGAAGTGACAGCGGGGTGGGGGGGCTGATTGTCATAATTACAGGACTGACCTATCCCCAGACATGGAGGCCCGTTGAGGTGGACAGATTTAAATAGACCGGAGGAGGGAGAGAGAGACAGAGAGTGGAGGAGGGAGAGAGGGAGAGAGAGAGAGGGAGGGAGAGAGGGAGAGAGTGAGAGAGTGAGAGAGAGAGTGAGAGAGAGAGAGTGAAAGAGTGAGAGAGTGAGAGAGAGAGAGAATGCAGATGGACTGGCCTTGTGTGTAAATGGCAGCGGGCTCAGGGATCATTACACCTCTTTAAACTACAACTGCATAGAGACACACAGATACTCACAGAGAGACGCAAAGACTCACAGAGACACACAGAGAGAGACAGAGACACAGAGACGCAGAGACGCAGAGACACACAGAGATAAACATAGAGAGACAAACACAGAGAGACACAGAGCAGCAGTGGTGGGGTCACCCTGTGGCCCCCATCTTTCCCACAATAACAGGGCTAGTATTGCGTGACTGTCCCCAGCCAGGATCAGCCTGACGCTCCACCATCTTCTTCCAGAGGCTTTTGGGTTTTTATCTGGGCAACTCCCTACCAACAGAGAAGCCCCATGGAGGAAGCACACACACACGCACACGCACACGCACACGCACACCCTGCGCCCCCAGTACACAAGCACACGCACAGGCAAACACAAACACACACGCACACGCACACGCACACCCTGCGCCCCCAGCTCCTCTCGGCCTTCGGTGTTCAGCGGCCTTTGTGCCTATTAAACATTTCCCGTTTCTTTGACTGTCCGATGAAAAGATATCGACCCCTTCTGGAGAGCGTAAAGCGTGGCCGCGGGACAGCAAAGGAGGGGATGGGGGTTGGGGGGGAATTGGGGGGTTATGAGGTGGGGGGGGGCACCTCCGCTCCTTCAGTGTGCGGCCAAACAAAAGGTAACGATTCCGCCTCCAATCGATGCCTTGTCACGTCACGTGTAGGAGCCGGTAGTGCAAGAGAGTTTTGGAGATTTTTCTAATGAGGAGAGTGGCGCTCGCGTGTGTTGGCTTGGGCCTGTGAAACGACAGAGGGGGGGTGGGGGGTGAAGGGACGCTGTTGGAATTTAAACAGAAGGGAAGCCACAGAGGAAGAGAGAGAGAAAGGAACACATTAAGAAAATAATGGGCAATGCTACAGTTGGGGTTCCTTTGATGGAGAGAGGAGGGAAGTGAAAGAGAGGGAAAGAGAAGCCTGAAGAAAAAAGACATGGAGTCGGAGGAAGAGAGAGAGAGATGGAGAGAGAGAGAGATGGAGAGAGAGAGAGAGATATGGAGGAAGAGAGAGAGAGAGAGATATGGAGGAAGAGAGAGAGAGAGAGAGAGAGAGAGAGAGAGAGAGAGAGAGAGAGAGAGAGAGAGAGAGAGAGAGAGAGAGAGAGAGAGAGAGAGAGATGGGGCGAGGTTGAGCTGTCGGGTTACAGAAAGCCTGGATGAAAATGTCAGCTACCTAATGGGCCGCTCCATTGAGTAAAATAGGGAGAGACGGAGGGACAGAGCGACGGAGGGAGGAGGTAGAAAAAGAGGATGTGAAAAAAGTCTACAGAAAGAAATAAAGAAGAGAAGAGAAAGTAGACAGGGTGAAAGGTTGAAGCAGAAACAGAGTAAAGAGAAAGAAAGAAAAGCAAGAAAGCAAGAACAAGAGAGAGAGAGAGAGAGAAGATGAAAAACAGAGAAAGAGAAGAGAGCAGCCAAAGCGACTGCCACAGTGGCACTCTCAAACGCCCATGTTTACAACTATAAATAAACCAAAACACACACACACACACACACAGACAGACAGACAGACAGACAGACAGACAGACAGACAGACAGACAGACAGACAGACAGACAGACAGACAGACAGACAGACAGACAGACAGACAGACAGACAGACAGACAGACAGACAGACACAAATAAACAAAGAACGCACCAAACGCATGGATTAACACACATACTAGCTGTACACACATAATGACGTGTACACACACACACACACACTTGCACGTCTTCCTCGAAGGGCTCAGCGAGGCTAATGCGATCCAATCAGCTAATATTCCGTGTGTGCGTTGGTGTCTAATCTCTGAGCGGAGGGCTGACCCAGTGATGAGATAATCTGGGTTCATCTAGCCGCTGTGTGCTGCCCAGGAGTCCTGTAAACCACTCGCCGCAGCTAATCTGGACCCAGTCGACTGCTAGTCTGCTCTGCAAGGTCATCGTGTCACGGGCTGGTGCTCAATCACAAACACGCCACACCCGCACACGCCAAAAACAGATTCAGCTGCATACACACCGGGATAGACACACAGCACTGAGCAAAGGAGTACCAAATAACATGCATGTGTATCTGCGCACGCACGCGCGCGCGCGCGCGCGCACGCACGCACACACACACACACACACACACACACACACACACACACACACACACACACACACACACACACACACACACACACACACACACACACACACACACACACACACACACACACACACACACACACACACACACACACAGTGAGACTCACCCTGTGTGGGTCTGGTTCTAGCGCTCGGCGCCGGGCGGCCTCCAGCTCCTCGTAACCCGGGGCAGCACGCACCTGCTGGAACTCCCGATGCAACTGGTTGACCCGCTCACTGGAGGAGGGAGGGAGGGAGGGAGGGAAGGAAGAAGGGAGAGAGGGGAGGAGAGGATGGGAGAGGGTGTGGATAAGGTCGTTAGACAAGGCATATGTATGTGTAAGATTCCACAAAACACTACACAACACAAGATGAAGCAAATATTACATGAACTAAAATACTGAGAAATGTCTGAAGTGTTGACCTGGAGACAGACGGACAGCCAGCCAGCCAGCCAGCCAGCCAGCCAGCCAGCCAGCCAGCCAGCCAGCCAGACAGACAGACAGACAGACAGACAGACAGACAGACAGACAGACAGACAGACAGACAGACAGACAGACAGACACGTTAAGATGTCTGTTCCGGTCTGAAAACATTTCGTTTTATTTTACTGTGCAGCGCTATTTTGTTTATGATGACACCCAAACAGATAAAGTCCAGCCAGGTCTGGGAGACAGACAGACCAGAATATTGATATTGACGGCATGCTCAGTCAAACACCGCTGGCAGATAAGCGGTTCACTCCTGGGAGCCCAGAGATAGAAGGAAATCATTCACACAAACACACACACACACACACACCGACTGCGAACACACACACACACACGCACACACACACCCACACACACACCCATACTCATCACACACACACCCACACCCAGAGAGATCAGACGCGGTGATATGATCCAAATGTGAAACTGTAGGAGCTAAACACATTGTTATCTCTAGCCAATGTTTCCAGCCCAGGAATTCTATGCTGCACAACACGCACACGCACACGCACGTGCACACACACACACACACACACACACACACACACACACACACACACACACACACACAGCCCCTTCTATCACCCCCTCCAGGAGAGGGGCACCTCTATCCCCAGCCTCTCGTCTCCCTGGCTGGGGGCTCTAGTCGGCCATGCTAATGATGTGACCCAGAGCAGCCATTGATTAGGACCAGGAGAGAGAGGGCTTCATTAGGCACCTGTCCCTCTCAACGCCCCCCAGCCCTAATGAATGGGCCTGAGACTGGGCACCGCTGGGTGTGTGTGTGTGCGTGTGTGTGTGCGCGCAAGTTGGTTTTGAAGAAAAACTTTGTATACTG
>CM030191.1:7903214-7933214 GCA_017639675.1 Aplochiton taeniatus
GTTACGCATGTGAAGTGTATGCCAGGATTGATTGTCTTTATTTCTGTGTGAGAGAGAGAGTGTGTGTGTGTGTGTGTGTGTGTGTGTGTGTGTGTGTGTGTGTGTGTGTCATAAGCCATCCAAAGAGAATGAAGCCATTCCAGTAATTATTTGGGGCCAGAAAACAGGGCCAGAAAGAATATATATTTATATTCTAGTTTGTTTTTCACAGTTAGTTCTCCGTTTTTCATTAACTGCTGTACATTTGTCTTTTATATTTTTATTCAACTGTACTGAATTTATATCTACAATGTAATAACTGTATTACTAAATTGCATAGTTATAGGAAAAATAAGGTTTGTTTTATTAAAATATACGTATATATATATATGTGTAGGTAATGTTATAGATAGGTGATGTTATAGATTAATAGGTAATATCACAGATAGATAGGTAATGTTATAGATAGATAGGTAATGTTATAGATAGGTAGGTAATGTTATAGATAGATAGGTAATGTTATAGATAGATAGGTAATGTTATAGATAGATGGGTAATGTTATAGATAGGTAATGTTATAAATAGATGGGTAATGTTATAGATAGGTAATGTTATAGATGGATAGGTCATGTTATAGATAGATGGGTAATGTTATAAATAGATAGGTAATGTTATAGATAGATGGGTAATGTTATAGATAGATGGGTAATGTTATAGATAGATGGGTAATGTTATAGATAGGTAATGTTATAGATAGATGGGTAATGTTATAGATAGATGGGTAATGTTATAGATAGATAGGTAACGTTATAGATAGATGGGTAATGTTATAGATAGGTAATGTCATAGATAGATAGGTCATGTCATAGATAGATAGGTAATGTTATAGATAGATGGGTAATGTTATAGATAGATAGGTAATGTTATAGATAGATGGGTAATGTTGTAGATAGATAGGTAATGTTATAGAAAGGTAATGTTATAGATAGATGGGTAATGTTATAGATAGGTAATGTTATAGATAGATAGATAATGTTATAGATAGATGGGTAATGTTATAGATGGGTAATGTTATAGATAGATAGGTTATGTTATAGATAGATGGGTAATGTTATAGATGGGTAATATTATAGATATATAGGTAATGTTATAGATAGATGGGTAATGTTATAGATGGGTAATGTTATAGATAGGTCGAGGGCAACTGGTTCAGACTGAGCCTCCAGGCGGTGACCACTCGATCCTCTCCTGCATGGCAACACTTAACTTTCTCTATAGGGGAGGGCAGCGGAGAGTGTGTGTGTGTGTGTGTGTGTGTGTGTGTGTGTGTGTGTGTGTGTGTGTGTGTTTGTGTGTGGGACAGTAAGAGGGGGAATGCGTGTGTGTTCGTTCGGATGGACTTTTAACAGACTGTGTGTGAGTGTCTGTGTAAGTGTGTGTGTGTGTGTGTGTGTGTGATTACCAGGCACCTAATGACAGAAGAAGTCCATCCGTCACTCTTAGTGCCATGACGACAGGACAGGACACAGCCAACATTGGAAGGTGAAACAACCTCCTGGCGCCCTGTGTGCGAGTGTGTACGTTTGTTTTAAGTGTGTGTGTGCGCGTGTATGTGTGTTTTGTGTGTGTGTTTTAAGTGTGTGTGTGTGCGTGTGTGTACGTGTGTTTTGTGTGTGTGTTTTAAGTGTGTGTGTGCGCGTGTGTGTACGTGTGTTTTGTGTGTGTTTTTTAAGTGTGTGTGCGCGGGCGTGCGTGTGTCCGCACCCCGGATCAAATGACCGCCAAAACGAGACTCCACTTCCTGTGGCCTAAAATGGAGCCCCTCTGATGGGTTGAGGAGCGTTCTCAGAGACGCGGTAGAGCGGGCTAGCCGCGGCCGGACGTCCAGACATGTCCCCCCCGGCCGGGTCAATCCAAACGACATCAGTCCACAGGGCTCTACTGGACGCCCCCCCCCACCCCCCCCCCACTGCCCGATGCCACATAACCGCGGCGTCGTCTGGCCGCGGGTGATTACAAACGTAAACGTCTGGATATCATATTCCGTCGTTATGGAGTCTAATTTCCCGCTGTCACGTCTGAGCTAACAGGAAGATGAGAAAGGAGGGGGGTGAGAGAGAGGGATGAGTAGGAATGAAAGGCAGGCGGAGGGAGGAGGTGGAGGAAGAGGGGAACGGAGACGTGGATGGACCAACGTGAGAGGGGGAAGAAGACGATTAAAAAAAGGGGAGAAAACGGAGAGGGAGATGAAGAGGGCGAAAGAAACTTCCAGAAGAGAAATGACAGAACGAGGGGAGGAAATGAGTGTTTTGATGTCGGCGCAGAAAAAGACAGACTCTTCTACGCGAGCGCCTTCTCCCTTCCTTCCTCCGCCTGTCAATCACGTTGCCTTCTGATATGTGATTGACGGCTCGCGTCCACACGAATAAACATCCACATCAATTCCAGGAGGCACGCCCAGCACGACGGGTGGAACGAGGGAGAGGAAGAAGTTAGGAGAGGGGGAGAGAGAGAGAGAGAGAGAGAGAAAAGAAGAGGAACATTTTTAATTTGTTTTCCTTCGGTCTGTGGACCACGATAGCGCCGGCGCCGCCGTTTGGTTCCTTGGCCCGAAAAAAAGAGTTGTAAATCAGACGGGTGCTTTTGCAGGGGGGAAACACTCCCCTCCCGGAGCTCGTATCCCCGACAACAAAGACCCTCCTCAGTGAGGGGATCGGCTTGGCAGCGGTCGGCGTGGAGAAAATTGGACACGTTTTGATATGGTACCAAAAAAAAAAAGAAGGGGAAAAACAGGAAATAACTGTCATTTTGCGGGCCTCCTCTACAAGAGGGTTGAATGCCTACATTGCAGTGTGAGCTGGTAGGCTTCAGGTTGCTGGGTGAGTGTTTCTATTGGGCCAGTCGGAAACGGTGAGGAGGGGGGGAGGGGGGCCCTTAAGGGGGGGGTGGGCCCTTAACAGCCAGTGTTGCAGCATGGATACCTGCCTCAAAGTGCTATGGAAATGTCACCCACCCACACAGACACACACACACACACACACACACACACACACACACACACACACACACACACAGTGGAGTCAAAGTAATCTGTACATCCACTGAATGAATAAATAGATTTGGCCACACACACACACGCACACACGCACACGCTCTCTCAGCAGTGCGGTCACATAGCAGGCTCCTCCAGGTAATAGCTAAGGGCAGTAAAGGCAGTAAGGCTTGTCCATATCGACCCTCGGCCCCCACATTTACATGATTGGCCCGTTCATTAACGAGGAACCGCGGGCTCCACATGTAAATACACTCGCCTGAAGAGGCCTTGGTATTAGGAGGGAGATGTATGAGGGCCTGTTGATAAATGGGGGAGGCAGCGAGCGAGGATTAGACATGGTGCTATTTAAGAGAAACGCACACACACACACACACACACACACACACACACACACACACACACACACACACACACACACACACACAGACACACACACACACACACACACACAGACACACACACACACAGACACACACACACACACACACACACACACACAGTTGTCTGAGGATCGGAGAGAGGGAGGAAAGAGAGGGCGATGCGGTAGAGGCAGAGGGGGAGAGAGAACGGAAAGGAGGAAAAAAAAAGATGGAGATGTTCAGAGAGAGCTCCATTAGCTTAATGATATGCGTCCGTGTCTTTGTGTGGGTCGCTTATCGGCGGTAGAACCTCAGGACCATCCAGCATCCCCCCTCACCCACCACCCCAGCATCCCGCCTCACCCCCTCCACATCTCAGGTGCAGCCATGGGAACAGAAGGCGGGGCAAAGCACGGGGAGCCATGCGGGGTGGAACAACACAGAGGGGAGGACTCCAACTTCAGCCACAGGGACGGAAAAGAGGAGGGAAGATGACGCAGTTTGAGACGCCAAACCCTCAAAAAAACGGCAAGATGCCTCCCGACGATAAAATATATATATGTCTTTTTTTTTAAGTCGGATCAGCACGCCCCCACCTGCGGGAAATGCGGCCGGGATTAGGAGGAGGAGGAGGAGGTCTCTTCACCTTGTCGAGGATTAACCAGAACACTTTCAAAAAGGAAGTAAACAGGTTGATGGCTGGAGCCGGGGAGTGACAACCCGAGACGAGCTCTGATACCTAGTCCAGCATTCATCACTGTATGGAGCTCAATGGTTCCTAATGAGAGAGGGAGACAGTGAGGACAGGGAGGGAGGAAGGAAGGAAGGAAGGAAGGAAGGAAGGAAGGAAGGAAGGAAGAACAGATAGAGGAGGGAGAATCCACTTAGACCACCTCCTCACCGACGGAGGGGTGGGCGGGACCTGTCGCCCTTGTCTCCCGCGGTGACACCCTCGTCCCCAGGCGTTTCATAGGACGAGAGCGGAACGGACACTGCTAATTGGCTTGCTTTCCCCGTCAAGCTTTGTGTCTCCTGCCCCGCCGCGCCGCGAGAGGAGGGACGGGTCGGCTTGTTGTCGGCGGCGACGGGGGGGGATTCGTAAACAGCGGATCAGAGAGCGTGGCTAAATTGGCGTTGGGATGGCGATGGTGCTGTCACATGTCAAGGGGGGGGGGGGTGGACAGACACGTGCTGATCCTCACTGACAGACTCCCTGACTGACAGACAGGGAGTGTCATTGCTCACTGGTGACGAGATTGTGACGGGGCGAGCACACACACACACACGCGCACACACAAACACACACACACACACACACACACACACGCGCACACACACGCGCACACACGCGCACACACACACACACACACACGCGCACACACACACACACACACACACACACACTCTCCCTCAGACACACACACAAACTCTGTCTCACACTCACACTCACGCTCACGCTCACAGAGATTACCTGAGGAGAGCCCTCCAGGAGAATTGGACAGCCTGCAGCGGGAGGAGTCAACATCAGTGTCTTGAACTCGACATGACACACACTCAGCCGCCGCGTTGCCACTCCAACATGCGGCTGGGACGACGTGCCGGCGTCAGTCTGGCTTTAGTCAAGGGGCTTTACCGCCAGCTACCAGGAGCAGGGGGGGTGGGTGGGGGGTGGGGGGGTGGGGGTGGGGGGGATCCTCAAAGCGCACTTCACTAAGACATGACGACGTGAATGAAGAAACGAACCTGATGGTTCAACCATGCACTCAACGTCTAGAACAAGGCAGTTAGCCCCCGTGAGGGCCTGAGGCTAGCTAGCGACCGTAGCTTAATCAACGTGAGTTGTTGCATTCTAATTATGATGTTGTTTTGCTCACTACGACTTAATTGCATCACCAGCTCTGTGAGCGATCGAGGTGGAACGCTTAAATGGGGGGGGGGGTTAAACATCGTCCAGCCTTTTCAGAGTTCTTTGACCGATGGTTTTGGCGGCGGGGATGTGAGTTGGGCGGGGGCGGCCTGCTCTGAAGGGCCCCCGGTTTCAGCAGCCAGGGAACGGACTGGGGCTGCACCGTCGGCTTACAACCCAGACAACACAAGCCAGCAGGCTGGTGGACGCTCTGCAAACAGAGCGTCTCTGATGTGAGCGCTTGTGTGCGGACATCTGTGGGCTTTTCTGTTAGCCACTGATGTGTGTGTGTGTGTGTGTGTGTATATGTGTGTGTGTGCAGTACACAGTGGCGGCAGGATCGTGTCTTTGATGTGTTTGTATGTGTGTGAGTGTGTGTCTGGTCGTGTGTGTGTGTGTGTGTGTGTGTGTGTGTGTGTGTGTGTGTGTGTGTGTGTGATGGGCGTCTACCAGACATCGCCTCTGGCAACGACGGCAGGGCCTCGGCGCGGCGACTCTCGGTGGAAACGAGCAAGACGTCGCCCTTGCCTCAGCCCGGTCCGACGACAAGAGCCTTTTGATATGCGGAGACGAGACAGACAAGAGCCAACGGTGTCCGAGTGCCGGGGCGTTTGCTTGGGTCTGGCTTGGAGTGACAACATGAGGCTTACTCTGTCCGTCGGGGGAGGAATCTAATTGGTTCTGAGGAATCTAATTGGTTCTACGGCGGCAGAGAACTTCAAACAGAGCAGGTAAAAAAAGAACGGGAAAAACAGCAACTCTCAAATGGATTTCGACGAGTACGTGTCTCGTTTTCCCGCCGCGATTCCAGGAGGTTTGCACGGAATGTGACCCGCGTAAACAATGTGTGCGGGTTTTCTCCCTGGACCGGGAAGACAGAGAAAACAATACCATTTTCCACGGCCCGGGGAAAACACAGGAGTCGGCTTTTCCCATTCGTTCCAGCCCAGAGTCCTCCACTTCCTCACCGCTGCTGAGGCAAATTGAGGTTGTGTGTTTGTAATTTGCCCTTTTGGAATGCAAAATAAAAAAAAATATATATATATATTTATAAACATTAATACATCACATTTGAGCCTCGCAATTAGATTGCGCTGCTCAATGTTCCCAGCTAATTAAGCCATATTTCAGGTTCAATAAGGATCAAGCCTAGCCGGTGAAGGCCACGTGTAGCCCGGTGAGAGTTGAGGAAAACCCGAGGGCGTGCGGAGTTTTCCTCCCCTGTCCAACTAGAACCTCGCTGTGTTCTCTGGACGGACGCGGAAAGGCTTTTTAAGTGTTTCCGGGAACTTCAATTCCTTCGAAATATTAATTCTGTGTGTGTGCGTAAGTGAGGGTTTGTGTGTGTGTGTGTGTGTGTGTGTGTGTGTGTGTGTGTGTGTTTGTGTGTGCTAAGCCTCTGGCGCCAAGGGAAAGGGTCCAGTGTGTGTGTTTCTATTGCATTAATAATGATAATCTTCATAGAACAAGGCAAGGTCAACTGAGAACCAGTTCTGTTTTGCGGTAACGACCTTGCAAAGTGGCAGACAGCAAACGGTGGGACTTAGCTTGAACTGTTCGACGAGTAATCCAAACTTTTGTTTATTGGTGCAATTCATTCTTAAGTCTGAGAGGCAGGGATGCGCCAGAGCATTGCCTAGCCTGCCAAAAATCTGTCTTTCTTCTGTATGTAGCCAACTTTTGGAGGTACAATATCTTTAAAGACTAAAGTATGGAAGCTGTATATAACATTTGTGTGGTGCTACTCTGTTGTGTTGTGATTGGTAGGTCTATTTATTGTTTCATTTTAGACACTGTAATGCTAGTAATTGAAGTAGATGTTGGTTGGGTATTGGATATAAAAATAGTGTGTGTGCGCGCGCTGGTAGCCTACTTCATGCTACCCCTGCATAATTCAGTGCCCCACTTGGGCCACCCCAGTCAAAAAAGTCTGGACCTCTAAAATTATAGGAGGACACTGTGCTGCTTAACAGGCACTTTTGGTAGATGTATTTATAAAACTTGGGTTGGAGGGGAAAAAAATGGCCAAGTGCCCGCAAGGTAAGCCAGCCTACCAAGGTGTACTGACCATAATGAGTATGATATGGTGCATCTGTGACTAATCGAATTACAGAATGGTACAAAGAATCTAATTTCCTGAGAACCAAATTAGAGAGATTTATACTCAACATCAGCACAATCAAAAATAGAAAGACATGAGTTTTGTCCTAGAGCGCTTCTCACTGATCGAGTAAAAACAGCACTTGTTGCGATAAAGAAACCCAAGTCTGGAGTCTTTACCTTGAAATTTAAAAGTTTTAAAAGTCAATGCATTATCAAGCCAAACACACAGATATTTGTAAATGGACACTTGCTCCCAAGTTCCAGTAGCTCCAGTAGAAGTATGGAGTTAAAATGGAAATTACTTAATTCAAAAACGTCAATTCCGTCTTATCTTTATTTGGGCCACCCTCCTTAGTGGTCTCGCGTGGCCATCCCTCCAAATCTTGATCTTTCAAAAATCAACGCGTTTGATTGGCACTTGCAAATGTCACTCCGTATTTGCTGAAACCCTCCCCATTTCAAGACACACCCTCTTCCTGGTTTGTGCTAAGCAGTAACACACCTCTGTCGTTGAAGCCCCGCTCGTTTCAAAACAACAGTGGTGATTTTTGAATAGTAACACGTTGCTAGTCTCTACCCCCTTTATACGGACTTGGCTGGTCAGTCCTCCCCAGGCTTTGGAGCCAATGTGTAGAAAGCTGGAACCGAGGCCAGCCCCTTAGTGAGTGAGAAAAGGCCCGGGCGAAAACCACAGGGTTTAACACACTGCTCTCTATTCAAAAGATAATGAAGCAAACCAAGAAATTAGCCTGAAAGAGTGAGAGCATTGTGTGTCTCGACATGTTTCTCTTGTTTTTTGTTTTTTTACAGTGTGCGTGCGTGTGTGTGTGTGTGTGAGCTTGGACACTCGCCAAAAATGGTGGACTGCAAAGAATAGAACTGACGGATAGAGAGAGAGAGAGAGAGAGAGAGAGAGAGAGAGAGAGAGAGAGAGAGAGAGAGAGAGAGAGAGAGAGAGAGAGAGAGAGAGAGAGAGAGAGAGAGAGAGAGAGAGAGAGTAAATAGATTGAGTGGGGAAGGCATTGGCCATTGTTGTCAATGTATTTATGAGCATGTCTCTCTTAATCAGTGTCATCCATTGCAATCTGACTGCCACTCCACTAACACTGTCATTACTGCGTGTGCGTTTAATATAATTGTAATGTAACAGCAAGTATTACATTCTTCCGCCTTTGTCTACAGTACGCCTCGGTGTGTGTGTGTGTGTGTGTGTGTGTGTGTGTGTGTGTGTGTGTGTGTGTGTGTGTGTCACCCGGGTCCGTACATCACTCCCCTAACAGTGTATTCATCTGGCCACACCATTACCTTGGACAATGTGGCCGATTGGATTCTTATCTTTAATCTGCAGACACACACATACGCACACGCACGCACACGCACACGCACGCACGCACGCACGCACGCACGCACGCACGCACGCACGCACGCACGCACGCACGCACGCACGCACGCACGCACGCACACACGCACGCACACACGCACACACGCACACACACACACACACACACACACACACACACACACACACACCTCTATATAGCCTCCCCTCCAGCCTAATAGAATCTGGAGTGTTGACACAGAGGGGCTGTGGCGACCACATACCTTGTCAGGGCTAACAGATAAGGTCTTTCCTACAACCTCCCGGTAACAGGGCAGCCTATCAGAGCTGTTTGTTTGTCACCGCGGCAGCCGGGACAACGTCCGTTTAAACGAGACGGGATTAGAGAGAAAACGGTGATACGGCTCCCCTACCATATCCCGGGTACGGGGGGACGAGGTCGACTTGCGGTACTTGGCGGGGGAGTTCGCACGGACATGAGCGCGGAGTGTGCTGTCGACTGGACCGCTCAAGATCAGCCCGGGAAGGGGAAAGACAACCATTTGGAGGACAAAGTGTGTGAAAAATATAATGTAATGACGGCACGCTGTACATAGTACAATCATGATGCACGCAAAATGTGTTTGATTGTGTCTTTTTAACTTCATTCTATTGGTGTGTTTTTAATGGAAAATAGGGGCTCAATAGCTAAATAAAGGTTCATCTTACTTTACCCTCCCTACTAAAATAAATGTTTCATCTCCAGAGAACTGTCAGAGGACGTGGTTCAAAATGGCCGCCTACCTCAGAAGACCAAAGCCCTTCTTTTTGGTCTTCTTCTCTTGCTCCTCGGCGCTTTCCTCTGCTTTCTTCTTCCCTTTTCTCTTCTTCTCTTTCTTCTTGCCCTTGGTCTTCTTCTTCTTCTTCTTCCCATCGTCCGCGTCGAGGTCCTGGCGGGACGAGCTGCTGGCGGGCGTGTCCTGCCCCGAGCTCTGCTCCGACAAGTCGTCTGGGAAAGGGGGGTGAAAGGTCGAGAGGTCAAAGCAGGTGTTAGGGGTTGTGTGTGGAACATTTCCGGTCAACCCCCCCCCCCCCCCCCCCACACACACACACACACACACACACACACACACCCTTTCTGGGTTCATAGCAGAGACTCATCAGACATGTACTGTGTTCTAACAAAACAGGTTCCCAAAACACAGACTGGATATTGACAGCGCTTCTCAAAGCAGTGATGCCACAGCAGCCTAACATGGTGATAATGATATTACACTCAACATCCTCAAAGAAATAGAGACCCCCACCGATAGAAACACTGAGAGCCATCTAACTCCATAGCTAGCTACTGATCCAGGGACAGCTCGTAGGTCCCCAGTTTGACCTCAAAGTCAACCATCTCATCAAAACTGAGAGGCTTGACCATGAAAGGGACACTACACCGTCAATGGAAAACCTTTCCTTAAATCAAGCCTTGAACTGATGAACAGCTTCTGGGGTGTACTTACTTTCTCTGAGTAAATGAATCAATACACTAATGACTTTGGGGGCTACTTAAGGTGTGTTAGTGGGACGAGGCACACACAGGACGAGACGCACCCACACACACACACACACACACACACACACACACACACACACACACACACACACACACACACACACACACACACACACACACACACACACACACACACACACGGCTCACCGTCTTCGGATGGCCCGTCGTAGGACTTGTCGATGGCGGCGCGGAAGCTCTGGTTGATGCCGCGTCCCCGGGCCATGTTGGGGCGGGGCCGGTGGAAGGGCACCGGGGACTGGCTACGGTTCTGCCGGGCCTCCTGCACGGCCGTCTGGAGGCTCTCCAGGGAGCTGGACTTCATCAGACCCAGGGTGGGGCCCAGGGAGGCTCCCCCGGCAGAGGGCTCTGAGACATGGGGAGAGAGAGGGGGGGTGGGGGTCCGTGAGGGTGGAGGTACGGGTTGGCGGAGGGGGTTGTAGATCAACGGAAGGAGAGGGAATGTTGAGGATTAAAGAGGAGAAAGGAGAAATGAGACAGGAGGGAAAGGTTAGGAATCGAGACGGAAAAAATCTAAGAAATGGATGAGGGGAAATAGGAGAGAGAGAGATAGCAGGAGGAGGGGGATAGATGAGGTGGGAGGGGGAGAGAGGAGGTAGCAGGGGGAGAGAGGAGGAGGCCAGTGGAGAGAGGAGGTGGCAGGAGCAGGGGGAGAGAAGAGGTAGCAGGGGGAGAGAGGAGGTGGCAGGGTGAGAGAGGAGGTGGCAGGTCAGAGAGGAGGTAGCAGGGGGAGAGAGGAGGTAGCAAGGGGAGAGAGGAGGTAGCCGGAGGTGAGAGGAGGAGGCCAGTGGAGAGAGGAGGTGACAGGGCCACCACTTGACTATACACATAGATTGAGAGGGACAGAAGACAGACTCTATCCATTCAAGGAAATGCGTCCCTGCATGTCACTGAGTAGAAATGGCCAGGCAGTGTGTGTGGGGTGTGTGTGTGTGTGTGTGTGTGTGTGTGTGTGTGAGAGTTTCAGTTACATTAGTCAAATTCAAAAAAACTTTCTTTAAAATATGACTTCTTGCTTCGACGGTTTCCCCTAACCCCACTTAAAGATTGCTCTTTTCCTTTTTTTCCCTCTCTTCTCGTCGGGCTTCAAAGCCGAGAGCTGAAGTGGGAAGCAAAACTCAGAGCAAGGGAGGAGAAGGAGAGAGAGAGAGAGAGAGAGAGAGAGAGAGAGAGAGAGAGAGAGAGAGAGAGAGAGAGAGAGAGAGAGAGAGAGAGAGAGAGAGAGAGAGAGAGAGAGAGAGAGAGAGGGAGAGAGAGAAAGGCAGAGCGGGCGATAGAGCCAGGCGGCTGAAAGTGAGCCGAGTGCCGCAGCCTTTTAAGTCTTAAATTGACTTTCTGAGAGGAAGTGGGATTTATGTGGAATAAGGGGTTATAAATAGAGGGTGGGGGGTGGGAGGAGGGGGGGCACGTTCAGGAATAAAACGCTCAATTTGAGAGGCAGGATTTGTGTCACAAATGTAATTACGGCTGTCCAGCTTGCAGTCTGATAGAATTAAGCCGCTTGCCAGCGCACTGCACCAAACGCTGTACGCCCAAGAGAAAGAGGGGAAAGTCTGTGTGTGTCTATGACCGAGGGTGTTTATGCTGTGTGTGTGTGTGTGTGTGTGTGTGTGTGTCCAAGGCAGCACATCCAGGGTGTTGGTTTGTTTACAGAGACAGACACTCAGAAAATACCATCAATACCCAAGATTACTTCATCTGCATGCGTAATGTACAAATACTACTGGATGTGTGTGCATGCGTGTGTGTGTGCGCGTGCGTGCGTGTGTGTGTGTGGAAGCGTGTGCGTGCGTCAGACAGGCAAAAGACAGGAGGGTGGAGCTGAATGCGTAGCGTGGCTCCAGGGTGGAGAGCAGGGCTATCATCTTCCAGTCCGAGCCAGTGGAGGGTGAAATGCGTGTTTATCGCCTATCAGCGCCCCGCTGGTCAGCACATGCTGGCTGGAGGCTGGAGGGCCTGGCACCACCCGTCCAGGCTGATCGCCGCTGATAGACGACAGATGACCAAGCGCGCCCGGCGCGGGGGAGCCAGGCCACTGCCCTTTACGTGGAGGCTTGATATGGTGAGGTGGAAGCAGAGTGATGCTACTGGCAGTGTTGGGAAACGGCTCAGGGAAACTACACAGCTCACTGGTAAAGAGGATGCTTACTGTTAAATAGACTGTTTACTGGTAAATAGACTGCTTCCTGGTAAATAGACTGCTTCCCGGTAAAGAGAGTTTACTGGTAAATAGACTGCTTACTGGTAAATAGAATGTTTACTGGTAAATAGACTGTTTACTGGTAAATAGACTGTTTACTGGTAAATAGACTGCTTCCTGGTAAATAGAATGATTACTGGTAAATAGACTGCTGTATCAGTGTTTACTTTAGGTAGGAGATTAGAGGAGTTTCCCAGCAAAATGAAGAAATACTCCCTCATTCAATTTCCCTCAAGATGTGTATTCTTGACAATCCTTTGTCATTTAACAGCACCAGAAGTAGCAAACAGAGTTCTCTATTGCATCAGGCTAAACTTAATGGTAGAAAATAATATGGTACAGTTGCAACATACAGGATATGTACAGGGACATGTTGAAACACGAAATGTTTCAAATATATTGGTACGGCCGTCACTACATAACTGCATGTACAAATCAATAAGTCAATACTTCATTAATTATTTCCCTTTTAATGTCAATGAGATATGGACGGCTGAAACAGCTAGTTCTGCAGACTAGAATCTGATTGTGATGTCATACTGAAACCAGCAACGAATCAGACACGACAACACACATACATACACACCCACTAACACACATAGACACACACATACACACGTGCACAGGTACATGCGTACCCACACACACACACACACACACACACACACACACACACACACCTTAAAGTGTCTCCTACTGTGCGCAGTGTGCCTTTAACAACCTACAATAATCTATACTGTGCAGAAAACAACTGTGTGGCGGGAGTTGCCACGGTGACCAAAAGTGCCACCTCCATATATTGGTTCGGCATTGGGGGGGTTCTAAAGGTCAGTTGTCAAGGAGACGCCTCTGCTCCCCCACTCACCCCACTCTCCTCACCGTGCAGGAGAATTTGTTCAGCTGTGGCTACCCACCTTTCTCGTTTATAGTCCACACACACTCACACACACACACACACACACACACACACACACACACACACACACACACACACACACACACACACACACACACACACACACACACAATTTATTCCTCCATCTCCAGATTCAATCTCAAGGTTGTCCTATAAAGCGTGGCTTATTTTGCTAGGAACTGGTAAAACCACCTTGACTTCCCGTAAAGACACAGGGCGTATGAGGGTGCAGTTAGAGGCGGGAGGCCTTGGAACGTCGTCACGGATGCGTGTCTTTTCCCTGCCACACTGGACCCCCCCACGGAACACGGCAGCCACACCCGCCGAGGACTAGCTCGGCCCAAGCCGCGGCAGCATAAAACCGCCGAACGTCGGCTTCAAATCCCGCTAAGAGCCGTTCGATTGAGCCAGACATTCCAGAAATTCCCACGGGATATGGCCCGACATGACAAACTTCCCACCAAAACGCAGCCCAGGGATAATACATAAAAAAAATAGCACCCCTCAAGGTTCGCTCCAATTTAACCGACAACCAACCAATGTTCGGTTCTGATTAAGGTTACGTCCAATCATAGCTCCCTGAGTGCAGATGGAGATGGATGAGATGGATGGGTGGGCGGGGGGGGGGGGGGGGGGGGGTTGCTAGGCGGGACCAGTGGCTCTGGCTGGGGCTAATCGTGTTTGGACGTATGGAGGGGGAGACATATGGCTCTGTGGGTCTGCCCTGCCAGATGAATGGCTCTAATAACGCAAGGCGACTTAAAAGGCCATTTCATAATTACTCCTCACCTTTAGTGGAGTACAGCGGATGTCGGGGGGAGGGAGGGGAGGGGAAGGGAGGGGGGAGATGGTGGGAGGAAAGGGGGAGGGAGAGGGGGGGGGTTGGGGGGTGGTGGGAGTGAAGGGGGAGTAAAGTGGGGCATGTGCCATTTGTTTGGGAAAAAAAGGCTTTCTGGGCTAAAAGCACATTTATATGGCAAAAGAAAAAAAGGAAGAGCACATACACACATACACGCATGCACACATGCACATACACATACACATACACATACACATACACATACACATACACAAACAGATGGCCCTCCTAGACACAGAGTGATCAATCAATTCAAATCGCTGCAACATGGTGACTTTCAACTTGAATCAGCGACTAGCCAACGAGATGGAGCGAGCCGGGGGAGGGGGAGGGGGGTTCGGAGGAGTGGCAGAGACAGCGAAACAAAGCCTGTGGGTCCCTCCTGGGACAGAGCCAAGCCTGCTTTTTAAAAGCTAATTACAGAAGGGACAAACGGTGGAGACAAATGGCCGTAAATAGGGATGTAGTTAGCCAGCCATCTAGGCTTTCTGGAACTACGGATGGAGTTAGCCCGCCGTCTAGGCTAGCTGGAACTACGGATGGAGTTAGTCAGCTGTCTAGGCTAGCTGGGACTACGGATGGAGTTAGCCCGCCGTCTAGGCTAGCTGGAACTACGGATGGAGTTAGTCAGCTGTCTAGGCTAGCTGGGACTACGGATGGAGTTAGCCCGCTGTCTAGGCTAGCTGGAACTACGGTTGGAGTTAGCCACCCAGCTACCTTAGCCACTGGACATTGAGGTCGTCAGTTAGCTATTCAGCTTGAACAACACACACAATTCCGTGCACAAAATACCTCATGCACTTAGATCCAAGACTGCACGGCCGAGTGCGATGGGTGTCTGTGTGTGATTGTGTGTCTGTGTGTGATTGTGTGTCTGTGTGTGTATACTTGTGTCTGTTTGTGCGTTGGATGTGCTCCCAGGCCAGTGTGTGAGGGAGCTGCTGCCAGGAGAGACGTTAGGCTCTGAGGGAGAGCCAGAGAGGGGGGGGGGGGGGGGGGGGGGGGGGTCGGTGAGAGGGAGGAAGGGATGGAGGGATGGAGATGGAGATGGAGAGAGAGAAAGAGAAAGAGGTGGAGAGGGGAGAAGGAACAAGGGATGGAGATGGAGGTGGAGAGAGGAGGAAAGTGAACGAGGGATGGAGGTGGAGAGAGGAGGGTGGTGGACATCAAAGAAAACATCTCTTCCAAAAGTTTCTTCATCTGTTCTTGACCCAGCCTGTTTATTTGGCTGACTGCCTGGTTGGTTGGCTGGCTGGCTGGCTGGCTGTCGGTACACACATTGATTGAGGGCCATAGGATTACTCTGGCTCCCTTCACCTCTGCACACATATGCACACACACACACACACACACACACACACACACACACACACACACACACACACACACACACACACACACAGGCAGAGGTCTCGTCACGCTTCAATTTAGACCTTGGGTGATTCATACACTCTCCAGAGTGTCAATCAAACTCCAAAATGTAAACACCTGCGCAAACAGAGATACAGACAAACAGAAAGTCAAACACACACACACACACACACACACACAGTAGCCTTTAAAGGCCAGAGCTTATGCGGGCTGTGCCAGAGAGAGGAGGAGGGAGTTAGAGGAATATAAACACACAAAAAGAGAACGAGAGAAATAGAGACAGATGGAGAGAGTAACACGTATAGAAAGAAGGAGAAAGCCAACCAGACAGGGAGGCAGAGAAAGAAAGAGAGAAGGAGAGGTGTTCAAAAAGAAAGAGAGAAGGAGAGGTGTTTAAAAAGAAAGAGAGAAGGAGAGGTGTTCAAAAAGAAAGCGAGGTGTACGGAATGAGAAGTGGTCCGAGCAGAGAGACGTGCAGGGGGGCTGCCTGGCAGGACATTAGGAGAGGATGGAGAGGGGCTGGTTCTGTGTGGAGGCTCAGAGGAGACACAGCCGAAACCCACTGTACACAGAAGACTGGAGGAGAGAGAGAGAGAGAAAGGGTGGGGAGAAAGAAAGAGAGGTACACGGGGAGACATGGGGGGAGAGTCATAAGGCCCCCTTATGATAAGGGGCATAAGAGTAAGCACCGACAAAGAACAGAGGGACGGAGAGATAGAGGAAAGAGGGACAGAATTAAAGATGTCGAGAAAGATGATGAAAAGCAGAGAAAATACCCGCAAGGAAACGGGAGTGCCGTGCGTGGCTGTGGGAGCAAGTAAGCAAAGCGGTGGCTCCAGAGTGGGATATGTGTGTGTGTGTGTGTGTGTGTGTGGGGGGGGGGGTAGAGAGCGAGGCACAACACTTCGCTATCACGCCCAAGAGAGAGAGAGAGAGAGAGAGAGAGAGAGAGAGAGAAAGAGAGAGAGAGAGAGAGAAAGAGAGAGAGAGGGGGTGAGAGGGGAGATAGAGGGAGAGGTTTTAACCGGATTGAAGCGCTGAGGCGGTCTTCCCACCAAAGACCATTGGCCTAATGAAATATGTCAGAGCCCATAAAGAAACCAACAGGTCTACTTAGAACCAGTCCCTGGACCCCCCCCCTCCAACCTCTCTCCCTCCCTCCCTCCCTCCCCTCATCCTCAGCCGTCAGAAAAACAGCCGGGCGTCAGCAAAAAAACAAGAAATGTACGGCCCCCCCATGGCCCCCCTCCACTTGTCAATACCCATTAGCTTCGAACATGAGCGGAGGGGAAACAGGCAGCAGAGAAATGGATCACTTCATTTATCTGGAAGGGTTATGGAAGGCTGATGGCGAGTGGGAGAGAGAGAGAGAGGGAGGCAGTGTGTGTGTGTGTGTGTGTGTGTGGGGGGGGGGGGGCACTTGTGGGAGTGCTGAGTGCAGGGTTTTTTGCGATAGCCTCGTTTGCCAGCAATTTACGTTCGCAGAGCAACAGGTTCTGCGCTGTCTCAGGACGATTTACGGTACAGTGTGTGTGTGTGGGTGTACTTGCGTGTGTGCTTGTGGGGTATCTGTGTGTTTTGCCAGTTTCTGTTTGGCTGTGTTTGTGTGTGTGGGTTGATGTGTGTGAGTGTGACCACAGCCTATTCCTCACACCCTCCCTCTCAATGAAGTGCAAGCAAACAAATGAGGTACAAGCAGTCGTAACGTAACCAGATAAGGTCAGGGGGGGGGCGAGGATCCACACACACACACACACACACACACACACACACACACACACACACACACACACACACACACACACACACACACACACACACACACACGGTGGTAATGTAATCAGATGCTGTCAGGCTGGGTGAGGATGGAGCAGCAGCCGCTCTGCTGACTCAGAGAAACAGGTGACGCTGCCAAAGGAGTGTTTCCTTTAACCAGCAAGGAACTACAGCCAGGAACGAGAGAGAGAGAGAGAGAGAGAGAGAGAGAGAGAGAGAGAGAGAGAGAGAGAGAGAGAGAGAGAGAGAGAGAGAGAGAGAGAGAGAGAGAGAGAGAGGGGGGGGGGGGTGACAGAGGCCTAGAGGCTGAGAGTTGTAGAGGCCCTTCAGGAAATCAGATTCAAATTGGGCAGAGAAAGGTTAGCACACATTTGTATTTGTGTGTGTGTGTGTGTGTGTGTGTGTGTGTGTGTGTGTGTGTGTGTGTGTGTGTGTGTGAGGGGGATAATATGAAAGTCTATGATGCTTACCTGGCCTGTGCCCCACGAGTGATCCCATGTTGCTCTCATCGGCAACTGCAACAAACACACACACACACACACACACACACACACACACACACACACACACACACACACACACACACACACACACAAAGACAGATTGTGAATAGTTCCACCAAATAGTGAATATTGCAGCACCATAGTGTCACCTCAGTGTCAGTATTTTCTCCACTATTATATCCAGATCAGACAGAGAGAGAGAGAGAGAGAGAGAGAGAGAGAGAGAGAGAGAGAGAAAAGAGGGGGAAAGTATGATTGAGGAGGAGAGAGTCAATGGACAGACGTGGGTTGACAAAGAGTGACAGAGGAAAAAGCAATAAAAACAGGGACACCAATGAAAAACTGAAAGACACCCAGAGACAGAGAAAGAGAGAGAGAGGGAGAAACAGAAAGGGTGATAGTGAGAGAAGAAGAGAAAGAGAGAGAGAGGGAGAAACAGAGAGCGGCTGCCCCCTCACTCCCTCTCTAATCTGCCCAAACAGGATTGAGGAGGCGAGCAGCAGCTGCCGCCCGCGCTGCACCATGAGACACAATAATAGGTTTTCATTACGACGACATTTCTCTTAAATAATCCTTTTCATTTTTTATGAGGTCAATTTTTGCTTTTGCCGGCAGAGCAATGAGAGAAAGATGGGAGGAGGAGGGGAGGTGGGAGAGGAGGAGGGAGGGAAGAGGAGAGCGAAGAGCAGATGAGAGGAGGAAGAAAGAGGGGGGTGTGAGGAGGAGAAGTGGAGGCGGCAGAGAGGATTGGGCTGTGTCTGAGCCACAGGGAGGGGACAATGGATTATGGGGGCCGCTTCGCGCTGCAGAAATACAGTAACCGTGCAAAAGCCTGTGAGTGAATGTGAGCGTAAAGTGTGTGTGTGTGTGTGTGTGTGTGTGTGTGTGTGTGTTAGAAGACTATAACTACAGCATCCAGTGAGCCAGAGGGTCTAGATTTGTATTAGAGGGCCAGGGACATGAATGACACGGTGGGAGGAAATTCTCCTGCCAAATAATCATTACTAGGGCCAACATAAGGGTGGAGAGGATTCAAACCCAGTCAAACAGGATGACACACACACACACACACACACACACACACACACACACACACAAACACTAGTACTGTGTGCACACTACAAGGCTACATAAGGTGCAGTCAGCTCATCACTAGTCCTATACCTAGCTATTGCAGTAGTGTGTGTGTGTGTGTGTGTGTCAATGGTCTATTTATTTAGAAGTCTTGACACAGGTCAACCCTGTCGGTTCATCCCAGTTTAATAATGTAAACACTACCCCTTTCTGACCGGTACACACACACACACACACACACACACACACACACACACACACACACACACACACACACACACAGGATTTATAGCTAAGCCCTGGATGATTGATGGGCTAACAGGAGGCGTCTCCAGGGAAACCATGTTTTTATGTGGGCAATGGCTCCTTACACATCTCTACTCTCCAGCACCCGGGTCAGTCTCTGGGGCCGTGTGTGTGCAACCAATGACCATGTGTGCACACACACGCGGGCAGACACGCGCACACACACACACACACACACACACACACACACACACACACACACACACACACACACACACCTACACACACACACCTACACACACACACACACCTACACACACACACACACACACACACACACACACACACACACACAGGAAAGGTCTCGGCCAACAAACCTCATCTTTACCTGATACCTTGGAGAGCGAGGAACTGAGGTAAATGAACCGAGCAGAGAGAAAAAACTAGGGAGAGCATCAGCAAAGGAAAGAGATGAAGAGGAGAGCGAGAAAAGTGCAGAGGGATATATGGAGAGAGAGAGAGAGAGAGAGAGAGAGAGAGAGAGAGAGAGAGAGAGAGAGAGAGAGAGAGAGAGAGCAGAGGCAAGAAAAAGACAGAGAGGCGAAGGTGAGGGGGAGAGAGAAAGAGAGAGGGAGGAGAGAGAGAGGGTGAGTGGGAGCTCCGGTCGGTAATGAAAGCCAATCAGCAGGGCGGGAGCGGCAGGGGCCAGCGGAAGCGACCCAATCGCCCGGGCCCTAATGAAGGGGGATTGGAAATCAGTGGACAGCCGGGGGCTGGAAGACCACCTTAACACGCACACACACACACACACACACACACACACACAGATAGATAGATAGATGTCCCATATCACTCTCTGCTTTAACCAAGCCACTGGGGGAAGAGAGGAGAGCGAGAGAGGGAGGGAGGGTACAGGGAGCAGGTAGAATGACAGAGAGAAACGGAGGGAGAATGATAGAGAGAAACGGAGGGAGAATGATGGAGAGCGTGAGCTGGTTAACTCCAGGAAAATAAGCCGTGGTTCTCAGCTTTCAGACTCGGATCCGGCAGATATGAAGGCATAGCGCTTACACTTCAGAGACACACACACACACACACACACACACACACACACACACACACACACACACACACACACACACACACACACACACACACACACACACACACACACACACAGGGGGATTTCTCGGGATCCCAGGGTCAGAGGTCAAACTTCTTTAGGCCAGAGGATATTACCTGAGGGTGACTTATCACAAAGGAATGCCCTGATTCAAGCCCATGCGTGCATGCGTGTGTGTGTGTGTGTGTGTGTGTGTGTGTGTGTGTGTGTGTGTGTGTGTGTGTGTGTGTGTGTGTGTGTGTGTGAGAGCCTGATTAGAGCAGAATTAAGGAGATTTAAAGGAGAGATGGCTGGGATAGCAACAATGGATGGGTTTCTACTTAACATCCTGAATAATCACGAAGGCAGTCCTGGGTGGAACCAGACAAAGAGTCCTTTCAGAGAGAGAGGAGGATGGAGCTGTGTGTGTGTGTGTGTGTGTGTGTGTGTTTGTCTGCGTTCACTTTTATACCTAAGCATGCTGTAGTTTACAGTGTATTTATAAAGGTGTATGTTTACTTCAATTTAAAACACGCTGTGTCAATTTCAACAGGTGTGTGTGTGTATGTATGTAGGAATGTGTGTGAGAGTGTGTGTGTGTGTGAGTGAGAGAGAGAGGGCTCACCCATGTCCATGCTCTTAGAGGTCCTGTTGCGTGGAATGTTGTCTGATGGTTGAATCAACTGTTGGTCCCCTCTCTCCGATTCACTGAGAGACACACACACACACACACACACACACACACACACACACACACACACACACACACACACACACACACACACACACACACACACAAAAACACTTAATCCGAGGCCACACATGATTTATGAAGCCTACTGATGAAAAGTGTGTGTGTGCGTGTGTGTGTGTGTTTGGGGGGTGTTACTTTTGGCGCTGGGTGGGCGCGGGGCGGAGCACCCCGTTTATTTTGGCAGCGGAGCCAGGCGAGGGGGGGGGGGGGCGTGCGGGACGCGTTCGTCCGCTTCCTCCTCTTCGTCGTCGTCCTCTTCGTAATTATGATCGCCATGGAGACCGTGAGTGGGCGGGTGGTGACCCGCCGCTAAAGACACATCCATCAAAAGGTCATTGGCAGATAGTAAATAGAAAAATATGAAAACTACCACGTGGAAATATGAAAACTACTCCCCACTCTCTGACACTTTTGTATCTGCACACACACCAGGGCTGTAGTCCTCGAGTCCAACTCCGAGTCACGACTTTCATGACTTGTGACTTGACTTAGACTTACACAGAGATGACTCGGACTCAAGGTATTGTGAAGAGGTTGTTGGGGATAATAGATATGCAGTACCAGTGAAATGTTTGGACACACTTTCCCATTCACTTAATTGAGAAAGTGTGTCCAAACATCTGACTGGTACTGTATATGTGGGATTTTGTTTTGTGTTTGATCAAATGTGATTCTCTATCAACATCATATATAAATACAATATATGAATGCATTTGTGTGCTTATATTTATTGTAAGAACCAGTAATAATATGACTGGTCTTCTATTTTGACCTGTGGCTCGACTCTGATTGGACCAATGGTAGTCCGGCAGCATGGGAGTAAGATTCGGGAATAAAGCTGCCATTGGACTGTGCAGTCAGATATCTCCCCTTCCACTATCTGCGTGTTACAGTTTTTAAAACCCAGCTAAGTGAAACAACAGCAATGACCAATCTAGTAACCTACATGCTGAAAATGGCAAGTTTTTAACAAGATTTTGATCGTTCAGTAAAGCCCAGTTCAGACCAAAGATTAGATCCAGGCCGGAAAAAGTATTCTTTTTCAAGTGAGTTCCTCCAGGGCTAAAGTATAGACAGGTTTCACCTTTAGGGGACCAATGATTAAGCTGTGCTGTTTTTTTGTATCAATAAAAGTCATATCACATACTCAACATCTCTTTTACTCTTTAATGTGGCGTTTTCTCAAGCGGGGATTAAGCCATTACAGTGCCAGGGCTCATCTTCCCACATGATAGTGTTCAACCAAAATAGGTTCCCACCCAACACTATTTTGCTAGGGCACCGTGACCGCATCCTGGGTTTAGCGCCAGCCAAACGATTGTGATTGGTTTAAAAAAAAGACAGCGTTCTTTTCCCCTATTCCAGAATGTTAGCCGATGGTGCCAGAGCCTGTTCCAGCTCTGGCACAGCGCTCTAACGTGTGGAGATGAGTCTGGCATCGCGAGACCAGACCCCTGGCGACTTGGACTCGGATTTGGACTTGAGCACTGGGGACTTGGGATTCGACTTGGACTCCAGGTTTAGTGACTCGACTACAGCACTGGCGCGCAAACACACACACACACACACACACACACACACACACACACACATACACATACACATACACATACACATACACATACACATACACACACACACATACACACACACACACTCTGGATGCAATTAATTCATAGAGGAGAACAGAACCATTTTCCCTGTAACTTTCGGGGCCTGTTTTCCACGAGGGACCGAGCCAGGCGGGAATGCTGATCGCAACGTTTCCGCCCCGGCATCAACTACCAAGGAATTAACAGTACGGTAGCTATTATTATTGTGATGGAAAGCCGACAGACAGACAGGCTTTTGATTTGTTTTTGTCACAAGCTGGGAGTGGTACATTCACTGTCCCAGGAGAGAGGGATGGAGGGAAAGGAAAGAGAGAAACATGGAGATTGATGCAGAGAGAGAGAGAGAGAGAGAGAGAGAGAGAGAGAGAGAGGGATGGAGGGAGAGAAGAGAGAGAAACATGGAGATTGATGCAGGGAGAGAAAGACAGTGATCCGACTGAGAGAGAAACAGAGGGAGATTGCGCTAAATAATGAATTTAAAACACATTTTTGTTTTGTTTTGTTTTTGTTCTCCCCCGTCTGCTCCTGTGCGCTGCCACAATGGGCCTGTATGCTAATCTGTCCCAGTTAGCATCCGTTTCATCAGCCCAGCGTTCCCAAGGTCAGATCACGGCGTACGGAAAGAGGGCCGGCTCACTGCCGAGCGGGGGGGGGGGGGGGGGGGGGGGGAACACACGCTACTAATGACATGCATTAATATGCAGGGAAGAGAAAAGAAGTGGGGGGAGAAGCACTTAAAAAAAAAAAATAAGCAGAAATTGGATGTTTCGATAGTTGTTTGTTTTATTTCTTTTGATGATGGTAAAAAGGGAACACTGTGAAAGAGAGAGAGAGAGAGAGGGAGCGGTAGCGAGAGAGAGAGGGAGCGGTAGAGAGAGAGAGAGAGAGAGAGAGAGAGAGAGAGAGAGAGAGAGAGAACGGGGTTTGGGAACAGTTGGCCGTGACCCAAAAAAATGAAAACACGAGCTTGCTGTCCCCGGATCGAAACCCCAAAACAAAGTTGTTGACGCAACATTATCAATGCGCCGTGCATTAAAAACACAACATTATCAATATGCCGTGCATTAAAAACACAACATTATCAATATGCCGTGCATTAAAAACACAAGACTATCAAATCTAAACCCACGTTTTATCCACATACTGAGAGAAACAGGCTCTACGGCTGTACAGACCGCTGATCCATTGTGAACTACAACTCCCATAGGGCTCCCGTTACCTGCAGTGGTTCTTGGGTCGTGGTAGCCGGGCCCTCTGGGGCCGCTGAGCTCCAGGGCCGGGGGTCTCTGTTCGGTTGGGAGCCCACGGTGCAGAGAGGGGCCCTCCGGGCCCCGGCTCTGAGGGACGGCAGCCTCGTGGCCCTCCTGCTAACACACAGAGAGAGAGAGAGAGAGAGAGAGAGAGAGAGAGAGAGAGAGAGAGAGAGAGAGAGAGAGAGAGAGAGAGAGAGAGAGAGAGATGGCAGAGAGGAGTCAGCATGGAGGACCAACTGCAGGGAGCAATGGACGGGGAATGTACTAGGGTTCAGGGTAGCAGGGCAGATCTCTTTGTTTTAATAGAATTAATAACCATTCATACTCAATAACGTGGACGACGTAAAATACCCTCTCTGGGAACAAAACCGTTCCCTAATCTCAGAGTAACGGAATCCCCACGGCGTGGAAAGAAAAGGCAGCGGAGGATCCTCCAAGCTTCCCTAAGACGTACACACTCTAACCCTAACCCTAAGACACTCTCGGCTAACAAGCTTCCCTAAGACGTACACACTCTAACCCTAACCCTAACCCTAAGACACTCTCGGCTAACAAGCTTCCCTAAGACGTACACACTCTAACCCTAACCCTAAGACACTCTCGGCTAACAAGCTTCCCTAAGACGTACACACTCTAACCCTAACCCTAAGACGTACACACTCTAACCCTAACCCTAAGACACTCTCGGCTAACAAGCTTCCCTAAGACGTACACACTCTAACCCTAACCCTAAGACGTACACACTCTAACCCTAACCCTAAGACACTCTCGGCTAACTTGCTGGCTCCGGAGCTTTGTTTTTTGGGACCAATGAAAGCAGACTTCCGCTGAGGACGGCTGCTAGTGAACTATATCTGGATGGGGAGCCTCTCTTATGCATCCCTGAGACAATGAGTCAGGGAGCTTCCTCTCCGGGTGTTGGTGACCGGCAGCGGCTGTCAAAACAAACGTCCATTTAAAACGACCCTGCGGTCTTTCTCTTTGGGGCGTCTCAGAGAGCGGGGGCTGAAGTCGCTTAGGACGGTAAATGTTTCTTTTTTTTTTTTTAAATACGTTTGTAATTGCTGCGATCATTTCGTGAAAGCAACGCTGAGGAAAACCCATCGACGACATCACACCGTTCAAAACTGCCCGCTGAGGGGAGGGGGGCGGGAGCGGGGGGGGCAGGGGGGTGTTGCATGTCTCATCGCAACAGGAAGTGATGCGAGCGAGTCTAATCTGTAGCTTCGTGTAACTCTCAGGTTCCTCGGGCATTTTAGCGGACCCTTGAAGCCTGATCAGAATCTCTTTGTTGCGTCGGTGTGGGGGGGGGGGGGGTAATGACGGTTGTTATGGTAATCCAGCTCTGCTGATGACAGGCATGTTATCGGATGGCCGCGCTCCCCTATTGAGGACCCTTCTCGACGGAGGAGACGCTGCTGTCATGAAGTCGTTGCTGTGATGAAGACATCGCTGTTCTGGGATGAAAGGGAGCCTTTGGTGGAGCTGGAGCAGCACACACACACACACACACACACATACACACTGTACCTACGCACACATGCAATGTTAGCAATATAACACACACACAGACACACACGCACACACACACTACATGGTGTTCACACATCTAATCACAACAAAATCTCTCACACACACACACACACACACACACACACACACACACACACACACACACGCACACACGACTGAAATTAGACTTCACTAACAACACTACCCTGTCAGCATGAGAAAATGAAAGGCATTATGATATCATCATATCAAAGAATGGGGGGATTTGTGTTGTGAAAAGAAAAGTGTGTGTGTATGTGTGGCGGCATGGGGAGGGGGGCGTCCGTGCCTTTGTGCCAGTCTCCGGTCCCAGAGGTATCATTAGCGGGAGCCACGCGGCTCTTCACAGCCCCACCACTGTCGCACACGTCCTACGCTGTCAATCACTCTGCCCGTGGATGCACATTACACGTGCTAGACCAACGTCAAAGTCAGTTACGCCATCGTGTGTGTGTGTGTGTGTGAAAGAGTGAGTGGCTGTGGAGGAAAATCGTCTTCCTGGGGAGGGTGCATTACGTGTGTGTGTGTGTGTGCCAACGTCATGCACACCAGAGCTCCCAGCCAACCAGCCAGTAGCCAGCCAACAGCCTGGGGCATCAAAGCATCCACAGGGACAGATCCCCCCCTAATCCCACAACAATGACGGGAAGGAGATCCAGCCATCAAGCCCCCTGAAACCTGCTGGTTTCACCCCACTACCCCCACCTCTGGCCTGGGGAGGGGTCTGGGAGGGAGAGGGTGTGTGGGTGTGTGTCTGTGGAGGTCCTGGATGTTTTACTTAAAGGTAGACTCTGAGAAATTATATCATTTAAGTGTCCTCTTCAAAAAACAGATGCCGTATGTTTTTTGAATGGGTGAAAACATAGTTGGTTGTATACGCTCTGAGGGGCTTTTGTTTGCATCCTAAAGGGACCTCCGCTGTTGTCACCCCGCTCTTTAGGCCTCTGTGGCGCTGTATTCCTGAGCCTAACTTTAAGGGCTGGCTCTTTCATGGTGTCCTGAGGTCTAATCAGATTTGGGAGGTGCTAATAGGGACATATGGCAATATGGACTTGGCTCTGTGATAGTGATAGTGAGAGAGACACAGAGACAGAGACACACACACACACACACACACACAAATAAACAATGTCTTAAATAACCGCATCGATGCACCCAAAGTAAAGCACAGACTGGAGAGACACGAGACATTAAACACACGCACGTGCTCACGCGCGTGCGCACGCACACACGCACGCACACACACGCGCACACACACACACGCGCGCGCGCACACGCACGCGCACACACACACACACACACACACAGGGGCTAGTCATGGTCACTCAATCCCATCATCTCCCCCGCCGTTTCCCCCACCCCCAGACTTCCCATTGCTGTCGATAATCATCCTTTAGACAGGCCTTCACGCCCCGCCTCGCTGGGGGGCCCCTCAGTAGACAGACAGCTGTCTGCTCCGAGGCTGACGTCTCTATCAGAGGGAGAGATAGCGGCCTGGAGGGAGCCTGGCCGTTTGAGAACGCATTGTCGTCCAAAACCCTCGGTTTCATATGTTAGTGGGAAGTGGTTAAGGGCCGGCTGTTTGGAGGGTTAAATGGATGCTGGGAGGCTGGAGGAGATCCTACAGGACAGGGAGGGCGGTCGTGGCTTTTTGGCTTTGCATAATGTTTGCGGTAAGCTGCTTACAGGTTAGACCTACAGAAAGGTGAGAAAAAGAAAGAAAATGGCAGAGACAGCCAAAGAGAAAGGGACACAGTTAAAGCGCAAATGAAAGATAGAAAGACACAGAGAAAGAGAGGCCAGAGGGAGAAAAAGGGGAGAGAGAGAGAGAGAGAGAGAGAGAGAGAGCCATCTAGACCCATCGAGCTGTAAATAGCAATGGGTGCAGACAGGAGAGAGAGGGGGCAGGAGGCAGACAAAGCACCAGAGACAGCATGCAGAGGGATTGACATCAGCTTTATTCAACAACAACACGGACGGGAGATTGGGGAGAAAAGGCTCTGTTACAGTCAGGGTTAAAAAAAAACAAGCACAAAACGATCAAATCATACAGGCGAGTTATTGATATCAAAAGGAGCGACAGGCAGAAAGAGCAGGCACAGTTTTAAAGAGATTCAGGGCTGAGGAAAGACAGCAGAGGGGTCAAAGTTCAAAGCAAAGGGGAAGAGAAAGGCAAAGGTTTCCCTGGCTGACAGAGGCAGTCCTGCTGATGTTCCCAGCGAGGCGGTTGGCCTTGACAACGGGACTCCCACCAGCACACAGGGTCTAGTTTCTCTACAAACAAACAGGTCGGAATAGAGGCGCGCACACACACACACACACACACACACACACACACACACATACACACACACACACACACACACACACACACACACACACACACACACACACACACACACACACACACACACACACACACACACACACACACACACACACAGCGTCTCTGACAACAGTGGACATACGACATATGCAAACAATCTCAATGATTCTTTCTCTCTCTGACACACACACACACACACACACACACACACACACTATCTCCTGGGGAGATGGTGGTGGTGCTGGCCGGTCAGCTGCTGGTTGTGCGTGTAGTTGTGCGCGTCCGCGTAGCTGTGCGCGCCGGGCTGCCGGTTCCCGTTGCCCTGGTAACGGAGGGGTATTCCGGTGGGTCCGGGCGGGTCGCCGTACATCATGCCCGCCATGGCCCGGATGTTCTCCGTGTACTGGCTACTCGGGAAGTTGTGGTGCGCGTGCGTGTGCGAGTGTGTGTACCTGCCACCGCGCCCGTCGTCCCGGTAACGCGGCGTCTCGCCCCCCCAGTCCGCCATGTTATCCAGCACCAGGCTGTGTGTATGGCCCTGTCCGTGTGTGTGCGTGTCCCTGTTGGAATAGCAGTAGTTTGTGAGCCTGTTCCTGTTGCTCCCTGAGGAGCGGGGCACCCTGCCCAGGGTGTGACTGTGGGACGAGCCCCCGAGCGGGTGCCCTTGCTGGGCCGGGGCGTGTGGAGCGTGGGCGGCCCCCTGGATGAACCCGTAGGTGTACCTGGTGTGGGTCTCACCGGGCGGGCGACTCCTAAAGCACTCCCCCCCGGCCCCCTGGTGGCCCGCGTCCCTCTGTGTGTGGCGCTGCCCGTAGGTCAGGCCGCGGGGCGAGGGCTCGGACGCCCTGCGCCTCAGCTGGGGGAGGAACGAGGAGGAGCGCTGTGGGGGCTGGGGGTGACCCGGGTGTACCTGGGTGGAAGGGGGCCCGCCCGGCTGGGCGCGGAGCAGCACCAGCTGGATGGTGCCGCGGGCGTTGCCTTCCCAGGACATGGAGTGGCGGAGCGTTTCCATGGCGGCGTGGTTGGAGCGGCCCAGCAGCGGCTCGCCGTTGACGGCGATCAGCTGGTCGTTGACGCACAGGCGCCCGTCCTGTCGGGGGGCACGGACACACAAGGGTTAAAAAAAGAAAAAAAAAGATTGGTAAAGTTTGATTGAATTTGTTTTTATTGCAAATACTTTTTTTCTGAGATTTTCTGTGTGTGTGTGTGTGTGTGTGGGGGGGGGGGGGGTGCTGCTGCAGAAGAAGCTTTGATGAAAGCAGATAACGGAGAGAAAAGAGGAGAGAAAAGGGAGTGGAGGAGGGGAACGAGAGAGAGAGAGAGAGAGAGAGAGAGAGAGAGAGAGAGAGAGAGAGAGAGAGAGAGAGAGAGAGAGAGAGAGAGAGAGAGAGAGAGAGAGAGCTGTGTGGGGCGGTTAATGGAATAGACTCCTCGGGCACTAAATCACCTCTAAGTGTTTGGAATAGCAAGCCCTTATGGGAGAGGGAACTCAGAGCGATCCTCTGGGGGCGCAGACAGACAGAGAGAGGGGGGGGGGGAGGGCGGGAGGAGAGATAAGGAGCGAGAGAGAGAGATATAAGGGGGGGGGCTGAAAACTAGGGAGGGAGATGGCGAGAGAGAAAGAGAGTGAACGAGGAAGAGAAAGAGAGAAAGGCAGATATATAGAGATAAAGAGAGAGACAGAAAGATAGAGAGATATAGATAGAGAGATAAAGAGGGAGAGAGAAAGGTAGAGAGAGATAGAGAGGTAGAATGAATGGTGGAGAGATATATAGATAGAGATAAAGAGAGAGAGAGAGGGAGAGAGAAAGGTAGATATATGGATAGAGAGGTAAAGAGAAAGAGAGAAAGGTAGAGAGATATGGATAGAGAGGTAAAGAGAGAGAGAAAGGTAGAGATATATGGACAGAGAGGTAAAGAGAGAGAGAGAGAGAGAGAGAGAGAGAGAGAGAGAGAAAGGTAGAGAGATATAGATGGAGAGGTAAAGGGGGAGCAATGGAGTGCAGCAGGCCAGATAGAGAGGGTGCTGTGGGACAGTGAGTGATGAGGGGGCCCACAGAGGGAGGGAAGCCCCTAAAGAGTCCCTAGCGTGTGTGTGAGGCCTGGTCAACATTGACCCCTGACCCCGGATCATTAACCAGGCCGCGCCACCCCCCT
>CM030191.1:7935714-7940714 GCA_017639675.1 Aplochiton taeniatus
TCTCTCTCTCTCTCTCTCCCACACAGACTCCTTCCCTCTTTCTTTTCATTTTTCTTGCGCTCTCCTTTAATTCTCCCTCAACGGCAACTAAATAACCCAGGTACTGAGGGCTGAGGCCTGGTTGGCTCCCAAAAAGTACTACAAAAAAGGCGGGGGGGGGGGGTTGAGCAGAGAACGAAAGAGAGCCACCGACAATAGAAAAGAAAATGCCTGTCATTACTGTATGTCAGGGGGGGAAGAAGACAGCCTCGGTCGCCAAGGAAACGGCCACTTTGACACTGCCTCCCTGATTTCTCCCTTTTCAGAAGAGCTGGGAGGTAAAGTGAGAGAGAGAGAATGTGTGTGTGTGTGTGTGTCTAGTCCATGTGTGTATTACACACTCCCTTCAGGGACGAGAGCCTCCAATTCATTTTCAGAGACTTCTCACCCAAAATAGTTTGCATAAGCGCCACCGCTGTGATCCGCCACGGTTTCCCATCCCTGCTGGACATCTTCAATGAGCCCCCAAGCCCCCCCTCCCTCTCTCTCTCTCTCTCTCTCTCTCTCTCTCTCTCTCTCTCTCTCTCTCTCTCTCTCTCTCTCTCTCTCTCTCTCTCTCTCTCTCTCTCTCTCTCTCTCTCTCTCTCTCTCTCTCTCTCTCTCTCTCTCTCTCTCTCTCTCTCTCTCTCTCTCTCTCTCTCTCTCTCTCTCTCTCTCTCTCTCTCTCTCTCTCTCTCTCTCTCTCTCTCTCTCTCTCTCTCTGATCCGCCCTCTCCTCCCCTTCTGTCAGGGAAGAGGGCTGCCTCACTGTCATGGCAGACAGCCAGTTGTCTATAAGCGGTGATGGTCGTTTCCAGCGTCTCATCGGTACAGAGTCTGATCTCCTTCTCCTCTCTTGGATGACGGCTCGAGGTGTCGCCGGGAGGGAGGGAGAGTGGCCTGCTGGGGAGCCGGGACCGCCCACTCGCCTAAGGCCCTGAGCCCGGGCAGGGAGAGGGTCAGTGGGGTTGGCCTTGAAGGTCCTTCCCCTGCCGCTGGGCATGAAAGCCAGCATTCAGCAAACACACTTCAAGTTTCTTTAAAAACACGAGGTGTGCTTTTTCTCTCTCGTTTATCGGTTGGTGTAAAACAAGCGCTCCTCAAGGGAGGTAGGAAAACATTCACGGTCTTTGCCCTTGTCCGGTAAACAACAGTTAAGGCTAACCGTTCTGTCAACAAAGCCCTCTCAGAAACCACTACCCAAACACAGGGGGTGGAGTCGCCACCACTTCCTGTTTCACCGACACCAAAGAAGAAGCTTTACGGTCTCATAACATATCCTATGGCAACCTGGGAAGTCCAAAATACCCTTTGCCATCTAACACCAATAAGATGGTGAGGTGTGTTGGGTCGAATCTAAAACAGCATGGGAGAGGCTTAGGAGAGACGCAGGGATATCACACACACACACACACACACACACACACACACACACACACACACACACACACACACAGTGTTTACTTACACTTTATCCCCGTTCATTAAGATGTGAAATCCACTTAAAACCAGCTGGGTGGGAGAGCTCCAGACGATAGGAGCCCGTACATGGGTGGTCCGCCAACAATCCCTTCTACATCCCTCAGACACACACACACACATACACACACACACAATCGTCTGTGGCCCCCCCCCCCCCCCCCCGCCCCCCCCCACACACACACACACATGGCTGTGCTGAGGGCCAAAAAGGGACCTTCTCTGGGCACTCAAGAGCTTGCCTCCGCGACCCTCTTAATGCCCCCACCCTTAGCCAGCCAATGACAAGACAAAGGAGTCTTTTCTACCGACAAGAGGGAAGGAAGAGGAGAGGAGGGGACGGGGGGTGCTCAATGGAGGACCATTACACACACACACACACACACACACACACACACACACACACACACACACACACACACACACACACACACACACACACACACGCTTTTGTCCCGCAGATCTGGAAAGCGGGGAGTTTCAAAGAGTGGGATTAGCGAGGCGGGCGAACATTCAATTAAGATGAGATCTCAGACCGGCCGACGGCAGAGCCTCCAATTAATCGCCTTAATGTCTCCTTTCTTCCCCTCGCCGCAATGGCCCCGCAGACACACACACACACACACACACAGACACACACACACACACCTTTAGCTCGCGCCAACCGCTGATTGGCTTGGATAACACCAGTGTGTGTGTGTGTGTGTGTGTGTGTGTGTGAGAGAGAGAGAGCGAGAGAGAGTAGGTGAGTCAAATTAAATTCAAAGACTCAACGGCAATGGAGAAAGTTAGAAGAGGGGGGCAGAGAGACAGGAAGAAGGACAGAGGATCTAAGCGCCATGGAAGACACACAGAGAAGTTCAGAGGCCACGCTGCCTGTGTGTGTGAAGCCTCCCCTCTGTTCAGCGCACGGGCCTTAGGCTAGGCCCCCGGGGGTCAAGGGTCAACCATGTGTGGGGCGACCCCCCCCTGTCCCAGGCAGTTTAGTCAGTGTCGCTCGTCGGCATGTGGCAAAGAGCGCTCACGCACCCTGTCTGTCTGTCTGTCTGTCTGTCTGTCTGTCTGTCTGTCTGTCTGTCTGTCTGTCTGTCTGTCTGTCTGTCTGTCTGTCTGTCTGTCTGTCTGTCTGTCTGTCTGTCTGTCTGTCTGTCTGTACCTTTAGCTCTCTCTTTTCATCAGTCTCTCTGTCTCTGTGTGTCTGTCTCTGTCTCTCACATACACAGAGAGATAAGGCCAAATGAACTCAGCCAACTCCACTGGGGAGGAGGCTGACAAAGGACGGCCATAATAGTGTTTCCTGCCAAGCCAAATCTCCCATGGAATGCTGAAGTGGACAAAAATGTTACTATTTTGAAATCAGACTGTGCTGAGTGTATGTGGGTATGTGTTACTGTGTGTGTGTGTGTGTACATTGTTTGAACCACACCCTGGGCCTGTAAAGTGAAAACACGGTCTATCTATGGCCGCCAACAGGGCAAGGCCATGCAGCCGTCAATCCATCATTCAGTCCAACAGTGAAAGACGGTGAAAGACGGACAGCGTCTCCAGGGAGGGGAAGAGGCCGTTAACACTGTGTGTGTGTGTGTGTGTGTGTGTGTGTGTGTGTGTATGTGTGTGTGTGGGGGAGCCAGCGTGAGATCAACCGTTCCCGTGGTGACGGTGTTGGTTTGCTGACGCGGGGAAAGTTAAAAGCGAGGCCTTGGCCTGAGGCAGAGGAAAGGGAAGGGGGAGAGGTCACACGCGCACACACACACACACACACACACACACACACACACACACACATACACATACACATACACACACAGAACAACACTCCCAACTTGTAGACAGCTATTACATCTTTGCTGCTCTCTTAATCTCAAAGAGGTTTCTCATAGCGCTGAAGCGCTCTCTAAGGAGTCCGTCTTGTAGTCGAGGTCGAGAGAAACTCCACGCCGGGCAACGAAGACGCGACCCTTCCCTTCAAACGCTGATGGACAGTCTCCTACGGCCCGCGTCCACAGCACGCCACGGCCAGGGAGACACTTTGTAGTCCTTTGCCTGGCTTGAAAGGGTGTGTGTCTGAGGCAGCTTAATAACACCCCCCACCCCCACCCCCACCCCCCCCGCCCCAACTGCTTTGTGATGGAGATGAGGCTCTATGGCGGGCGGAGTACTGTACATAACGTCAGCCACTGGGGCATTCAAAACCTGATCTCGGAAGTGTTACTAAAGTACACACGCACAAGGGGGGGGGGGAGAGGGGAAGCAGATGGCGACAAGGAAGTAAACACGTCCCGATCCGGTGTATTTTTTTCCCGCTCCGGAATCTTCGACGCTCCTAGACCACCGCTCTTCCGACAAATGTGAAATAGCACTGTAATGTACCCCTTCAAAGAGCGTGAGAGGCTAACCCAATTACTTTGGAATAAGAGAGAGGAAGGGGGGGGGGAGGGTTAAAGACAGAGGGTAGGGAGAGAGAGAGACATAGAGGGGGAAGATGGCAGGGGGTTGTATTCAACACATTGCCACATGAGCATTAGTAGATCTTTTCAGTGTTGAGTTATGAATAGGAGCGTGTGTGTGTGTGTGTGTGTGTGTGTGTGTGTGTGTGTGTGTGTGTGTGTCTTTGTGAGTGCAGCTGCTGTATTGAAGCAGTGAGTGAGTGATGTGTAATAACTGACTGCTAGACTAAAGCAGGCCGTCTACAGTCTGGCTGAATGGAGGGGGAGCAGACGGAGTGTTCCTTCTTCCGACCCCACGCGGAAATATTGGCGGGTTGGAGCGACTGGTGTGTGTGTGTGTGTGCGCACGTGTAACGTTTGTGACGATCAGGGTTCTCTGTCTGCTTCAACAATGGAGCGCCTTAGATTGAGTGACTGTGTGTGTGTGTGTGTGTGTGTGAGAGTTGGGGACTTCAATGGGTCTTTGAGGCACAGGGCTGAACCACAGATAAGACCTGCATCTCCAAGAGCCTCTAGAACTACAACAAGCCAGAGAGAAGCAGGAGGGGGCTCAAGTGGAGAATCTCTCTCTCTCTCTCTCTCTCTCTCTCTCTCTCACACACACACACACACACTTACAAGGGTTAGTGAAAGACTTGAGAGGCTTTTCATGTACTTGTTATGTGAAGATTGCTGGGCCAGTAATGAGGGCAAACTATTTTCGGAAGCACCGCCTCGGTGTGTGTTCCAACGTGAGCCTGTAGTGCACGTCTGTGTGTGTGTGTGTGTGTGTGTGTGTGTGTGTGCATATGATAAGATGACGTGTTTATTTAGGGTGCATGTTGAGTAGACGTGTCAGTGTGTTTTTGATTTGTTGATATGTGTGTGTGTGTGTGTGTGCGTGTGTGTGTGTGAATATGAATGTGAGTATGGTTCTGCGTCGCTACCAAGCGCACTGCGATGTCCCTGTGCTCTTTGAAGTAGCGGAAGGGGGGTGGGGGGGTCTATCAGGGAGGGGGGACTGGGTAGCGCAGACATGACTTCTCAACGCACACTTCCCATGGGCGGTCAGGTCCT
>CM030191.1:7958214-7960714 GCA_017639675.1 Aplochiton taeniatus
GTTGTTTACATTAGTGATGGCCGCCGTTAGTGAGCAAGATTCCTTTGTTCGGGCTTCTGCTATTCAGAACAAAACCATCGGAGAATAGATTCGCCCGAATCGGAAAGTCCAACTCCAAGGTGTTAGTATTTTGATGACGGTGCAAGACTAGTTGACTCTCAGCCCTCGTCTCACAGGAGACTGTTGGGCTGTGAATGTGTTGTGTGTGTGTGTTTGTTTGTTCCTGTGTGTGAATGTGTTTGTGTAGATGTGTGCGTGTGTTAAGATGTATTCAGTGTGTGTGTGTGTGTGTGTGTGTGTGTGTTTTCTCCTCTGAATGTGTATGTTTGTTCCTGTGTGTGAATGTGTGTGTGTGCCATGGGGCCGGGGTGGTCTTGTCTCCGCAGCGATCAATAGAGCGCACCAACCCCAGGGTGCTCAAGGGACGGTACGATAAGGACTCTCTTTCCTTCCTGCCGACAGCAGAGACCGTGTGTGTGGGTCTGTGTGTGTCTGTGTGTGTGTCTGTGTGGGTCTGTGTGTGTGGGTCTGTGTGGGTCTGTGTGTGTGCCGAGTGCAGGGATCGATGCAGGCCTAATCATCCCAGTGGGGCTCAATCACACTGTTCAAACTAGACCTACCTGATCCTCAAACACCGCCCAACAACTCCCATCACACACACACACACACAAACCCAGACACACACACCCAGACACACACACACCCAGATACACGACCCTGATGACTCAATGACTCTGCGCCAGTGTGTGAGCCCACCAGCGCTGGAAGACCTGTGGACTGCTCCATCAGTCAGACACATGGAAAATCTCTCCCATCTGCCCAGTCTTCTTTCCAAAATGGAATGACATCCTTATTAGCGTTAGCATGCAGCACATTACCACACGAGCAATCAGATAAGACTTTCTATAGGAGGCGTCTTTTTCTCTCCCCCCTCCCCCCTCTCCTCTTCCTCCCTCTCTCCTCCTCGTCGATAAACACGACCATCTGATTATCTGAGATGCACAGCCAACAATTCAGCATTACTTCCATTAAAAAAGAAAGAAACACACACACACACACACACACACACACACACACACAGCTGTCTGTTCAGACATCACGGTGGGGCTCGGCTGACCAGGTTTGGGTGTGTTGGGTTGGTTAACTCGCTCCTTTGTGGGGGTCCTTGGTCACGGGGGTGGGGGTGGGGGAGGGGGATGGTTGGGGGTTCCGGATGACAAAAGCAGCCTTATTGCATCAGTCTCGCTGAAAGCATGGGGGGGGGGGGGGGGTAGAGCGGGGGGGTGGAGCAGTGGAGCCAGCCTCGTAACTGAGTTAGTCAGGGTTCAACGAGGAAGTTTTAGGGGGTCGGGGGTTCTCGGGAGGCCCTGAAAGAGGGGGACTGACTGGCTAGTGTGTGGGGACACCGAAAGAGGTCCAATAGGCCACAGTGCTAATCCACTTAGTGGTGGAGCCCATAGAAGAGGTGTGTGTGTGTGTGTGTTGGTGGGGGGGGGGGGGGGAGAGATAGGGGGGTTGTTAGCGGCGAGGCCAGTTCCCTGGCGGAGGTGGACCTGCCTGGGGGAGGACGGCTGGCTGGGTACGGGTCAGGTCCAGGGGTCTGGGTGGCTTGACTGGTGGGACGGCCAGGTGGCTGGGGCTGAATAGCGGAGCGAAGGGGGGAGAAGGGCAGAGGGGGGGAGGTGATGGGGGGGGGGACCCCTGGCACCGTGCCCTCGGTCACACAGCAGCTGAGGGCCGGAGGGAACGAAGAAAAGGAAAAGAATAGGAAAGAAAGGGGGAGAAAGAGGGCGAGAAATGTAAAAAGTGTGAGGCAGAGAGTTTGCTGGGAAAAAGTTATTCTTTCTCCGGTGGGAACGGTATGGGAGGAGGGAGTGTGTCTGCTCCCTAAATAACACCCGAGTATCAACACCATACACAGGGAAACGCGCAGCGCAGCCGTTTTCATTTACAGCTGATAGATTAAAGTTTTTCTTACACAACCGGCATGCATACGTAACCGCAGACAGCTGCTAGCGGATGCCGGGGATGTGTTGATTGAACAGTAACACTCTGCAGGTACTCTCCTTTACTTACTTACTCACTTACCCACCCACCCACCCTTCCTCCCTCCCTCCCTCCCTCCCTCCCTCCCTCCCTCCACTCGTTGGCAATAACAAACGGGGCGTTTCTATCCATGCGCCGTGCGGCTGCGTTCAGCTGCTGCACCATATTTATAGACACGGCCCGCCATCTGATGTCATTAGACGGTGACTTTTCACCGCAGGGACTTGGCGCGTGAAGACGGGCGGAGGAATTTGGCGTGCCTCCACGGAAGGCGATCGCTTTGAAGAACGGACGAGGACCACCGCCTCCTGCACCGGACTCGACCTTCGAGGTCAGGCCTGAGGTCGTGTGTAGCGAATTAACAAAGAGTCGAAAGGGAAGTGGAGCCATTCATTCTAACGCAGAGTCTCCATTCAGTCTACTGTAGAGTCTCCATTCAGTTTACTGTAGAGTC
>CM030191.1:7965714-8018446 GCA_017639675.1 Aplochiton taeniatus
AGTGTGGGTGTCCTCCTACACTCCTAAAGTGTGGGTGTCCTCCTACACTCCTAAAGTGTGGGTGTCCTCCTACACTCCTAAAGTGTGTTGTCCTCCTACACTCCTACACTCCTAAAGTGTGGGTGTCCTCCTACACTCCTAAAGTGTGGGTGTCCTCCTACACTCCTAAAGTGTGGGTGTCCTCCTACACTCCTAAAGTGTGGGTGTCCTCCTACACTCCTAAAGTGTGGGTGTCCTCCTACACTCCTAAAGTGTGGGTGTCCTCCTACACTCCTAAAGTGTGTTGTCCTCCTACACTCCTAAAGTGTGTTATCCTCCTACACTCCTAAAGTGTGGGTGTTGCGCTGGCGCCTCTAATTCCAGAGACGAGGTGCCAGTCGCTGGGTCCTGGCAACCGGATTAAAGCGGACCAGATGGAGCGGAGGTTAGGAATGCCTCACCCGATCACCATCTCTGAAGAGGCCCGCTCTCCTTAGTCCAAAACACACACACACACGCGCGCACGCACGCACACGCACGCATGCACACGCACGCGCACACACACACACACACACACACACACACACACACACACACACACACACACACACACACACACACACACACACACACACACACACACACACACACACACACACACACACAAAAACACTTGTTTTCAGGTTAACCGGGTAAAGGTCCTTGCAGGTCCATTTCCCAGCAGTAAGTGGGGGCTGTCTCAGTGAAGCCGAACTACAACACCTGCCAGGGCGTCGCCTCTTCCTCCTGACTCCCCTCTCCTCCCGCCTCCCACCCCCCGTCTCCCTCTCTTTTGCCTCTGATTGATATTCAAACCAAACAGGCGTTGGCATTCCCGTGCGTCAACGTGAGGAGGAGGAGGAGGAGGAGGGGAGGTTGGTATGAGCCAGGGGACGCCACCACCGGTGCCTCGCTGTCCAATAAGGTGACCCGTGCTCTCATTAGCATGACACGCAAACACACACACACACACACACACACACACACACACACACACACACACACACACACACACACACACACACACACACACACACACCAACGCAAACAACTCTGCTCTGTTTGTTGCAGTGTTAAGAAGGACAGACAGTCGAGTCGGCCGTGCGTGCATGCGTGCGTGCGTGCGTGCGTGCGAGACTGAGGGTGCGCCCCTCTCAGCGTAGCGTGACTAGACTTCCTATCGGTGGAGGGCTCGTGGGTTTATCTGTCCCTGTGCGTGTGCGTGTGTCAGCCTCAGCTGCAGGCAGAGGCCACAGTGGAGGTGAGGCACAAACAACGCAGGGAGAATCCTGAATAGTTGAACGGATGCGGGTGTGTGTGTGTGTGGGTGCGTTTGTATATATGTGTGTGTGTGTGTGAGTATGTGTGTGTGTGTGGGTTCTCCTAATTGGACGAGTAGAGTCATGGCAGACAGGTCTGGGACGACACATGCACTTCCATTTCCAGCCCTCCTGTACATGAGCAGATATCACACAGTACAATCTGCCTTTTCTCTACAGGAGACAGGGGGCTGATTAACTCCACCCATCAAGGACGCGTGCACACAGACTGATGTGTTTACCCATATTCACACACACACACACACACACACACACACACACACACAGCCCTCCCTGTGAGCAGCTGAACAGTGCCACCTTGCTCTGAGCAGCGGCAAGTACACTTGGTACAGTGTAGCTGCGAGCCTCACAACGCAATAACGCGCATACGCACGCGCACGCGCACACACACACACACACACACACACACACACACACACACACACACACACACACACACACACACACACACACACACACACACACACACACACACTTCCCTATCTCACCCACTCTCTTTAATCAGCCCATTTTTCTTCCCTTCCCTCTCATCTTCCAGTAGAAGCACCAGGCTTTTGTTTGTTTGCGCACGCGTGTGTGTGTGTGTGTGTGTGTGTGTGTGTGTGTGTGTGTGTGTGTGGCACCAGTCTATTGAAATGCTCTGCTTTGGTGCGATTGTCATTTATCTTACGACTCCCTCCTTCTCTTCTCCCTCTCTCTTTTCCTCTCCCTCTCTGCGCGGTTTGAAAGAGAAATGCATAATTCAGCAGGCAGTAGTCACACGCCACATCTTGACAGTAGTATAGTAACCCAATCATCCCCACCCACCTACACACACACACACACACACACACACACACACACACACACACACACACACACACACACACACACACACACACACACACACACACACACACACACACACACACACCTCTCTCAAAGGTTTAAGACCCGGTCTGTTGAGATCCTCCCAGGCCCTGAGGTCCGTTACAAAGAGAGCTTAAAGCCACATCAAACACGGCCCGTGTTTCTGTTTCTTGGAGCTGTCGGACACGCAGGAGCGCTGATCTGGGATCAATGGCCGGGGGCGGCCGACCTCCGTCCGTCGTCACGAGGGGGAAAAGGTCAGACTGATCTTAGATCAGCACTCGGAGACACTCGACGACCGCGGGCCCAGACGTCTGTGGTAGGCATTAGACAAACTAACCGAGTTACAGGCTTCGAGGAGGGAGGGAGCCCGTCTCATTGGCGGGGCCGGTCTACCGGAAACAAGACGGACAAGCCCGGAGACCAATCAGATCTGCTCTCCGGTTTCAGGATTACTGGGAAACAGAGTTTAGAATAATAACCCTAATATCTTTCACGGCTGATCTCTCTATTATGGGACATAATCACATTAGAAAAGTTGGTCCGGGCTTTTTGTTGAGACTTATCTGGCTGACTGGGAGCGCTGCCTCTTTTCTCTGGCTCTGCCTTGATGTCCGGAGCGTAATGGGAGGTTTCAAAGGGCGGGGAACGAAAGCGGGTGAGTCGGCAACATTAAGGACCCCTCACTGATAATCTCAGCGCGCGCGCACACACACACACACACACACACACACACACACACACACACACACACACACACACACACGCTCCAACAAGTTAAGAACGGAGCCGATTAGCGAGTTGACGCCACTCATCCTCTCTCCGCTGCGCGGCGTGGATCTATAACATGCTGCCAGATGTGGCGGATTACCTAGTGGTAATACACACCTGTCTGGCTACCTCCCCACTCTCCTCCACACACACACACACACACACACACACACACACACACACACACACACACACACACACACCTTTTCCCGGAGTTTTCTCCTGAATGCGCCGAGAGAGAGAGAGAGAGAGAGAGAGAGAGAGAGAGAGAGAGAGAGAGAGAGAGAGAGAGAGAGAGAGAGAGAGAGAGAGAGAGAGAGAGAGAGAGAGAGAGAGAGAGAGAGCTGGGGGCCGCAGCGCTGACGTCTCTCTCCCTGCTCGGAGGGAGAGAGCGAGAGAGGGGGGAAACTATTCTTCCTGCTGCCGCCACCAACCACGGTGATGGAGCACTCGGTGGGGCTGTGTGGGCCTCCGCAGAAACACACACACACACACACACACACACACACACACACACACACACACACACACACACACACACACACACACACACACACACACACACACGGAGGCACCGGCAGCTGAGGTATGGCTGTGCCGGCCCGGCACTGGTGACAGGCCGTATTATTATTTATGCATACTCATAAAGGGAGAGGGTAAACTCTCCATAAATCAAGCCCCAGCTCGTGAGGCAGAGAGAGAGAGAGGGGGGGGGCAGGGTTTAGGGTGGGTGGGGTTTCTTCGTATTTCTCAGACCCCGGGAACACAAATATAAAGCCTGCTCGTTCATCATTCCTCCTGCTCCAGCACATCAGCGGTGCGCGCACACACACGCACACAACCACACACACACACACACACACTTCGCCACTGCCACCCTTGCGACCAATAATCAGCTTTCTTGTTCCCCGTGGTCGACACAAGGCCAGCTGCTGCCTCCCTCCTTCCCTCCTTCCCTCCCTCCCTCCCTCCCTCCATCCCTCCCGCCCTCCCTCCATCCATCCATCCATCACCCCCGGGGGCCGAAGGAAAAATGGAAGGAGTGATTAACTCGGAGCTGCGAGGCAGGGGCCCTTTCACCTGTGGCTCCCTCCTCCTTTGGTTCACTCCTCCCTTCCTTTCTCTTTTCTTTTATTCTCTCACTCCTTCTATGCCTTTGCCCCCACCTTAACACGCCACTCTGATTCTTTCTTTTCTTTGTCTTCCCTTTCTCGTCTTCTCAGTCCTTGTCTAATTTGGGGGAGCAGTATTTTGTCTCTGATCAGCGGCTGCAGAGAGTTAATTGTCTCTTAATTGACAATTAGGCAGAGTCTTAATGGCTATTCAACCGGCCTAATAAGCGTTTAGTAAGCACTTAGCGGACACGCCGCTGTATGTCTGTCTGTACTCCGTCTTTTTAATGGCGTCTCCACAAAACCGGCCTGTCAGTATTTAGGAGGGGGAGGGGGAGAGAGAGAGGGCGAACAGACAGACAAAATGGAGGGGGGAAACGGCGACCAAAGAAAGCAACAATGGGAGAGAGGTGGGGAAGAAAAGTTGAAAACGGAACTGACGTAAAAGGGGGGAAACAGAACGAAAGAGAGAGTGAAAAAATTAGCGGGTGTGAGAAGTGTTCGGCCTCGGTTCCTGCTCCACACGGAACGTTCACCTGAGCGCCGGGTAACGGCGGCGACATCATCAAGTCCTGAGTGATGTCGTGCGCCGACACGCTTTTAGCGACGGTTTTTTTTTTGTTTTCAGAAACAAAAGCCAGCACTTCCATTAAGCCCAGAGCCGGAAAATGAGATCTCGGAGTGAAACTCGGCTGAGTTGAGAGTCAGAGGACCGGGAGTGTGTTGGGTTGCTCGGGGGGGATTTGAATGTAGCCCGCCCTGTGGAAAAACACCGCCCGCCCGACCTCTCCGCACGACATCCCGTCTCACGCATTCGGAGCGCCGTCGCATAGATTATCAGAGAGCACCGGTACACACGCTACGTTGATTGTGTAGTTTGCAGAGCGACGCCCAGTTCGACACGTTCGCCATCGGCTCCCTCGACCTCCATCCTTCCTAACCTCCACGCCCACTCGCTCTACACGTGCTCTATATGTGCTCTATACGCGCTATAAAAAGTGTACATTACCGACAGACACCATGTTGCCGCCTGCTTGTTGCCATGGTGAGCAGCCGGCGCTGCTTTGAGCAAGGCGTGGAGATTTACTTTGAAATGGTGAACATTCCAATGGCGTCCCCCGGGAGAGAACAATCCACATGGTGTTTGATATGTAACGGAAGCCTGGAGGAAAACGAAGGTTTTTATACTGCTTATGGCTTAGCATGGAAGTTACACCAACCGGCTCAGGTCTGTCACCCCCATTTAAAAAGCCTGTAAGGCCAACACGTTTCCACACTGTGCGAACAACAATATCATAGAAATCAAAAGTACTTTGGCACGTTGGATAACGATGAATAGGGCTCGCCGTTAAAGACAGGCAGGCAGGGAATCGGGATGGAGGGGTGTGTAGGCCCACAGCCCTTGCCTTCCTACAGCCGGGCCGTGAGAGGCCCGTTCAGGGTACGTTACGCAGCGTTGTCCCCGGGGTCACCCGGGGGTCGCCGTGGCGCCTGCTGGCTCATTGGAGTGGCCTGTTGAGATCTAAGGAGATACCATGGAATCAACACACTGCTTTTCATTAAGGCAATCAGTCAGTTAATGCAGGGGAGGGCCTCGCTAAGTGGATAAAAAGGAGTGGTTGTGAGTGTGTCGGTGTGTGTGTGTGTGTGTGTGTGTGTGTGTGTGTGTGTGTGTGTGTAGAAGAGGGAGGGGGGGTGGGGGTTGAGGCGGGGTACAGACGCAGGTGCCGCTGCAGCCTTGTAATTGTGGATTGGAAGACTACAAAGGGTTTGTGTGTGTGTGTGTGTGTGTGTGTGTGTGTGTGTGTGTGTGTGTGTGTCCCGCCGGTTAACCCCCTCACTTCTGGCAGGGTGACACCACTGCGCGCACGCACGCACGCGCCTCATGCCAGTGTGTGTGACTGGCTGTTGATTTGCGTTATTAGCCGTGGTGGCGGGTTCGAGAAGCAGCAGAGGGAGCACAGCGGGGTTCTGAACAGAGTGCAGACAGCCACCGGCTACAAGGAGAGATCAGCGTTTGGCTTCTACTTACACACAATCAGGCGCCCGTTCGGTAGGGCTGTGGAAAGCCCGGACGCGCGCGCGCGCGCACACACACACACACACACACACAGTTTTGGCCTGGTCAGCAGCGCCGCCAGATGGAGGGGCTGGTCAGGTCATGAAGCCGCACTAACTCTGAACACCTTGACAGAGACCTGGTCTCCGCTCTGCCGCCATTGGAGTTCCGTTCGTTGGAAGAGACGTTCAACCGCGCTCGGCAGGAGAGCGTGTCCCTGGAGCGCTCGCCATCCCGACGGCATGAGACTAATCAGACGAAGAGTGCGGCACCGGCGTGGTTAAGTAACGCAATGTAGTGTCTCTAATCAGACCTCAGATCTCAATGTAGTGTCTCTAATCAGACCTCAGATCTCAATGTAGTGTCTCTTATCAGACCTCAGATCTCAATGTAGTGTCTAATCAGACCTCAGATCTCAATGTAGTGTCTCTAATCAGACCTCAGATCTCAATGTAGTGTCTCTAATCAGACCTCAGATCTCAATGTAGTGTCTAATCAGACCTCAGATCTCAATGTAGTGTCTAATCAGACCTCAGATCTCAATGTAGTGTCTAATCAGACCTCAGATCTCAATGTAGTGTCTCTAATCAGACCTCAGATCTCAATGTAGTGTCTCTAATCAGACCTCAGATCTCAATGTAGTGTCTCTAATCAGACCTCAGATCTCAATGTAGTGTCTCTAATCAGACCTCAATGTAGTGTCTCTAATCAGACCTCAGATCTCAATGTAGTGTCTCTAATCAGACCTCAGATCTCAATGTAGTGTCTCTAATCAGACCTCAATGTAGTGTCTCTAATCAGACCTCAGATCTCAATGTAGTGTCTCTAATCAGACCTCAGATCTCAATGTAGTGTCTCTAATCAGACCTCAGATCTCAACGTGACACGGCGCTCTGGCGGGTTGGGAATCAAGGTCGCGACGGGCGGAGCGCACGAGCCAATCAGGGGGCCCCGTTCACCCCGCTGGGGCCGAGACGGAGGCTCTGACGACGACGGCGACGCGAAAGGCTGCGGCCGAGCCCGGAATTCTATGACACACGCACGGACACACGCGCGCACGCACGCACACGCACGCACACGCGCACAGAGGACAACTAGGTCACACAGCCCGCTGAGCACAACTAAGTCACAATCACTCGGATATCATTTACGAGTACTTGAAGAGGGGAAAACAATGGGTATTGTTGTCGCGTTGCATTTGTAACTCTTTCCAGGGTGGGGAAGGACGCGGGATGTCAAACTGGAAACACCGTGAGGCCGGGTTAACTGTGGGCACAAGCTGGGTGTCAAAGTACACACTGTTAGCAGAGGCTAAACAAACTCCTTTAACTCGGCCTACTCGCTAAAACAAAACCCTTCGGAACGCTGAAAGTATTTTTTTTCTCTCCCCCCGACGCACTTATATCTGCTGTCTAATTAACACCCGGGAGTCTCAGGCCATAATGGATTTGATTGCGTTCCGATTCAGAGTGTGTAGTATATGGGTTCTGATTAGGGCGAGAGTGACATTCCCTAATCAGAGCCCTCCAACCTCGGCGCCGGTGTTCATCACCGGCCTTTCTTAGGCGAGTGCCGCCGTGTCATCCCTGCCGGTGTCAATCACACCCCCGGGGGCAGCGAGGGGAGCCGGAGAGCTGTGGCGGTGGGCCAATCAGGAACGCCTCGACGCCGCGCAATCAGCGCTTCATTCACGGAACGTTCCCCGCGACTCCTTCAGAGAGCGATGCCCCCTTTTGCGGGAAAAAAAGCCGTTGGGGGGGAAGAGGACGCGGAAGTAGAAGTAGTAGAAGTAGTAGAAGTTGGAAAAAGCAGCATCTTTCTGACGGCCGCACTGATGGGAAAAGCAGTGTTGGGTGGCATGATGCCAGGGCTCGCTCAGTGTGAGTGGCACACGACCATCTGGACATACCCAACCCCACCCCCACCCCACCCAGGGTCAATATAGCACAAACACACATCTAACCTGTTAACAGGAATGCAATCCACCAGTGTTTCATTGTGAGTGCAGAGGCACTTAAACCAGAGACGGTACTAAGGAAAGCAGGTCTAAACGGCCCTGCGTCCTAAAGTGACTGCGTGGCTCAGACCGCAGCCCCCCCCCCCCACCCCCCCCCCCCCCCCGCCCCCAGACAGACAGACTGGCATGTCGGGGGGATAGGGGGGGACAGGAAAGAGACAGGCAGGATGGAGGGAGGGTGGGGGTGGTGGTGGGGGGGGGGGGGGGGGGCGAGGTAGACTAGCCTGGATGCCACTCTCACCTCGTAATCAACAATTTGACATTTCCGAGTGGGATCAGCTGGGGAGGCCCAGCTCGCCATTTTGCACGGCAGCCCCCCAGGGACGGCAACTCTGGACGCAGAGTACACTCTGTAATTAAAGAGGATAATTAAGGGGAGATGGAAGGAATCATTAGGGGTTTTTTTGCATGTTTTTTTTTTCATGAAATTTCCCGTGAAATTAGATTTCTCATTTGGTGGCGTTTGATGGCAGCTTATTTTTGAGGGGGAGAGGGGGGTGCTATTTTGGACGGGTGGCCTTACGGGTTGCATTATGCGTGCGTGTGTGTGTGTATGTGTGTGTGTGTGTGTGTGTGTGCGCCTTGTGTGTGAGTTTGTGGAATGAAGAGTGACAGTCCACTTATGAGGATCGGCTATGCTCCCTGGCTTTAATTCCCCAGCCAGAGGAGACACTGTGACAGGATGAGGACACGGCCACACACACACACAAACCATTTCCAACATCTGGCTTCCGAGCGCCTACGCACTTTCTTATTTTTCTAGGTTTTCTTTTTCGGCACTGGGCGGCTTTCCACACACTGGCCATAGCTGGAGCCTGGAGCGCCTTGATTCTTAATGGAGAGGAGAAATAATGGCCCACGTCTCCCCGCGCCATCGGGGCCTATAGAGACCCGTTGAAAGGGAGGTAGCGTGGCGCCTGTATGTTCACGCCACCTCACGGAGGCCACCGCTGCTCCCTGACGGCTGGGCTGTGAGCAGGGGAGAAGGGGAGTAATGGCTGGGGATAATGCCATGAGGAGGAGGAGGAGGAGGAGGTGGGGACGAGCGGATGGGAGAGTGACAGGTCCACCGCGGCAACTAGGTGTGTGGGCAGGAGGTAGAAGGGTTATTAGAGGAGGAGAGCTGGAGGTAATGGAAGGGACAGGAAGGGGGCGGGAGAGAGAGAGAGAGAGAGAAAAAGAGGGAGGAAAAGAGAGGAGAGTGAGATAGGGAGAGAGGAAAAGAGAGGAGAGAGAGAGAGAGAGAGAGAGAGAGAGAACGGAGCGTGCTCCAGCGTCCTCCCCAGCGGTGGGGGAACACACCGACTGATTACGGGGATTAAGAACACTCTGAGGACGGTGCTCTGGACAGGCCTGCGGGTGATTATCTTTGAGAGGTGTGTGTGTGTGTGTGTGTGTGTGTCTGCTTGTGCCAGTGCAAGTGGATAGGGAGAGGAGACAGAGAGGAAAAGAGAGAGAAAAAGAGCACAGTGATCATTATAGATGGGGCTTAGCGAACATGAAATGACAGCGAGAAAGAGAGAATGACAGACAGAGAGAAAGAGAAAGAGAGAGAGATCATATAAATAGCACTTTATTGCACACTGCTGCAGAACTTCCTTTTCACAAAGACTATTTAGCCACTCTAACTAGCCACTCAAACCATTTACAAAAAGCCTCATTGCAGAAGCCATCAAAGAACAAGTCAATGGCCAACCAAGAAAAAAAAAACTGTAAAAACAGTCACAGAGGGAGAGCAAAGAATGAAACGAAAGAGGGGGAAAAACACATGCATTCCTTTAGAAAACGATAGTCAACACATCTTCAAACAATAAGCTCCAACCATTCTGTATCAGAACGTAAACCATTCCCAATCCTCCACATGTCAGCAACGAGTTTCTAGCTCCCCCACCCAGTCTATGATATTCGATCCGGAGACGGGCACCCATCCTACCCCTCACCACCTGGACAGGATCCACTGACCCCCCAGCACACAGGCCTTTCTTCCCAGAGAGACAGGAGGGAGCGTCAGGCAGGAGAGCACTGGACCAGCCGTCCTGTTCCAGGGCTCCACACTCAACGCTGCCTGGCTGCTGCCATTTACACAGCGAGCGGTCTGTTGAAGGCGCCCCAGCTTCTACTGGAGGGGTGTGTGTGTGTGTGTGTGTGTGTGTGTGTGTGTGTGTGTGTGTGTGTGTGTGTTCCCCACCCAGAGACATGGAGGCCAACAGGTCCACACCATGCAGCTTTTCTTCAAGCACGTTGTTTGACTGTGTGTGTGTGTGTGTGTGTGTGTTTGGAAGAAGGGGAGGGGGAGGGAGGACTCCAAGATAAACGGCCTGAACGCACATCTTTCTTTCTCGTCTTTGTCAAACAAGGGCGATTATTCATGAGCACGCCAGTGGCCAGTGTTTCTCAACGGGAGGTTGATGGGGCAACAGCATGTGTGTGTATCTGGCTTTGTGTGCGTGAGCTTGTCTGCATGTGTAATACCAGTGTGTGTGTGTGTGTGTGTGTGTGTGTGTGTATGCGCCTGTGCCCCAATGCACGCAGGGGGCGGTGCTGTAATCAAATCACGCCTGCCCCCTCATCTCCACCCTCATCAACCACCAGTGGAGTAGAGGGTGTGTGTGTGTGTGTGTGTGTGCTTTGTTATGCCCTACACCAGTGCGCTAGCCCGACGCTCCCCCAGGCGTAGGGTCTATTCCAGATAAAAGAGGCTACGCTAACCGGACAAATAGCGAGCCATTATCTCTCATTAGCATCCGCGGCTAACACGGCGACCACGCTGTGCCAGGCGGCGGGCCCTCACAATAGGGGGAAAGGGAGGGGTTGGGTGGGTGATGGATGGGGGCACCGACGCTGGCGAAACAATAACACAGCGGCGAAACAGAACAAAACCGGGGAGATAGGATCTACCCGCCACGGAGAGAGGTAATAAAAACATACCCCAACAAAAGAACAAGAGAGCTAATCAAATATTCGGAGGGTCCCGCTCGTTTATCAGAGCGGCGGCTCGCAGCACTATTTGGGAAACGCGGCGATAAGTGCTTTTGAGTGGCGGGGCATGGTAATTATCAACCGGTAAGCGCTCCCTTCTCCCTCGCACTTTCCACCGATCTTCCACTATCTTCTCATCAATATATTTAGAAATTGACGGAAGAGGATATAAAGCAGGTGATGGCGGCCATGAGAATGAGAGAGAGAGAGAGAGAGAGAGAGAGAGAGAGAGAGAGAGAGAGAGAGAGAGAGAGAGAGAGAGAGAGAGAGAGAGAGAGAGAGAGAGAGAGAGAGAGAGAGAGAGAGAGAGAGAGAGAGAGAGAGAGAGAGAGAGAGAGAGAGAGAGAGAGAGAGAGAGAGAGAGAGAGAAACAAAAGGGAAGAATCAAAGCGGTTCCGGTGTTTTCCGTGTTACAGCGGCAGAGCCAGCGACTAGCGGAGCTTTTCAAGTGGTTTAAACATCTTGCTGACTCACCCTCCACAGTACACTCAAATCTAGAAAATCAATCACGCCTCTACAAAAGACCTCCGCCCCCCTCTCCGCGCCCCCCCCCCCCCCCCAAAAAAAAACATGCCATATAAATATTCTTGTCTTTCTGAATCCCCACAGATTCTGACTTTCCCACCGAGTTCAGACATGAATTATTTACTCTTGTTCCCTTTTCGCCGCACAAAGAATCTTCCGCCAAAGTTGCAGTGCTGGGTGTGCGGTGCGAGGTGGCTCGGCTTTACACAGCGATTGTTATTGTACATTGCGACCCCATGAATATTCCATTTCCATTTCATATCGCGGTTGTTGCTGACTAAGTGCTGGTAATTCATCATTCGTCTGCCGGGCTGGCACAATGAATATGTATAGCGAGCAGTTTATTAGCACATCGTAGGAATGCATAATGGGATATTAAAGAGAGAGAAAGAGGTTGGGAAGATGGGGGAGGGGGCTTTGTAAGAAAAAAATTATGTGTGGCTCTGTGTGTGCATATCTGGTTTTGGAGTGTGTGTGTGTGTGTGTGTGTGTGTGTTCCTCTCCTAACACTGGTCCTGTTGACCTATCGTCACAACAGCTCCCTCTAAGTCTCCTTTCTTCCGTCACGCCGGCTGGCTTCAGAGGGAGCGGCAGAGGAAGCAGACAGAGAAACAAGATGTACTGCTCCCGCCAGACAACCTGGGAGCAAGAGTCCTGATCTGAACTACATCTCCCAGAGCCTGATCAACCATGTGGTTAAGGGGATCCTACATCAGCCCCCAACCCCCCACCCCTCATGTAACAGCCCTAATGTATACAGTCAATCCAGTAAGCATGGTCCTACATGAGCCTCACGTAACACACCTACTACATACAGTCAATCCAGTAAGATCGATTCCATATTACCAACCATAACAGTAACGGACTACTGTAATATTTACAGGCCATCCATGTCAGCTGTCCTATATCATCCCACCTACAGTGTGGAGGGCCTCAGCAAACACGGTTCAGTTCCACTAGACCCCCACTGGGACAACAGTGCCTATCCGGCTTACCTTGTCTCTGTCTTCCAGCAGGTCGCTTAGCAGGTCGTCGGGGTCCAAGATGCCCCCGTCCTGGTACTCCAGGTGCCGGGTCCTCACCACCCACTCCCCATTCTGAGGGATCCACACAGAGGGAGAGCGGGGGGGAGAGAGAGAGAGAGAGAGAGAGTGTGGGGTGAGTTAGCTTTCAGCCCATCTGACCGGATCAGGCTCATGTGGCCTGGCGGCCTTGTCCCTAAGTCACCCAGTTGTGCAGCGATGGCCGAATTTGTATGCCTAATTTGGGCATACTTCTTTATTCAAATGGCCCTGCAATTTCCCTTTTTTCCTGGATAAATGACTGCACTGTCCACTGCAGTCTACCGTTAAAAAAAAATGTCAGAAACGGGAACTATAATTGACATTTACAACCACTTACAATGAAGCAGTTATGTTTATACAGACATCTAGTCATCCCAGCCCATATTTCCCTGTAAAGATGCCTTTCATATGTTCTAACACTGTGACAGTGGCCTCTTCTCTTGGCTGTGCTGATTTGAATGGCATTATAAACTGGTAGATTACAGAAAGAAGAAGAGCGTCTCTTCTTAAAATAAATATTTATTTTGTATATCGGGAGACGAACAAACTGCAACGCCCGCCATTTTGGAAGGCCTTGGGTGCCTCATTGTAAAATGTTATTTATTGAGATGAGGTGAGGCGAAAGGGCCTTGGGTCTCTGTAATGTGAGTTGATTGTGTAAGGGACAGATGGACAGATGGGGGCTGGGGGATAGGGGTTTGGGAGAAGAACAGCATCAGAAAACCACTTTCCGTGGGGGCGATAGGTGCATTACCCATACGCGCTACTATATCTATGGCGACACGCGTCCAACAAGCTAGCTTCGATTGGAGGACTGAAACACGGAACACAAAAGGTGTTTTTTTATGGTTCTTAATCGGACTGATCTCCGCCATTTACGGAACGCTGTCGTCTAAGAAGCGAGGGAAACAGTGGCCTCTTCCTCTTTTTGGGGCTTATTTGTAACACACATGGAACCTCTACTGGGAAAGTTTGACTGAGAACTGGTGGCCTACTGTGATCCAAACAGCTGGCTTAGCATATGCTACTATGCAGCCAATAAAATCAGCAACAACAACAAAAAAAGAAAAACATTTAAAAACAGGCCTATCAAATGAACATAAAGTCTGTGTTTACGCCAAGTTGTCAACCGCTTTTGAGCAAACACCAAATGGGCCGGTAGCGCACATCAAACACATCATGGCGCACACTGCCAACGACGGTAGCGGCACACAACGACGTCGCTAGCTAAATGGGAAAGCCATAAGCTACAGAGGACTAGAGGCGTTATCCCTCCGGGCTAGGTTTGCGCTTGGCTTGAGTCCAGAGAATTCCTCCTCGGTCTGGGTACGGTCGAAACGCGGAGGCGGGGTTTCACTTGGCTTCGCTCCGGCTCTGCCGTGCCGCCGCTATGCACAAAAAGAGGAAGGTAACCCCGAAGAGCGGAGGTTTGACTTGGACGGCGTGGCCATTTCCGTTCGGGAAGAAACGGATGACTCGGATCGGAATGACGCAAAGACGGTCAACGTCTATAGCCATCAGCCAGAGCAGGCACCCACCACACTGTACATTCCAGCTACACTCAAAAGGGCCCTACTGTATAATTTACAGTACAACAGGTGAATGTGAAACAGATTTTGGCGAGACATGAATTACAAAATTACAGAAGCCCACGCTTTTAGCATCTTAAGTTCTCCGAGCCCGTCTATAAATAGGAAAAGGGGTTTGGGTAATTCAGCCTATCTGTTGGTTACAGCCACGTCTCAAAGCACTCGCTGATTGCGGCTGAATGTTGACAGTTGTTCCGGTCCAGGGATCCAGGAGCCCCCAGGAGACCCACGGTGGAGAGCAGCCTCACGCAAAGCTGTTCCACCGGGGCCAAGCACGGCACACCTCCCTGGAACAACCGGTCAGACCGGCAGGACCGCTGGCATTCTTCTGCCTCAGTGCCTCCAACTGACACTGTAAACACACTCCGTGTGTGTGTGTGTGTGTGTGTGTGTGTGTGTGTGTGTGGTATGTGTGTCAAAGTAAACAAGAAAAAGAGATGACAGGTGGAAGAGGTGGGTGGCAGCAACACAAAACGAGCGTGTGCGAGTGTAGTGACGGCATGGAAAAAACTAAAAGACACAAACAAGTGGAAAGAAAGCCTATCAGCTCCCACCTGGTGACATCACCAGGGTAAAGGCCACGCCCCCATCCACCTGGGGGTCAGCGTCTCTCCTGATCTGACCGTGTGTCTCCAGGATGAGACATCTACCTGGGGGTCAGCGTCTCTCCTGCTCTGTCGCCAGGATGAGACATCCACTTGGGGGTCAGCGTCTCTCCTGCTCTGTCGCCAGGATGAGACATCCACCTGGGGGTCAGCATCTCTCCAGGAAGAGACATCCTGCGGGGGGTGACTGCGCTCCACGGTTACGCCCCGGCGTCGGGCACGTGAAAGAGGCCGGGGTGGGAACAGAACGCCACGCGTGCTTAGAACACGCTGATCCCCCTGTCTGCTCAGAGGCTGGCCTGTCTCCTCCAGCGGCAAATGCGGGATCTACAAGGACCCCGCTGGGGTTTTCATTTTCGGCTTTTCCAAAAGAGCCCCCGTTCTTGGGGTAAAGTGGAACAAAAACGTGTGACAGTTAGGGGGGGGGGGGAGACAGGAGTGAGAGAATCTTATTGTCGACTGCAGTAATCCCCCCCCCCCCCCCCGTATCTTGGACGGCCGCGCTTCTTGGGGAGAAAAGTGACGCAAACAAAGGAACGCAAAGTCAAATCAGTCAACCCGAAGAAGAGAATTACGCCGACTGCAAAGGGCGAATTCCCCACCGATGACACCGCTAAGTCCCCATTTGAAGGGACGGCGTGCGCGTCTCTCCAGCGAGCCGCCTAGCGACGCCACTCGAGAGTGGCGAGGCGAGGACCGATTAGCGAAGCTCGGCGGCGCTAAACTGGGGGGGGAGATGGGGGGGGGGGCGCCACTTTCTTTCACACTTTGATCCTCCCAAAGTATAATTACACAGCTGCGGGAGGTGTGGATTTAGCGTGACACGAGCACACAAGAAAAGGGTCCTTAATGAACGGCCCAATGAAAAGCTGTCGTCGGGCGAATCCTGGGAGGGAGTGCGGATGAGAAAGGAAGCCGTAATGAATTGCCACTCAACGTGTTATTAGAAGGAGCCGACAGCTTTGTAGGGGAGCGCAAGGGGCCTTTGATGTGGCAGCCCTACCTACAGTGTGGAGTCCGCGGAGAGGAGGCAGGGAACCTCCGCTGGTCAGACTGGACGGCGGGGCTGTGTGGGCCACACACGGACAAGGTCATCATTGCTCCCACCGGCATTCCTCAGGGAACAGGCTGGCATGGAGAATATTATGGGATGAGGTCTACGAGGTGCGGTGGAGGAGGGGCGTCCAGGTCCGGTTAGGCTACAACTACCCAGCCACACTGTGGTCCAGGCTGCCCACAGCGCAGACAGATACACACGATGACTGGAGGGAGGGAAAACGAGGGTCTGGGTGACAGCAACAGGCGATCGTCGGCGTTGGAAAGTGAATGGGTGTTCGTCGCAGAACCCACTCGCGGGTGACATTTGCCCAGTCATTCACACGCGGAGAAGGGAACGCGTTCGCACGGAGAGAGAAATCAGAGCTGTTGACACTGACATATGCTACCACAGCCTGTCCTTCCTCTGTGTCGTGGGGAAGGCCTTGGGCTGTACTCGCAGAGAGAAAGGAGAGAGAGTGTGATGTAGCGAACATGTTGTCTGACTCACGGCTCCCTTTCATAAGACAATCTCGTTGACATTCCACTGGTGGCTTCTGTCACACACGCCTGACTTGTTTAGCTCGCACCAAAACAAGTGCACACACTCCCGTACGGACACACGCGTGCTCGTAGACCAGATCATGTCTCACGGCCACCCCAGGCGCGCGGCCATGATCAACGTGGGCGTGGCGTTCCTTTGCATGTTGAACTCCTCTCCCAGACTGACCCTGATCGCAACCCTGACCGGCACTGGGACCAATCGCGGTGGGCTACGGCTACAAGGTCAGAGGTCAAGGATCCCCACGGAGACCAGAGCCCCCTGCAGAGCAGTGCCGTCACCGCCGCAACCCCAAACCTGAACGCCCCCAACACGACATCCCTCCGCCTGCCTCACAGTCCTCGGGTCCTCGGGTCTTATGGGGTGTGTGTGTGAGTGTGTGTGTGTGTGGGGGGGGGGGGCCCGGGGGGGCCCTCCTACGTGCTCTCCCTTTAATCCGGTGATTGTAGCCACAGGACTGGAGAGACTGTGTGTCGTGACAGAGGAGGCTGACTCAGCGTTTTGGGCCCTGAGGGGGATTAGACTGTTAAAGCCAGTCTGGGACATTCTGTCAAGAGGCAGCAGAGACAGGGAGAGGGGACCACTCTGTGTAGCGTGTCTCTGTGTGTGTGTATGTGTTGTTTGTAACTGGGGACTGTGGCCCAGCCAGCCCTTGAGGACACCTGGAAAAGATGAGCCCCTGCGCGCACCCACTTACTGTCTGTGTGTGTGTGTGTGTTTATGAGCAGCAGCGTGAGAACGACTCAAGCGGCTTCTATTTATCTATCCATCCATCCTCCCACCCAGCCAGGCCCTGCATCTCCCGTCACCCCAGCTCTGCCCCGCGGGCGGCTTCGCTCGGTGCCACAGGGTGAGCCCGGCCAGATAAGACCGGCCTGTCACCCACCCTAATCCCCCATCACTCACAGGGACAAAGCTTGCCGTCCCAAAGCACACAGGCCCCGTAAAGGCGCCGGAGACTAAAAACCAAACAGTGGCACCTGCCCACAGAGATACCGGCCGATTTAACAGGAGGCCATTATACGAGGAGACAGCCAACACTGGCCTGGGTCCTGGTGCGCCCGCCATCAATCTGAGAACACGCTCTCATCTGCATGCACAGCCATTGATTTAAAGGCCATTGGAGGGGGCGGCTGTTGTTTTGGCGGCGCTTGGATTTGCGTGTGGGGAGCAATACACATCAAGAGCAGAAAGGGGTGTTGGCATGGAGCCATCTAGGTTAAGTCATCGCATCCTCTTTGATTCCTCCAACAGGAGAAGAAAATGAATCGACCTGCTTTTATACGCCATAAGGGTCACCTATTTGTTTCTCAAAATTCACCAGCGACTTTGAAATGCTGTGTGACTCACGCCTGTATGTGCTTGTGATTTGTTTTTAAATTTTACACTTATATATGGGTAAAGAAGCATGTAGTAACTCAAAAGCAAAGTGATTAAAAAGACAAGTTTCTGTGGGCGGTGGTAACGCTGTTAATCTATGGTGATCACGTGACTACACTAGGTGTGCTTGACAAGTGCACTAATTTCTGTGACTCCCAGGTATGGAATTAGTTCGTATGAAATGCAGTTGGTCAGTGAAGTCAATTCATTCTTAATATCTTAAATAATGTCAGTAGCCGAAATAAATCTAAGTTTTTACACATAAAAGCCTGCATTATAACCTTCGGTCGCTGCCCCTTACCTGGTCCAGAAGTTTGCGATATCTTTGGGTGGCTTGATCGATCAAATCCCTTACTGTCCATGTTCCTTTACATGGAACAACCAAGGCAGTTCCTCCGAAAGTTACCGTGACTTTCATTTTGTCCTTTACATTCGCAAAAATTTGTAAATAATCCACTTTTGTTTATTTCGCCCTGGTAGCGAGTGTTGACGCGCTTGGGCGCGAGTGAAACTGGAGCAACAGGTGTCACTGGGTTAAGTCAAATCACGGTGATGTCACTCCTCTTGTTTTGTAAAGAAACCAAACTCAATCTCAAACCGTGGTGATGTATTTGTAAACGTTGTCGTATTCCCCCCAAAATCTGAGATGTCCATACGACCATCAAATGCCGTGCATCATCGTGACTTGTTCGTTTAGGCTACCTGTGGCGTGGAGAAGGAACACGGAAGTAGATTCAGGAAAAGTCTACCTGAAAATGTCAGGCATACTCACACGACTTCATTAAAAACAACAACTCACCTCTATAAACACACTTTGCCTTGTTAACGATATTTTTTTCTGTGAATGTTTAATGCTGCAATTAATTAAATTGTATTTTTATTAGACTGTAAGTAATCTACTTATTTTATTATTGTTGTTAGAGCTCTTTCAAGATTAGTTTGTTTCTTAGCTTAACAATGGCTGGTAGAGGATTGAAGAACACAAATCCAAAAAGATTGTCCTTTTTTCATTTGTTTCTTTTGTTACAATGACAAAGAGGTTCATTCTATGTCCTAGTACAGACATAAAAACAATTTTGCCACATTTTCAGAATAACCTAGACAATTATTCTCCATTAACGGTAAGGGGCTTTATCCATGTGTAAGCTTTTGTGAGTTATAAAAATGACATGTAGCCTATATGAAGCAGCCCCACGCCTGTGATGTTGCCATTCCAATTGCCCTATTTTGCATCTGGCATGAACCCCAGCCGACATTTTATTAATGATCATGTTTTATTTAGGGTGGAATAAATAGACAGATGTCGCAGTGTAGTGCATACAGCAGCACCTACAGTGTCTATTTTCTCCCGCTGTTCTTTCAACAGGGTCGGTCTACCAATGTAATTACCTTTAATTTTCCCGAGGCCTAAATCATCCCATTTCCTCCATTCGTCTCCCCACCTCTAATAATAACCTGACAGTCTTTTTATGTCATTTCGTGTCATTAGCTGTTGTGGAAATTGCCTTCACGCGCATTAAGGGGGCCGGGGCCACGCTTCTCTCCCTGCCCTTCTGCCTGTGGTCATTGTTGGGTCCCTCCACGGTGGATTACCGCGGCCGTCCACCCCCGAAGCAGGAGCAGATGGAGCCCTAATCACGACAAGCAATTATTTCCACTGCTTTTGTAATTCCCTCTAAATGTCTCTACTTCGGAACAGGACATTGAGTCGCTGGCATCCTCTCTCGGCCCCCCTCTCTCTCTCTCTCTCTCTCTCTCTCTCTCTCTCTCTCTGTCTGTCTTTTCGCTCCTCTCATCCATACTATGGGATAAACAAGGTGTGAAATGGAGAGTGTGTTTGTATGTGTCTGTGTGTGTGTTTGTATGTGTCTGTGTGTGTCGTGTGTGTGTGTGTGTGTGTGTGTACAATCGAGACACAGAGACAGAAAGGGATGCGCCATCTGTAGAGATAGCCACCGCTAGCCAATTCCTGCTTTGTGTCCTCCCCCTCCACAGTGTCGCATTCTGCTCCGGCCCAGAATTTCACACCCAGTTTAATTCTGCATTTGCAAAAAGCCATTGAGCAGATATGATAGGGTTTATGCCCCTGCTCCACACACTCTACGAGCGCGCGCGCGCACACAAACACACACACACACACACACAGAGAATCTGTTTATATGATAGAGGCTGACTCATCGTTTTGTTCAGGTTTATTGTGCCATGGCACATGGCAGTGGTTGAGTCCCCCATCTCACTGGCGGGATTACAGTCTTTGCATTTGGAGTGTTAACTGGGCCATGCTGGAGACACGTTGATATTACACTCTCAGGCAAATTTTATGGGGTGCATAACATTTGTTCCAAAATCATGGATTATGTTTTTCATGTTATCTTTGGTTTCGGTTAGCCATGTTTTAGAAGAAAAAAAAAAATCTTTGCACATGCCTTTATGTGCCAATGTGCCAATGTTAGAGAAAATTATCCTTTGGTTGTACGGATGTTGTGTTAATGTGCAAAGACACCCCAGATTAAGACATGAAAGCTGTTTGATGAAGAGTACATACTTCCTGTTCAATATTCAGAAAACTATACATCATGATATTGGTAGCACATGCCCTGGTGACTTTTGATAATTTCTATTCTAGCGTACTGAAGTCAAAGAGGAAGTGTTGACTTTTGCGCGACCTGATGTTAGTTATCAGTGACCCTTTTGATCCACAAGTGCATGTTTGCGAACCTCATGTCACCAGCTGGAGAAGGAGTTGAGACCCAAACGCTGAAATCTTGCAAAAGTAGGTATTTTTAATAAAGGAACTCACGAAACAGGTAACCACATGCAGTGCCAACACAAAGGGACGACACAAACAATCCAAACTTAAATACAAATGGATGAGCAATAATTAACCAATAAGAAAACAGGAAACCTAAACAAGACAAGGGGCAGGTGCAAACAATAATAGGCCGTGACACCTCACCTGTTTGGCAGCTAAAATACAACAAGTTGGGCAACGTGCAGGATTATCCTGCCAGGATACCGAGAATATACAGAAATTACACAAATAAGTGCTACCTTGGTTTCACTCACTATGGTTTCAAAAGTAGAAAACGGCGACCGAATATCAAAATGTCTCTTTGAATGTCGTTCGATCCGATCCATATCTGACACTGTACAAAACGGCGGTTGAAAGAACCGTTCCTCCACGACAGGAAGTGGTTCTTTTTTTTCGTCACAACTCTCGCGGAGCGCAAATTACGGGGAGGTTTGAGCCGGTCGATAGCGTTGTTGATTTGCTTTCAGACTTCGACTGGTGCCCGCTCTCCAAAGAGCAAAATTGACTTGATCTCAGCAGCAGTTCAACCTCTGTGTTTTTAGCCCAGTGTGTGAGCGTGGCTGCAGTCAATAGCTGGTGACTTGCCTCCATCCCCGCTGCTTACAATTACAGGAGCTGAAACAGTAACCAGGATTACTCACCAGAAACCCCACTGCGGTGGTAATGAGTGCGCATGTGTGAGAGAGTGGTTGTGGGCCGCTGTGTGTGTGTGTGTGTGTGCGTGTGTGAGAGAGAGAGACAGTGTGTGTAAGTGTGAGAGAGAGAGATTGTGTGTTTGATTTCACCTAGCATCCCCCCAAAATGAAAAGGAACATTTCAAAGTCCGTCTTGCCTTTTATTCTGTAAGAACAAACCACAGTCTCCAACCGGTACATGAGTTATAGACGCCAGCTGAAGATAAGATCAATGTTAAACAGTCCTAAAGGTTAGGATCAAAGCCCTGAGCCACAGGGCCATCGTTCAAGGTTAGGGAAAAAAGGCTTTTACTTTAGTTGGGAAATATAATGGTGTTGGCTGTAGAGGGAAGGCTATTATTACAATGGTTTCCCCCCACATTTATCTCTGCATTACAGAGATGTATTGTTCTGCTGCGTGTTCTGATACTCCACTTAAGAAAAATGCAGCTTTAAAGAAAAACGCTGAAAGACATTTGTATTGGCTGCCAGTTGGATATTAGCAGTGCATCTCGTTCTGTTAAAAGCAAGCAGATTAGTTTCCAGTAAACAACTTACCTTAGGAGTCTTTCCCCGAGACATTTCATAAAGGAAACACCACAGAACGGTTAAGAAGCCAACAGTAAAGTAGGGCATCATGGAGAATATTAAGGGGGGAGGATTTGTCGAAGTTAATGCAGAGAAAATCACAATTATAACAGGCTTTGCAGATACGTTCAACAACTGACAAAAGTGTTCACACTTTCTCTCTCATGAGGAAAACCGACTTGGGAAAATCACTCCGTCTTCCACACGTAATTACACCCATTTCTCACGGCAAGGAAGAGTCGAAAACCGCAATTTAAACAGAAGTTTCTCACCCGGCGCGCTCTACACCTTACAGGGTGTATATGAGGCTGTGGATTCGGAAGACAGGCGAGACGTTCACACTCGCACTTTGGCTAATGGATGGAATTAACACACTGTCACATAAAAACAAGTTTTTTTTTTTCTGTCTCTCTCATTTGTCCCCTTGCCATCCTTTCCCCTCTCTCTCTCTCTCTCTCTCTCTCTCTCTCTCTCTCTCTCTCTCTCTCTCTCTCTCTCTCTCTCTGTCACTGACTCCCCCTTTCTCACTCTCTCCCACAGTGAGAGATATTTTGTGTCAATGCCTCTATTTCCATCTTTCTATATCCGTAGATTGACATTTCTTTATTTCACCCCCCTACCCTGTATGCACACTATACCCCCCTACCCTGTATGTCTCCTCCCCTCACCCAGCAGCAAGACACCGTCAATGGGCAATTAAAAAAAGCCACGTTCAGAGGAAAGTTGCCTTGCGTCTAATTTAAGTTCATTATACCATGCACTCTCTCCCTCACTTTGCGGGAGATCTTTTTAAAGCCGGTGCCTGGAAACCATGGCAACTGCCGCACATAACCTAATTTTCTGCCTAATCGTGGGTAGAGCGACGCTGAACATTGATTTGGGCAATTATGGGCTACATTTACAACAAAAGCAAACAAGGTAGAGGTGATGGGGAAGGAAAGAGGGAAACTGTCTGAGTGAGATTTAAGTGCGAGGGAAATTGAAAAGCGGGAGAGGAAGAGGGAAGGAAAAACGCCTCGGCGCCGCTCCAATTCTCCGTGCTAAAATGGCTCTGATGGCGACGACCTCCTTCAAATCGCCGGCGAAAGCCCAAATGATGTTGTTTCCTTCATCCGCGCCGTCCCTTCCCGTGGCTCTGGAGCGTCGTCTTCCTGTGAGAGGAGACGTGTTTACAAAGGCACATGAGGAAAAGTATGTTGTTTTCAGTGTCGACTGCATCCCGGATTCAAAGAAACTGATTCAGAGGCACAAAAGGAGCCTTTTTGCAGCTCTCTGTCTAACGCTGCTTAACAAATGCGTCTGTCTGTATGTCGCTGTCTCTTGTGAAGTGATGGAACTACATTGTCAGCCTGTAGGGAATGTGCTCGTCTACAATGTAAGTGAGATGTTATGCCCAACCCCCTTAGAGGACAGTGTGGTTATCTAATCTACTATTTTGGATTCCACGAACGGATGACATGGGGATGTTTAGACCCTGGCCAACGTTTGGAGAGACGCTGGCGCGCCACATTAAAACAGTCGACCTCCGCACACACGTGGACTACTACAAGAGAAGTACACACGGCAGCCAATATCCTATCCAGAGGCACATTTTACTGAACGCCTTTTGAAACCCAATCCAGGTTAGGTGAGAGTACTGTTCAGTTCTCTGTTGTTTTCAGGGAAAGCCTTGCCCTGGGGGTGGGGGGGGGTCCCGGAATGGTGTCAGACGTACCCAAAGATTCCCTCTGGGAAGCCTCCTAGTGCGGCCGGACTTTCTTCTCGACCCCCATGGGGTCCAGTTCCACACGTCTATGGCTGGGCTTTGCCAATCAGTCCGTGACCCTCCGGAGTTCAAAGGTCAAAGTACCAGAGTTCACGGTCTCTCTCGGACGGCACCGTCAATGGGGATTGCGCTGCATGTCTGGATTGATCAAGCAGCGCTGAGAGCCCGTTTTAGTGAGTCTTGTTACTGCCAGGTCGAGTGTGTGTGTCTCTCTGTGTGTTGTAAAATGCGAATGTGTGTGTGTGTGTGTGTGTGTGTGTGTGTGTGTGTGTGCGTTTCGGTCGGCGGGTGCACGTTGACACGTGGGTGTGTGTGGAGCTGTGTCCATCCCCTCACACCCCTTTAAGGTGCGCACCAACGCTGCTGGTAGAACTAATGACGTTTCGCCAGCCCAACTCTCTCAATTAAGTTATGCAAATGCCCTCATTGGGAATGCATGGCGGGCCCTGCCTCGCCGCTTAACCTCAACCTCGCCCGCTGAAAGGCTCCAACGCAAGCTTACCGTTAACGGGTTGAAGAGATGAGATGGATTATTCCATGAATAACCCTCCTTCCAGGGGGAAAAGGGGGAGGTGTGTATGTGTGTGTGTGTGTGTGTCTGTCTGTCTATGTGTGTGTGTGCACATGCGCGTGTGTGTGTGTGTGTGTCTGCGTGTGGCTGTCTGTGGGTGGGTGTGTACTTGTATGTGTGTGAGCGCGAGAGAGTTGACAGAGAAAGAAAAGGAGTGTGGGGGGGGGGGGGGGGGGGATGAAGTGGTGAGAGATCAAAATTGCCCCTCTGCCAATCAAAAAAACCCAATTATCATCCCCAATCAGCCAGGCAAAGACACAAAGAGACGAGCTCGCACAATGGATCACAAGTCGGGAGCAGGACAATTAGTGTCTTATTACTTTGTCCCCGCAGCGCCTATTGATCTGACTTTGATTAGTATGCCTTGCGAGATTAGGTCCTGTACGGACGCCGCGATGAGGAGTTTCGGCGTCGTCCCGGAGCTGTCAGGCACAGGGGGGGGGGGGGGGGGGGGGGGGAGTGGAGCAGTTGTAAGTGGAGCGAATCGCGCGACGCGATTACATCTTGTACCCAATCGAGACGCTCCAGACCCCTGTCATTCAGGTTAATGGCCTTTCACACGATGGTCCCAGCTGAAGGGCGTTGTTCGCCTGGTTGGGCACTGGGCCCACGTGGGTCTCTGTCCCTACAACAACAATATCGAATGCCCGCTTACAAAGGTTTCCTCACGAGCAAGGAAAAGGTCCAGCTAAAACCGAATCCTTTTTTTGTTTTAATTTGCGATCGATAGAGAACAGCTTTTTTAGCCCTACAACCCCTGGGGCCATGTTCTACTCGACCGCCGTCCATTCTGATCTAACCCAACGCGGCTTCAAACAACATTCCGAGACGTAGACACTCATTACTAAATTCGAATGATACCTCAATGCATTTATTACTAAATTCCTACCACTACCGAGTTTAACAATCTCTCATTCATCATTCCACGAAATCCTAAAGGCTTTTTTTCAATCCTTTCCTGGTTGTCGTGACGGTGTATCTTAAAATGCACAGTGTGTTCAGGTTGTGATAGGTTGGACCAAACGACTGTTATGAATAGCATAATGCATCATGCACAAAGAATGTGGCTGTTTCAAGCTCCGTACCAACTTCCTCATCGAGGTGCTGATGGTTTCTCATGGCCAGTAGTGGGGCGTGGACCTTTCCACCTGTTTCCACCTCAGAGTAGCTGACCTGAGCGTGTCCTGCCCTGCTCCAGTTCTTCTCAATGTAGCGGATTGGGTCTCGGCCACGGTCCAGCTCAGTTCAGTGTGGGTCAGTCTGGCCGTGTGAAGAAACAAGGTTAACACAGTAGTCTGTACATGGTGTGAAATACGACTATTCTCACCATTTAAACACTGTAGTTTGTATTTTCTGTGAAATAGACTATTCTCACCATTTAAACCCTGTAGTTTGTATTTGCTGTGAAATAGACTGTTCTGACCATTTAAACACTGTGATTTGTATTTGCTGTGAAATAGACTATTCTCCCCATTTAAACACTGTAGTTTGTATTTGCTGTGAAATATACTGTTCTGTCCATTTAAACACTGTAGTTTGTATTTGCTGTGAAATGGACTATTTTCAGGTTTCAGCAGGTTACTGATTGCACGCTCTCTGTACAGGACATCCGGTCGACCTACCTTTCCTGCTCCTGATCGGCTATAGGACGACGGTTACCATAGCGACAGGGCCGTCGGTTGGCGTGCCGCTTCATGGAAAAAAGATAGGGGGGGGGGGGATCCTGCAATGTGCCGTGAGGGATTGAAGTAATTGAAGGCGCAACCAAGTTACTTTCTATTTTCCTCTTTCCAACCTCTCCTTCGCTGATTTCGATTGCGGGGCCTTCAAAGAATGCCAAGGGGAGGCATGCACACACCCAGGCAGTGGCTAAGTGGCTACAGTTTACACACAATTACAAACTCCTGCCTCCCCTCGTAACGGCCACCGTGATAACAGGGCCAACGACAGGACTCGTCCCTCAACCAGACTAACTCCAGGTCGGGATGAAAGCAGCTCTGTATGCCACTTCCCTTTTCATTAGCCAAGCACTGTGCCGGGCGCCCTGTCCCTCTATCGCGGGCCTCAAGTCTGCCAGGGCCATCGTTTAGTTCATTACTCCGGGAGCTTTGATTCCGGCGATGTCGTCTGAAGAGTGGGCCGCGGAGGAGGATGATAGTCCTTTCCAGAGTGGTGTGTCGTCTGAGTGTTTGTCTGGCAGCTGGAGTGGCCACGGACTCTAATGGACGGTAGACTGGAGGAGGGAGGCGGCGGTCTGGGGCTCAGAGTCTCGCAAGGGTAGAATTCACTCTGCTCTCTATTTTGTTTTTCAATTTTTGGGGTGTTTCCGGTCTGTTGTATGTTATTAACACTCTCTCTCTCTCTCTCCCTCTCTACACCCACAAACACACACACACGCACACACACGCACACGCACACACACAACACACGCACACACACACACACACGCACACACGCACACACACACACACATGCACACGCACACACACAACACACGCACGCACACACACGCACACACACACGCACACACACACACACACACACACACAGGACCCCTCTCTCAGATCTGGAGGGACAAGCAAAATGTGGCTCCGCTGTGGACCGCTCCACTCACTAGGGGAAGAAACTCCCGCCTTCCCATGACAGACGGGGCAGATGAGCCGAGTCCCTCCACTGTTTCCCCTCTCTGGGAGTAGCAGGGTCGGTCAGCGCTGACCCTGACGCCAGGCCCGCCTCTCGGCGTCTTTGAAGGAACTGGATGAAGCCGGCCTCCAAAATGCAACACCCAGAGTTCAAAGCTTCCGAAGGGCTGGGGGGTTTTCCCCAGCGTCCTCCCTAATGCAACGGAATCCGGGCCTCCGATGGCTTTCAACTCTAATTTCTCCCCTTTCCTCCTCATCCCGACATCAGAGAACAATTCGAGGGAGAGAGAGAGACGACGTGAGGATTTTTTAGCTTATAGACATTTTTTTTTCCCGCCGCCACGTTTCCAACTCTCCATCATATTCTCTCTCTCTCTTTCTTTTTCTCTCTCCTCATCCTCTTTTCTCCCCTCTCACTCTTTTTTTTTCCTGATGGCCTGGCTTATATGGGTAATTTCATTCTGTCAAGGTAGGGGAGAGGAGGTGGAGAGAATTTCAAGATGTCTGTGGTTCTACTGCTTGGGGAAAGATTATTATCCTGATTTTTAATGCTTGAATATTATCTCAGTTGCCGTAGTGTTTTCCTCTTTCCCCTATTCACCCTTGCCTACTCTCTCTCTCTTTTATCATCCTTTTTGTCACTCTTTTCTTCTCGCCATCCCTCCCCCGTGCTGCCATCTCTCTTTCTTCTTTTCGTCCGTACCTCTTGTTCTACCCATGCATCCCTCTCTCCTCTCCTCTTCCCTTCAACTCTCTGTCTTCACTGTGTCTTTCACTCTCTTCCTCTACCCCATCGCCCTCCATCTTAACCTCCCCCGCCTCCTCCTCTTCCTCCCACCCATAACCCCCCCACCCACCCCCACCCGCATTTGGACCTTAGCCTTCCTCCTCCTCCTCCGACAACCTCAGCCCCCCCCCCACCCCCACCCTCCCCCCCTCCGGGGTCATGTGGCAGACGGCCCGGGGGGGCACAGCCATCCGAGCTACAGGGCCAAGGTGAGCGCCAGGGCAAAGGTCACGCCGCTGTCAGGCTTCTCCCTCACAGGGGGCGGCGGCGGGGGAGGACCTGCCAGACCTCTTGAGAGCTGAACGTTCGAGGGCCGCGTTGAGGACGAATTCATCAACGCCTCCCCTCGCCAAGAGACCGGTCCACTGTTGCCAGCGTGAGAGCCCTCCCCCCGCCTTGCCTTCAGAGCCCACATCTCGAGCTGTGGAACTCTCCGTCTCTGTCCGACTCCAAGCCCTCCCTGACCTCACTCAACCGGGGGGTCAGAAAGGGGAAATGACCAGGAAATGGAAAGGCTGGGCCGGACTTTCTGGACAGCCGGCGAGCGGGCTGATTGACGGCTGTCGAGGGTGGCGGGCGTGGGAGTCAGAGGACAGCGAGTCGAGTCCGTCAAAAGGGGGACGGGGGTTGGGGGGCGTGGTGGTCGTGGCAGCTAATCCTGTCCGTCACACGGAAAGGAGTGACAGTGTGAATGGGTAATTGGAGGGAGGGAGGGAAGGAATAAGGTCTAAAGAGAGAGAATGGCACCAGTAGAGAAAGAAAGAGGGAGTAAGCGAGAAAGAGGGTGAGAAAGCGAGCCGCAGGAAGAGAGAGCGCAACGGGGCCGAGTGAGAAGGCAAAGGAGGATGGAAAGACAGAGAGGGAGCAGAGGGAAGAGAGAGGTGAGGGAGAAGAGAGGGAGCAGAGGGAAGAGAGAGGTGAGGGAGAAGAGAGGGAGCAGAGGGAAGAGAGAGGTGAGGGAGAAGAGAGGGAGCAGAGGGAAGAGAGAGGTGAGGGAGAAGAGAGGGAGCAGAAGGAAGAGAGGAGGACTTTGTAGCACGACCCCCATAACCCACCTCTCCCTCTTCTCTTCTCCCGGCTGAAATGTGACACTTTCATGATTACGCCGTCTTTCTGGTTCTCCTCTGCTTTTTTTGTGTGTGTGTGTTGGGGGGGGGGGGGGGGGGGGGGGGCATGGTAATGGAGAGTTAGGTTAATGCTTCCCTCCTCCAGACGCTACCTAACAAATTGCCTTGTAAAAGCAGAGGCTGCGGGTAAATAAAGAATAAAATAAGAAGACGATATCCCCAGCAAATTGGCTGTCATTGGATTATCCCCTATAAAGTGGGAATTGCGTGTGTGTTTGTGTGTGTATGCGTAAGCATGTGTATCTTTGTGTACGTGCACACACATGTGTATCTGTATCCCTGTGTGTGTGTGTGTGTGTGTGTGTGTGTGTGTGTGTGTGTGTGTGTGTGTGTGTTTGAGAAGGACGGCGGTATCAGGGGTGGGCAGAAAGGGGCAAAAGCGAGAGGGGATTGAAGGGGGGAATCATTGCTTCATTGGCTCCATTAAACACACCAGTGACCTGTAAATCACCCTGTCACGGCTACACACACACGCACTCACACACACGCACACACACACGCACACACACGCACACACACACACACACACCCCTCCAGCGTTGCCGCTGCTGACTATGAAGTATGTTGGATGCCAGGGAAGCCTCAGGGAAATGGCAGACAGAAACTTTACTGGTGCGGTTTGGCTGTAAAGCACTGACTTCACACACCAGCTATGGTCGGACATTTCATTAGACGCCGTTTTTTTCCTCCAAATCATCCTACGAATTTTACTGGGAAGAAATCCAAATACCTTTTCGGTGATTCACTTCTGTCTGGCACAAGGAAAGACAGTTAGATTGCTCCAGCCCCCACGGGCCATGTTAAAAACCCAGGCATCTAAACGGGGAGTTTTTTCTCTTCCTGCGTGAGAAAGCCGCTGAACCAGAATGAATGGATGTGACAATGCCCACAGTACACTTGACTTGACAGTGGTGATGTCCTTTCCAGCTGTCAATCAAGGACAGCAGAGTCTGCTTGTGGCCCGTGACCAGCCCACGGGCCCAGGACGGTTTCCCGCATGGCGGTCCGAGCAGACACAGCGGCCCTCGTTCTGGTTCCACGGCTAGAACGTCCGGGTGTTGGGTTCGAAGAAACGGAGGGAGCGGGCGGAGACGGGAGGAGGAGAAAGGAGGGAGGATGGACGGGAGAACGGGGAACGGAGGAAGGAAAGAAAAGAAGGATGGTTGAACAGAAGGAAGAAAACAAAGGGGTAGATGGGTGGAGGGAAGGAAGGAAGGAAGGAAAGCAGGGAGGGAGGGAGGAAGGAAGGAAGGAAGGAAGGAAGGAAGGAAGGAAGAAAGGAAGGAAGGAAGGAAGGAAGGAAGGAAGGAAGGAAGGAAGGAAGGAAGGAAGGAAGGAAGATTGGAAAAAGTAGTGGTTGAGTTTCTGTATTATTTCTAGGGAAGGTTGTGCGCGAGTGTGGCCCTATTACTACAGCTTTGTTTTATACCAGCAAAACAAAGTATACAGCTCCTATGGACAGATTCTCTCATATATAATTAAAGACAAATCACTCTTTCTCAAATGCTGGTTCCATTCATACGCAGCTCAATCAAGGACAAATTCTAAATGCACAAACTGATTTAACGAGAAAACGTGGAAAACAAACTTTTCCAGGGCGACAAAATTCATTCAAAGAAAGAAACAAAAGCTGTTATTGCTGTCTAAATTCAATGAGAGCCCGAGAGCTCTCGTTACTGACGTCGTTCAGCAGGGCTGTACAGAGGAATAGATTTTTCTTCTGTTATTTTGAAAGGTTGTCTTCAAACTCCCGGTGCATGGAGCTTTTCTCCGTCAACAGCACGTGCCCAGCGGAGGGAGGGGGGGAGTAATAACAACCAAACAACATCTCATTTCGTCTCTTTCATACTTTCCTTTCAAATCGCACCGTACCTCCATCTTCACATGAACTTCCGCCAGCACAAAAAGCATTCATCATCCCATAACACACAGACATTGTCACGTGTAGCCACGTATAGACGGATACAGCCTGACTGGTGGACAGTGTCCGTGTGAACTCCCGGTGATCCGGCCTTTAAAAACCACCCGGGGACCCGGCTGCCGTTAGGCCCTGTCCTCCACTCAGCCTGGTTGACCTTGTCTGAGTTGACACGTGTTTTCAAGCGGCCACCGCCTATGGTTGGAGCAGCAGGGGCTTTTTGACCTTGTGTTGCCCCCCTCAGGACTGAAGGAGAAAAGGAACCTTACTGCTTCTCCTCCCCCACCCTTAAACAGACTAAGAAACGGCCCTGTGGATGAACGCCTTGGCGGACGTAGCGTTGTTATACTGGGGGTCGGTTGGAGAGTGTGTGTGATGAGGCTAAAGGTTTGTCAGTGTGAAGGACTCACTGCAGCCTGTGTCTCTCTCTCTCTCTCTCTCTCTCTCTCTGTCTCTCTCTCTCTCTCTCTCTCTCTCTCTCTGTCTCTCTGTCTCCTCTCTCTCTCTCTCTCTCTCTCTCGTTCTCTCTCTCTCTCTCTCTCCTCTCTCTCTCTCTCTGTCTCTCTCTCTGTCCCTGTCTCTCTCTCTCTCTCTCCCCCCCCCCCCCCCCCCCCCCCCCCCCCCCCCCCCCCCCCCCCCCCCCCCCCCCCCCCCCCCCCCCCCCCCCCCCCCCCCCCCCCCCCCCCCCCCCCCCCCCCCACCTCTCTATCTGTCTCTCCTCCGGACTTCAGTCCTTTCAGATCAATCCATACCTGTTAACAAAGGCACCGCGGGACTCCGGGCCACTCTGTCGCCACTCCTCCTGGCCATGCCAAAATGTCAGGATCTTTACGAGGTAAATATCTCTCAAATGTCACCGCGGGAGATTAGGGAGACCTACTCCCCCCCCACCCCCAGATCTTATGGTTCGTTTCCTTTTTCTTCTTTTGGGCTTTGACAGATTGGACGATGCCGCCATTAAGGAGAAATGGTTTTTCCCAGCGCTGCGGGCGGTTGCGGCGAGTCGTTTGTTCCGGCCCTGTTTTCACCGATCACAGTGGCGTGGGTGTTTCGGTTTTGCATTTTAATGGCTGCCTCCTCGCCTGCTCCGGCAGAGGGGCTATCGCTATTGGGGTGGGGGGGGGGGCAACTCGGAGATAAACACAACCGCCCTCTCGTTTAGTGGAGGTCACTGACACTGGAATAGATAGCTGGGAGGAGGGGGGGGGGGGTACTGGCACACAGTAGTGTGTGTGTGTGTGTGTGTGTGTGTGTGTGTGTGTGTGTGTGTGTGTGTGGTGCGTGGCTTCGCCTACACTCAGGACGAAACGATTTCTTTGGCAGGCGGCGAGGCTACTCAGACACAGATGAGAAATCCCTGCGCTCCATATTGGAGCGTGGAGTGTCATCTCCTCCTGTGGCTCCTGCAAACTTCCCCCCGTGTGACTGCTAAATGAAGGCTCACACACCCACCCCCACACACACACACACGCACACACACACGTTCCCAGTATAGGTATAGTCAGAAGTGCTTTGACAAACAAAGCGTCTCTGTAGACAGCGGGTATGCCCGCCACAGCCTAGCAGGATCAGTGGGGGTCACGCAGCGCCATGAGACCCGGGCTCAGCTGCCCGAGGACCAAACCCAATCGTCTGGGCTCGAATGAGATCTGCACCTGTACACGCACACACACACACACACACACACACACACACGTAATCACACACACTTTCGATGGGGCCGAGACGTGACTCTGCCTTCTATCTCGTCACATCCCCGGAGGGTATAAAAAAACAGCCGCCCACACACACACACACACACACACACACACACACACCCGCACACACACGCGCGCACACACATACCTCACGAACATCATCGGCAACAACCACAGCGGACGGACACAGAGATGGGTTTCCTGCTGTCTGTCTCCTCTCTCCCTGGCTGTAGGTTCTTCCTCGTCTACCTGAACATCCGTGTCTCTCCCGGGCGACCACCCACCGAGCTGAGAGGAGCGCCACGGCAGCCGTTCCTCTGCCACCTCTGGAATTGTGGGTAACGAGCGTTGCACGCGCGAGGGGGGGGAGGGGGGGGGCAGGCTACCCGTGTGTCGGTGTCACGGCATCAAGAGGAACACGGCCCGTACGCACACGCACACGCACACGCACACGCACACGCGTCATACATCAGAGAGCCCTCTGACAGGGAGCCAGCCAAGCGAGACTTGGAGGTTCTAAGACAGTTCAGTGTTGTATCTCTGTCTTTCTGTCTGTCTCTGTCTCTGACTCTCTCTCTTTCTCTCTCCCTCCCTCTCTCTCTCTCTCTTCTCTCTCTCTCTCTCTCTCTCCTCTCTTCTCTCTCTCTCTGTCTCTCTCTCTCTCTCTCTCTCTCTCTGTCTCTCTCTCTGTCTCTGTCTCTCTCTTTCTCTCTCTCTCTCTCTCCTCTCTCTCTCTCTCTGTCTCTCTCTCTGTCTCTCTCTCTCTCTCTCTCTCTCTCTCTCTCTCTCTTTCTCTCTCTCTCTCTCCTCTCTCTCTCTCTCTGTCTCTCTCTCTGTCTCTGTCTCTGTCTCTCTCTCTCTCTCTCTCTCTCTCTCTCTCTGTCTCTCTCTCTCTCTCTCTGTCTCTCTTTGTTTCCGCTCTGTTGTTCTCAACCCTTCTTTGGTAAGGAACGCTGAGCGGCGGCACCAACTACCGTGTTCCTCCACGCGTCTGCAACAGATGAGGACCCAGAGAGAGGGGAACACAACAGACAGGAGGGTTGTGTGCGAGTGTGTGTGTGTGTGTGTGCGTGCATGTGTGTCTGTGCGTGTGTGTGCGTGTGCGTGTCTGCTCGTCCTCACGTCTCTGCGTACTCACACGTTTCTTTTTCCATCAAAGCCTTACTTAGCTGTTGTTGAAAGCCGTACAGGAGATTTTTCTTCTTTTTTTCAGGTATAGTTCTCTGCTGCCTCCACACGCAGGTCCCTTAGAAAGATTGCCTTTTAAGGCTTCAACTAAAGTGTTTGCGGGGCGCAATCTGTTTGGCTCTTAAGTGCGGATGAGACAAGTCACCAGGCCTTTCCCTCGGTGGGTTTCAGGTTGAAACGGACACCAGAACCGTTGGACCCACACTGCCACCTAGTGGCTCAACGCTCCGGATCCTCACCAGACAACTCTCTGGATGTGTCTCACTGTACAAAGGGGTGCATAACAGTTGTCATCGCGAAAAAGAGATGTTGTGAAAGTGCGCTGTGAACATTAGAAAACACACCTTTGTCAAGTTAGCTGCTTCCCCCTCCCTTCTTTCTCTCATTTCTTCCTCTTTTCTCTCCTCTCCTCTTCTTCCCAGACGAAAGCGTTTGTTACACACACACACACACACACACACACACAGACACACACACACACAAGGAAGGGAGAGAGAATCAATGCAACAGAGAGGAGAAGCATTAGACGTTCCATCATTTCCTCCCCTCCCTGCCCGTAACCTTATTGAGTCGCTGGAGCTGAGCTCCAAACCCTCTGGATGGGCAGCAGCCATCCATCACCACTGATTATGTTGTTTGGATGTAATTGCAAAACCCTTAAGGACTCACTTCTCCATCCTCCTCCTGCCATCAGCCTTGCCCACGCAGACAGTCGAACAAACACACACACACACACACACACACACACACACACACACACACACACACACACGCGCACACACACACACGTCGAGACGGACGGGCGCACTCCAAATACCGGCGTGCACAGCTCCGAATGAGACACACACCCACGCACGGCCACGCACAAATGAACTGACGCGAACACACTCCCGCCTAGCGTGCACCCCGCATGCAGCCCCAGTCTCTGTCGATGCCAAACACTCAAACATTGTGAGGCACGGGCGGCGTGGTGAACCATGTTTCACACACAATCACATTAACGTGGGCTTTCCATGCATCACTGACACATTGTTTATTAAACAAAAGGGCTTTGGTTGCCATATAAATGACAGAGATACAGTGGCAAGGGGACCTGGTTCGTGTGTGTGTGTGTGTGTGTTTATGGATCTGCTTCAGATTGTGGTAGAGGATGTGTAATTGTCTGTCTCGCTCTGTGTGTGTGTGTGTGTGTGTGTGTGTGTGTGTGTGTGTGTGTGTGTGTGTGTGTGTGTATGTGCGTTTATGCATCTGCTTTAGATTGTGGTAGAGGACGTGTAATTGTCTGTGTGTCCGTGCCTATGTGTGTGTGTGTGTGTGTGTGTGTGTGTTTGTTTGTGTGTGTGGGGCTGTCTTTGGTGTGTTCAGAGATAGTGGGGGAGGTCAAGTCCCGGTTCACTGACCGCGCCATTGTTCATGGTGCAGGTCAATGGCACCTGTCAATCAGACACTTTCCAAAGTGCCATGGGTCACTTAAACACACACACACACACACACACACACACACACACACACACACACACAGCCCCTGTGGCCTATTCAGACGGAGAACCTTTCAGGGGAAATGCCGTGCATGTCGAGACAAAGAGAGGGTCGGCCTTTTGTCCTGTGGTATTCCAACAACGCACAAACAGACTGGCTGCCGAGATGATTGTGAACAAACTGAACTGATCAGAACCGCTTTGGGGCAGATTACCACGTCAACGTACGCTGGACACAGCCACTGGCCCTGACTTTGTTGGCATCCAGGGGGAAGGGAGGGGGGCAGGGAGGGGGCTTGGTGGATCATCCAGGTGTTCCCCTACGACCTGACACGGATTTAAATGCTAAATGATACATTTAGATGTTTGACTGGTGCACATTTTAGAATGATATGTCAGCAGAGTGTGTAAGATACAAGAGCACACTGGCTACCGTGTGGTTTATTTACATGATGTGCTGGTACACTATGAGCTATAGTAAAACCAACAATGTGTGTGTGTGGGGGTGTGTGTGTGTGTGTGTGTGTGTGTGTGTGTTTGCATTCCAGTTCAACCACTATGTGGAAGGCCTGTGGCTAACGTCAGAGCACAACATGCTCCTATATCCGTCACCGACGCCCATCTACCTCATTGTGGCTCTGTCTAAATGATACATCAGCTGTTATTAGAGCAGGAGACCACATTATTATTTCACCAGCGTGTGTGTGTGTTCGTGTGTGTGTGTGTGTGTGTGTGTGTGTGTGTGTGTGTGAGGCCGGCGGGGGAGTCGGTGTGATGCATGTCTTTAATAAAACACCATTAGCACCCGGCGTGGAAACGACCTCGGCTCTCCTCCCGCGGTAATCTGCTGGAAATGGTTTCTGATGGCGCGTGACACGCTGGCACGCGCGTGCACACACACTCGCTCGCTCGCTCGCACGCACGCACACACACACACACACACACACACACACACACACACACACAGAGAGTTGTTATTCCTCTGTTTCTCCCACAGGACTGGCCGGCTCCAAGGTCGTCCTTCTGTCCTCCGAGGTTCACTCACCCGACTCCTGTTTTTCTTTTACTCGCTTCTTCCTCCCATTCTTTGTTTTCTTTTTTAACTTCCCCCTCCTCCTCCTCGCCCCCCAAACCCCCCCAACCCCCCCCCCCCCCCAACAACTCTAACCCTTTTTTTCATTTTCCTCCCATCTGGTTCAAGGTGTCTCTCTCATTCCCTCTCTCGTCCCAGGTGATTCCGAAGCTTATGCCTGCTCACGTTTCCATTCTCTTTCAGAGGCCCCCCCCCCCACACACACTTCCACTACACCCTCCATTCCATGGCATCGTTGAAGCACAGAAGGAGAGGCCGGTCCTCCCCCCTTCCAACCCCCCCTCTCGCCCCTCGTTGTGCAGCCCGTATCCGGCTGGTGATAAACCGTTCGTAAACTCGCCGGTCCCCAGCGCTCGGCCGCTCCAACACGACAGCAGGCCATAACGCGGCCGTCTCCTCCACGCGCTTTCTAATGGGCCCCCATAACCATAATCCATACGCCGCCGCCGCCGCCGCCAAATCACCACGTCTCTCGGACTTTGGGCGGCAAATGTGAACGGGGAAGTGTGTGTGTGTGTGTCTGTGTGTTTGTGCGTGTTATGCTCAGATGAGTGTGCCAGCGTTGGTCGCTCGTTATGATTTGCAAAATGTACCTCATAAATAAACATTAAGATTTGTTACGTTTAATGAATGCTGTTGTACAGAGGAAGTTCGAAAGTGCCTATTTATGTTTGTGTGTAACAAAGAGAGAGAGAGAGAGAGAGAGAGAGAGAGAGAGAGAGAGAGAGAGAGAGAGAATAAAAGAAAGCAAGAATCAAGATAGAGACAGTATTTGCATTAAAACCTGCGGTGAATGTGTGTATGTGCATGCATGCGTGCGTGCATGCACGTGTGTGTGTGTGTGTGTGCGTGTGTGTGTGTGTGTGCATGTGTTCTTGTGTTGTGTCTCCTCCCAGTGCTGAGTCCTGTGCTGCTCCCCCCTCCAGATGGACAGTGTTTATAACATACAGAGACCCAGGCTGGGGAGGGAGGAGACGTAGCCAGGCGCTATTCACAGCCTCCCCCAGGCCCACATTACCGGGGTCCCCAGGGGCCAAATTAGAGCCCGCCAACTCAGTTAGACAGAGATACACGGGACCGGCTGGACTGATCACTGGCCAGTCTCTCACTCTCTCTCTCTCTCTCTCTCTCTCTCTCTCCTCTCTCTCTCTCTCTCTTCTCCATCTCTCCTGCAGCAGTGTGGAATAAAGTGCTTTTAAAATTCAAAAACTATCACTCTCTTACTCTATTATGTATCTCTCTCTTTCGTTATCTTGCTATCTTGTTCCCTCTCTCGTGCTCTATGTATCTTTCTATCTCTCTTTCACTCCCCTCTTCCCTGTGCTTGGCTGATAATCACTGATGAGCCAGAGATAGTTGCCAGTTCCTGACAATAGAGCCCCCCCCCCCCCCTCCGGTGGGAGGACTCAAAGGTGACTTCACTGTTGGGGAAGGGGCTTGTCTGCTTCCCGTACATCGATCTCCACCCAACTGGCAGCCCTCTCTCTGTAACGAGGGGAGCGACTTTTAATTTCCAAACGTAATTATAATCCTTTTGTTTTCTTATCGCTCTTTTACTGGAAATATTTGGGGATATTTTGGTTCCAATAATGAGAATATTTGCCGTTGTATGATTTACACCGCAAGCCATGATACAACTTCAAATATTTTGGCTTATATGGCAACTTATTTGGATTTTACAACGTGCATTATGTGCAATAATAACCAGTTCTCCGATGATGTGGATAACTTGCTGTTCTGACTTGAGTTCTCGGAGCATGACCTTGCTTTGTGTAGCTGAACAAATCAACAGGAGAGTAGGTTGTTGGAGTTCATATTGGAATCAGACCCATGGGACAGAGGTCGGAGGGGAGGCCTCCTTCCTGTGGTTCTTTCTGACTTCCTGTCCCTCCCACAGGTGCGATTGACAGGGCCGATGACAGCACACGAGTTCAAGGCATGGGTCCCGCCTGGTTAATGTCTAACTCCCTTGCATGTGCGCACACACACACACACACACAAACACACACACACACACACACACACACACACACACACACACACATACACACATTCTCTCTTGGTCTCCCTCATACCTTCTGTGGTGAAACTTTGGATGTCACTGCAGTGATAAATCACTCCTCAGCGACCAACATTGTTAACCTTGGCGGACCCTGTAGATCACAAGGTTCTGACATCTCCAGTCTGGAGTGCAGAGGTCTGCTTCACTAACTCCCCAGGGGTGCGCTTGATTCGCCTCTTGATAGCCCTGAAAGCCATTTACTGTCGGAGGACATTTGTTTCTGCCTATAGGCCTACAATACCGCTTCACTTTTCTTAAGGACACCTTGAGCTTTAGCAGACTACATGGCCGAGTAGACTTGCCATGCGTTTATAGGATATGCTTTGGTTATTTTCATGCTTTTATGAAAATATGTTGAGTTTATTTGCATGGCGAAGCAATCTTTATTGATCCTTTAATTGCTTTGTTCATGGATCTCCTCTTCTCTTTACAATTATCATTATTATATATTTTTTTTTACTACATCACAAAAGATGAAAAGGAAACAACAGATGCAAGACAATCAGTTTAGACATGGCGTCTTCCACGGACTTGTCCACTTCTACATGATTTGTCACACTCACTCCAAGCGTTTCAAAGGCTAATCGCACAAGACAGACAGGTGGAAGAACTCCGCATCTGTTTAATTGCTAACGGCTGGAAAGCAATCATGCAATAAGCAGTGGGAGGAGTTTGGGGCACGCACCCACATCCTGGTTTGGCGTTGATATGCAATAATTTACCTGCAGTGCTTCAAGACGTGGTGTGTCAACCATAACAGAGAATATACCATAACGTTGTTTCACGTGCACTGCTTGTGTCTGATAGACAAACGTTGTAGTCTGCCAGTTTTTATACAATTTTGTTTCACACCTTCAAAGAATTGTAAAAAGTGATGATGCTGGGAAAATTAGGATTAGTTGGGTTTGTTATGTTTCTCGCTTGTGGGAAACCCTGTGGCGCTGTCTGGCGTGCCGAAATAGGCCAGAATCAAGCGAGTCCAAGATCACTGGGATCCTACTCCGGGATGAGTTCCTTTCCGAGAGACCTGCAGCCTAGTCAAACAATTCAGAGCCCAGTGAATATGGACCCCTGGAAACCGACTCCACCTCCAGGGAAAGTGGATCAACGCCCAAACCTTGGGACCCAGGTAGGTCAGCGTTAAATCCTATGCTGTCAGGAATCGCCTCCAATGCATCCCCAACACACTGAATAGGAACTAATTTATCGACATTTTGTATAATAAGGACGCATAGCATGCGATTCCGCAGCGCTAGTCTCTTGCCTTTGTTGGTGTTGAAGACCAGAGAAAGGTGACTGAGTATTCGCACTAACAGTTCGTTTAGATTTGGTTGCATCAATCCTATAAAGATATGTCTTTAAGTCTGAGCCCAGGACCCCGGTTGCGGCAGACACTATTGCGGTGCGGTGTGGCGAGGCCCGCATTACAGTGGAGGTCAGGATGGACTTCCTCGGTAACGGTGAGCTCATTACGCCATCCGATCTCACCTTGGGAGGCTGCGCCGCCACTGATGTTGACCTTTATGACCAAGTGATGACATTTGAGAGCGAGCTGCAGGGCTGCGGCAGCAGAGCAACGGTGAGTGCATATGCGCGATGCAGCCAATGCTTTTTGAGGGCCACCGTTGCGTTACTCCATTTACTACATTATTCCTCTTTGGCATGTATACATACTACCATGTATTTTATTTCAAACAATTGAGGGGCCATGTGCGTGTGAATGGGCAGGATGCCTCTGGGTGAGTGTTGCAAATGCGTGCACTTAAGAGTGCGTTGAATGTTGTAGCGTATTTTATAAGCCGGAAGATGATGTATAATGTAATAAATTACTGAAACAAATGTAATACAAGTAGGCCTACTTGCAGTGCATGTAAAAATGTAAGTGGGATTAATATAATCCTTGTTTTCAGATGTCTGAGGATGTTCTCATCTACACTTTCAACCTGAACTATGAGCCAACGCCTATCCCTAGCACAGTCATCGTGAAGACTAACCCCGCCACTGTTACCGCTGAATGCAGCTACTCGAGGTTAACAAGCGACGAAATTACGACTTTCTTCTTGATCCTAAGCTTTTGTGAAAAGGGCCAATCATAGATTTGCTATTGCTCTTTCAGATTTTTGACTGAATGAGTCAACATTTTGCCGTTATGTTAAGTGGTAATAAATCATGCACATAAAACCGCTTTGAAGAAAGCCACAGCTTTAATCATGATTTAATGAAAAGTATGTGCAGCTGTGTAGAAATGAATGACTACAGCAGAGTTTTTAAAAAGCCTTTGAAAATCGCATATACTAAAAGCATCACATGCTACAATCCTAGCAGGAAGTAGCTTTGCAATAGGATGTGTTTTGAATAGTCGATATTTGACGAGAAACCTCCCTCTGGATGTGGAACTCTCTTCCATACGCAGGCGGCTGAATGTGAGCAGTGGCGTTCTGCAACCCACCTGGATGCCCTATGCCGCTGCCGAAGCAATAGAGCAGCCTCTGGTCTTCTCTCTGAGGCTCATGACGGGTAAAACGACATCCAGCTTTCAAAAAGCTGTCTGGTTGTCTCACTTTACACTGTTGAAACCCGCTTTTATCTTGACTAACATTTTTCTTTTGACTCAAATGTCATGTTATATAATGGAAGATCTTAATTAATTTTTTTTCTTTTTTTCCCTTCCTGTGACAGATGACTGGCAGGACAAGAGGCCTTCCGACGTTTACTTCCTGGGCGATGTCATCAACTTCGAGGCATCCGTTCTCCAGTTCCACCACATTCCACTCAAGGTCTTTGTGGACAGCTGTGTCGCGACCCTTGACCCCAGCATGAACGCTCAACCCCGATACGACTTCATTGAGAATCATGGGTGAGGAGGTTGAGTCCGTTTGCCATTTAGGAAAACGGTGTTGGCCTGCAGCACTTTCGGCTTTATTTCTCGAGTTGCATCTTCATCTTTCGCGGCAGGTGTCTAGTCGATGCCCAACAGACGGGCTCCAATTCGCTCTTCCTGCAAAGCACTCAGGACGACAGACTCCGGTTTCAGCTGGAGGCCTTCCGGTTCCATGGTAACGAGGAAAGCACGGTAGGCGACTCGCCGTTCTCCCTAAAGCGCCATGTCATGAATTAGGGATAATGCCACTCACAACCATTTTGTTTTAAAGCTCTACATCACATGCCAGCTGAAGGCGAGGTCATCCTCCAATCCTGATGATGAGCAACACAAAGCCTGTTGGTTTACCAGCAGCCTCGGGAGGTTGGTGTATATAGTTCCTTGATTCCCAGACGCATTGCTCTGGGCACTCATTTTCCCTTTTGTCTCCTTCAAACTAAAACGTTCTCAAATAGTGTCCGTTCCTGAACAACCACGTCCCTTGTAATCCTGGAGGCCTAGCCTTTACCCCAGTCTATAAACACCCAGCGTGTGGTAAACCCCTGAAGTGACCGAACGGTGTTGTTTGTGGTAGGTGGGCGTCTGCGTGGCCAGAAGGAGACCACCAGGTGTGTGGCTGCTGTGACCGAACCTGTGGCGGGCCGAGGAAGACGAGAAGCCTGTCTGTGGGGAACGGTAATGCGCCACGCTGGTGTCTTTGTAACTGACTCAATGACATCCTGCCACTAAATCCTAAGGCATTACATTTGACATGGTGCTTTTCGAATCACAACAGTGCGTCATTCCGACAAACCTTTTGGATGGGTAAAAAAAATGTAAAAAAAAAAGATGAGTCCGGCAGGTTTCGTTGGACGTGAAACTTGCTGCTGCGCGTCTTTTGCCTGTGGTTTTCTGTGTTGTGGAGGCACCGGTCGTAATCCTGGGGTCTCTTCTATGTGCTCGCAGAGCCACGCTGGGAGGGAGAAGTGGCTCTAGGGCCCGTCGTGGTACGTAACCGCGCGCGGGCCGTCGACCTGCCGGAGTGGCTGCCGGTGCGGGCCACGCAGACCAAGGTGGAGGGTTCCACACGGACAGGTGACACGTTGCAAATGGGGGGGGGGGGGGGGGCATGGGGCTCGATGTTTTGGACCCCGTATGTAAACGTTCTTCTTCTTTTCTAGCGTTGGTGTCCTTAAAGGCCCTGGTGTTTGGGCTGTGTGGCGGGTTGGTCCTGCTGGTGTTCCTGCTCCTTCTAGGAGCCCTGCTCTTCACGTGGCTACGCAAACCCAACAAGCGGACGGCAGTTGAGACCTCTACCTGACCCTGTAATAAAGCTCCTTATTTAATGTGAGATTCTTGTGGTCCGTTTTGGTTTTTAGACTGTGTGTTTGATGGCCTGAGATTGTGGCTTGGGCATTGACCAAAAGCCTCAATAGTTAGAACATATGGCGTGCGGTTCATTCTAAACAGGAGGGTAGTATAAAAACAGGGAAAGGATGCAGTAAGGCTACTCACGTCAGCACGAAAGACTTTATTTAAATGAATTATACTTTGGACTCCCGTTGGCTTCCAAGCCGTTCAAGAGTCTCCATTTCAAACAAAAGCACGAGGTGCTGAGATGTATTTTAGGACACATTAAACCATAGTTTGCTCAGAGGAAGTATAACAAAGAGGGGGGAAAACGCCCGAATTTCAGTAACTGCAAACGAGGTGCATTAATGAATCATTGGATTTTCTTCCACGGCATTAAAATCACGAAAAGGCTACGCACTTGAATTATTTTCGTCGCGGCCATTCATTTCCCTCCCTGCTCTCACTCCACCGGCGAAAGGCGACGCTCATGAACTGTTGCTCGCCCAGACCCTGGAAGACGAATCGACATAATTAAAAAGACCATAAAGGCTGATGGCGGGGAGTTTTTATTACAGTAATATGTGAGGGGGCCTGGTTTAATGGTGTGTTTGTTCCCCTGCGAAGGGTCTGGTGGCAGGGCTGGAGTGGGCTATTAGCCTGGCTACGGAGGAGAGCTGACCCTCCCGGCCGAACGCTCGGGGCTAATAAAGCCCATGGTTAATGATGCGCCGGCCTCACGTATGACAGCCACACACACTCCAATCTCACCCCGGGGGGGGGGGGGGGGGGGGGGGGGCTGGGTGAGGCCGGGGCCTGATAGGATTTAAGGTCGGCGAGACTGCGTGGGTTCGTGTTGGTCTGTGAGGGAGAAGAGGAGACAAAAGAAATAGCAAAGGTATTCTTTCATTTCCTTTCAGTGTCTTTAATTTCTACATCGACGCTATGGGTCCACAGATCTAAAACCAACAGCAGTAGGTTGACTGCTTCTGCCACCCAGTTTACCCCTATCTAGTTTGTGAAGATCTACTAACGCTGCAGGGGAGTCGTAGGCCAGCTGCGCTGTGTAACGTTCCAGGCACCAGGTCGTCATTTCTGCTGGGCTACGAGTAATGTACCCACAGATGTCAGTGTTATTATGGCTCTGGAGCAGAGCTGAGCAATGGAACTGAGCTGGCAGTGTGAATTAGCCGTTTTCCCCCGCCAGGATATGTGACCCTGGGGCTAGATTCAAAAATGTGTTTGTGTGTACCACCACCATGCACACACGTACATACAAAGCCTTTTCGAACAAGACTATAATATTCACGTACACACACACGTGTGTGTGTGTGTGTGCGCGCCATCAAAGTTAATGGCCTGTGCTCCGTGCCAGGGAGGGAGAGTGTTCACAAGTCTGGCAGCCATAACATTATTAATGCTCCCGTGCGGGCGTGATGGGGATTAGATGTTGTTTTCCGTGCCGTTGGTATGCTGGGGCCTCGCACTCCCTCACACCGACGCCCCCCCCCCATCCCCCCCAGACGTGATGAGAGAACGGAGGGCTGAGTCCCACGCTCGCGCCTGGCATTCCTCCGTCTTCCCGCAGACGGGAGTCTCCGTGAGGAACGTAAGGGAAGCGCTGCGAGAGTTATGGGTTTATAATGGGGGCAACGTTTGTGTGTGTTAGGAGGTAGTTTGCTATCCTGACTTTTAAAAAAACATTTATGGTAAAGGTTAATCCAGGGCTTGAACTTTGATGCTTGGTCGAGGCTGCTGGAGACGGCGTGATGTAGGTTCAGGTAGATTCCTCCTATCTACCAGGGAGGACAGATAAGCCATTTGTCTGGACTTGAATTCAAGTAGACGCGGCCCACACCAGCAGGGAGTCTGAACGGCGGGTTGTAGAGGAGGCCGTGGGGATGTCCCCCAGCCCTGCCATCCATCTCTGATTTATCGGAGGAGGACCTGAGACGGCGGCTGTCCGGGGTCAAACGCCGCCCCCCAGACCCCACCCTTCATGACAGACGCACGCCTGCAGTCCAGACACTGACCACCCTCTTAATTAAGACACGCATAAAAAAAATTATGAAGTTGATAGCGGAAGAGGCCTATTGAATTAGCCTCGTTTAGGCCGTGGCAGATACGCGCTCGCACGCACCCACGCACACACACACACACACACACACATACAGTGACACACGCAGACATATACAGACACAGGAAACAATTAGATCCCTCTTATCCTGGCTAATGGCTTCAGTGAGTCGGGGCCCTTTTTCTCATTAAGTCTATCAATAATGGGCTGATTAAACGCACACCCCATATTTTGGAGAGGCGGGGGGGGGGGGGGGCAGACATGGCGGAGTGAGTGGAGCGCCAAGAGGAGGACCAGCCAGCCTTATCAAGAGTAGGAAGAGATGAAATCCAGTTTTTTTTTTCGTCATTCGATGGAGAGGTTAACAGAAAAGACTTCCTCTGGCCTTCATGTGTTGAGGGGTATTTAGAGCGGTGAGGGGTTGACACAGACGGGAGAGGAAATGCTTGTGTTGTTATGTTCCATTGTTTGGCCACGTGCTCATCTGCCTGTTTCCCTTTGTTGTCTTTTTGGACCCGTGTCATTCTTTGTTGTCTTTTTGGACCCGTGTCATTCTTTGTTGTCTTTTTGGACCCGTGTCATTCTTTGTTGTCTTTTTGGACCCGTGTCATTCTTTGTTGTCTTTTTGGACCCGTGTCATTCTTTGTTGTCTTTTTGGACCCGTGTCATTCTTTGAGTTTAACTTCCCATTGTTCTCATCCAAAGGTTTCGCGTGGGAGGAGACGGTCCGACGGACAGACAGACAGGTGGGCCGTTGTGTTGACTGACAGACGAGCAGTCAGACTGACGCAGTCAGGCAGGCAGGCAGACAGACAGACAGACAGACAGACAGGTGGGCCGTCGGACAGACTGACAGGCAGGCAGTCAGACAAGCAGACAGGTGGGCCGTCAGACAGACAGGCAGACAGGCAGACTGACAGGCAGGCACTCAGATAGGCAGACAGACAGGTGGGCCGTCGGACAGACTGACAGGCAGGCAGCCAGACAGACGCAGGCAGGCAGTCAGACAGACTGACAGGCAGACATTCAGACAGACTGACAGGTGGACAGTCAGACAGTCAGGCAGACAGACAGGAAGAGGAGACAGGTCTGCAGTTCGACCTCAAACCATTTCCTCCCAGTGGGGCGAGACAGGAAGCCAAGAGAGGGAGGCCTGGCAAACCACACCTTCGACCCCCTTCTACCCCCCCCCTCCCCCCATCCGCCTCACCCCCGAAAACATCCCCAGCGTGGGGCCACCTAGGCCCTCTGATCCCGGGACTGTTTTCCCTCCCTCGGCCCATTGAAGCCATTGTGGGGGTTTGTTATGGAGTTGTGTTCAAAAGCTGCCCTGCGGCCACCTACAGCGCCGACTCGTCTTTGACACCCGATCCTCTCCAAAATACATGTTCAACTTGGAGATCCCCCATCCCCATAGAGAGACATGGGGGAAACACGCAGACACACAGAGAAACACGCCTCGCCGCGGAAACCAGATGACAGGCCAGCCATCCACCAAGGTAGCTCCTGAAGTTTACATCAACTGAGGCCAAACTACAAGTTCAAATCCCACTCTCAGCGCAGTTCAAGGGAAGGACACGTTTTGTTAAACTTTCATGCTCGTTTAAGATCTCTTTGTTTTGGAATATTATCCGGCGCCCCAAATACGAAGCCAATCCTTCAACGGATCTCCCGACTCCGGCGTATCCACGGAGCCAAACCCAACAGGCCACAGATGAAAACCCCAGTTTTCCTTGGAAGACGTCCCATCCCCACCATTCCCTGTCAGCTGTGCCAACAGTTCACCGTTGAACCCAGCTCCCTCTACCCGGTAAACGGCAACGGTACCGAACCGCAGTGTCCCGCCGGGGGGTGGGGGGGTTAATTCTGTTTGGGCCGAGGGAAGTTAACACGGATACGACTTGCTGCAGAGCAGATGTTTCTCTGGCTAGAAGAAAGCACACCGGCGCCGTCCCAAAGCAAAGTGGGCAGCATCCGTTCCGCCGAGACAGCAGAGCGACCACAACCAAAGACCGCTGGAGTGTGTTTGTTTAAGGTTTCAGCAGACAATGAACGCATGCTATTGCATTGGTCTTTGATGTGGACCTACGACTCGGTCTTTGATAGTAAATGCCTCAGTTATAAGCGTTTGATGCTCGTGTGTGAGTGTGTGAGTGTGTGAGTGTGTGAGTGTGTGAGTGTGTGTGTGTGTGTGTGTGTGTGTGTGTGTGTGTGTGTGTGTGTGTGTGCGCGCGCATTTGTCTATATTAGACGGTGGAAGATTAGGAAGCATATCTCTCATCCCCTAAGGAAATAGAAGAGACCTGGAATATTCCTCAGGGACACACACACACACAATATGGATTCCGATACACTAACGTTTGTGTTTGACTTATAAACCATGACCTTTAATCCTGACTGGCACATTGACACACTCACTCACACACACTCACACACACACACACACACTCACTCACACACACACACACACACACACACACACACCCACCCCCACATTCCTTTATCATTCAAAGTACAGGGAGCGATCAACCTGAATAAATAGAGCCCATTCTTATCGGTCTACACAAAGGTTGATAAGTGCTCCTGTGGGATTGGAGGGAGGAAGCAGTCAGCTCCTCTATTTTGGGTTTTCTCTGGATTCACGGGAAAATGGAATCCTGTTTTTGCCTCCATCCTCCTGCTTCTTGCGCCCCAAGGGAGCCACATCCCATTGTGTGTGTGTGTGTGTGTGTGTGTGTGTGAGTGAGTGTGTGTGTGTGTGTGTGTGTGAGTGTGTGTGCTAACAGGTAAGGGACCCAGAGACCTCCCCCCTCCATGCGTCCTTCTCTGCACATCTTCCCACAGGTTGAGAGATAGACAGACGGGTCTCTGTGAAAACGACTGGGGGGGGGGGGGGGGGGGGGGCGGGGTTGCGAGAAACAGGACGATGTACGTTGACACCCACCCTAACCTGTGTCTACACTGAAAGCACTGAATATCCTCCCTGGCCTGTGTATAGGACCATACATCACATATACCACCACTGGCCTTTTAGGATGTGCTCACTTGCCTTTTGGCATGCTGTAGCCTGCTGACAGCTTTTGTTGGTCTGGTCTGGAGAGTTTAGTCAAGAGAAATCAGAGCCCGCTCAGGTTACGGTGCGTTCTAAGTACAAGGGGATGTTCTTTTGTACTGCCTTTGGCTTCGGCTGCCTTTGTTCTAATGGCTTTGATATGTAATATAGATTATTTTCGGAAACTCAAAAACACTCCAAACCTCAGAATAATTTATACAATGAAATGGGTGGTGTACCTTAGTCATAGCTCACAGGAACAGTGATCTGAGGTGAAAAAGTCCGTCTGGCATTCCCCGGCTGGTTGACTGCCTTTTGTTTCCCATTTCCCAACTTTCATTTGGATCATTTCGGGACTGCAATCAGGCCCGAGGATGAAGGATAATCTGTTCGTTTAAATCTTGAACGAAACCTGAGATCTAGAGCAGGACCACATAGAGGCGGCATCAACTGAGACGTGCTGTGGACGGCTAGTGCCCATCAAACAGGATAGCAGTCTCTCTGTAGAGTCTCCTCAATGGAAAGAGCAACACTGCCCCCTGCAGCATGTTTACAGCTTTTTTTTATTTAAATTTTTTACATTTGATCTTTTATAGCCTGGCACTCTTGTAAGCGTTCAGCAAACAAAAGCAACATTTGGTATATCGCATTCTATTTTCTCATGATAGGAATACTGCTTGATATTATATCAAAAAATAAAATATTTTATAAAATAGGTAAATATGATCAAAGCCTTTTGCATATATATTATGACATTGTCATTCTGTCCAGCTGAAATAATTTAAATTTGATATGAATATTTATATATGGACTAATGCAGTGATGGCATCTTTGCCGCTTTTATGATGTCAACTGGATTCTTCATTGTGATGTCATGTCACCAAGGAGGACATTGCTGTTCCTCCCCTGGGGTCACTTTCATTCACGCTAAAACACAGCTTGTCCTGCTTTAAAGGTATGATATATTTTGGTGTGGTGTCTTTGATGTATTAATCTAGCAATATTTTTGAAGATATCAAGCATATCTGAGGGTGGCTTAGTTGCCTTGCACCTTGGGGGAATTTTATTCAGCCAGACCCTCAATTATAGCTTATCGTTTTCAGTTTTAAAAAGATTTTTTATGAATTTTGACTGACAGACGGTTGATGCCGTAGTTCTCTATTCCAAATTGGAATTGGAATGCCTATTATGAATGTGTGTTCTTCACAATGATGTCACCACAGGAGTTTGGGATCTACTGCACCTGGAGCACTTTTCTTCGAATTCCCTGAAAAACACAGCTTGTATTGCCCCTGGCAAAGTGTGTTAATCCAAATCTAAATTTCCAATAGTTGAAGGGTGTACGCTATTGGGATTTGTAGTTTTGGGGTGGTTCCTCAGCTTAGGTGTGTACACATGAAAACACCATTGGTACTGCTTGTAATAATGTGCCTGAATAAATTAACAGCAGACGTCTGTTCCCACAGGTTGTGTTGTCGACAGGATGGTATTCTGTCTCCTATGCAGGTCAGAGGTCATGTCAATTATGAGGTGAATAAAGATTCTGGCACTGCAAGATGGAGCAGTGGGCTTCAGTCAGAAGGAAGAAAGTCAAGGTATGAGAATACAAACTTTTACTAGTCCTTCAAAATGATAATGTAGCCCTTGTTTTCTGACATGTATTATTGCTTTCAGAGCGAGGTGCAGAGCAAGCGTGCTACTAAGATGGAGACAGGCAGCAATGTTCCCAACACAGGTCAGATGACAACACATTTATCATGTATATCAAATCCTTGTGTGACTGTTCAAAGGAATGCCATTTATATCCACACACATATTCCCATCATACTTCAGACAGTGCAAAATGGTTTGTAACATGAGTGCGTCAACTCTGACTCTAAAGTTATACCACGTGGTAGACGTACTAACAGTTGTCTTTTTGAGCGCAGGGCCCTCCAGTAAAGCCAGAGGCTCTCTTAAGAACACTGGCTGGCAAATGGCTATCGGCACCGACGATAACGCGGACATCCATGTGACCGATAACACCCCTCTTCCGATTCCGCCGGAAGTCTTCGATCCCATGATCATGCGCTTCCTTGAGGATCTCACCGACGAGTATGCTCAGCCAACTGCTTTTCCCTACCAAAGTAGTTTGGTATTAGTGGGCTTGTTCTTGTAATTTGTTGTGGAGTTGTTTTCTTTGGTTAACACTCTCTTTCTAACTTTTATAGACAATGGGAGTCATTAGGTGTTGGACATTGTGACCGTGTAAGTCTTGTCAGTTAATCAACTAAAGTGATTTACAATTTCACCGTGAAACAAAAGAAAAAAAAAAAAACATTTACACAACTCATTATCAACTATCTCAACTTTACTAATACATTTTTTTTTTTTAAATCGGGATGTATTAGGAGGGCAGTATAACCTGTGGAGTTTGTGTATGTATGGAGTTTGATATCTATTTTCTCTTTCACTTGACTGTTTCTTCAGGAGACAAAAGCCAAACTGAATGTGTTGGCCTGTGACGTTCTCCATTTTGTCTCTGAAGCCATCGCAGACGTTCTCTTCCCAGCCATCCAGAGTTTTGTGCGGACCCACAGCGTTGGCTCTTCGTTCTTTAAAAGGGATCTGTTTGATTTAGAGGAGATCCGTACGCCTGGCAGCGGCAGGTCCGCTTCCTGTTCTTCTCTGACTGGGTACGCTCCACCTCCACCATGTTACTATCCTATCCTGGTAGGCTTTTGAAGTTATGTTTTAACAACATATCACCTTCCGTAGCAAGCAGATAAAGATGCTAGTGTAATTTAGTTTACTGTCTTATAATAGGATGCATTTCATTTAATCCGATGCCCATTTTAAAATTAGTAAGCGATAAAATGTGTTTATAGATAGCACATGTTTTCGGCCACAGAAGTATTAGGCACCTCAGTTAATTGGTTTAAATTTGACAGTGTAAAAAAGTAGCGTCCAATATGGACAGTTATATTCAGTTACAGCGAAAATATTATGCTAGATGCGTTTCCTTGCAGCCAGTAGAGAAGGTATTGCATGTTGTTAATATTTAATTTGATTTAAAAAGTAGGGAGCTACCTTATAAATACAACAGACCTTCATTTACATCCAGTTTAAGGCATGATATTTTGGACAGAGTGAGAAACAATTATTAGGTTCCTGACTTTTTTTCTTTTCTGGCAACCAAAAGATCCCTGATCAGCCTGGTTAGTACCTTCGATGATGAAGAAGAGTTGACCTTGAATCCTCTGAACGAGATATTTGGCGTCACCGATAAGAGCGTCCAGACATGCGTCGAGTGTTCCCTCCACAAATCCATGTCCACTGTCCTTGGCTCGGAGAGAGCCGGCCAGATCCCCCCCGGCCTCACCCAGGAACTCGCAGGGGACGTGGTGGAGAAGGTGAACTCTGTGGTCTCCCTGGCGATCCTGTCCCCTTCCTCGGGGGCAGCACTTCTGGCAGAAGATGGCGAGGCCGCCGTCGCCAGCCAAAGGGTGGCTCAGAACTTGTTGGAGGGAGTCACCGCCACTTTAGACCGTTTGATTACAGAACAGCCTGCTCCACACACGGAGGACGGTATCAAGGCGTTGATAGGCCAAATCTTGATCAGCCTGGGGCAGAGCATTCATAAAACGTACGCTCCTGACAAAGAGCAGCCCGAGGAAAAAGATCTGGCTCTGGTCGTCGCAGACAATCTTGAAACGCTGGCATCCCAGGAGAACCGGGAGAAACCGCCTGGGAGGGTGAACCCTGGTGTTAAACCGGCTAAAATCAGCCTCTCTACGGCCAGCATGGAGACCATATTGAATCACGAGTTCCAGAAAACCGCAATTCAAAATGTCGGACACGTCCTCTCTGAGACGTTTGCTTCCTTCCCGACTAGCACAATGCCAAGCCATGCCAGCCTATCAGAGGATGTTGACTTTGAGGCCTCCGAATTTGTAAACGTTTTCCTTGAGAACATGGAAAATCTTAGCACCTCCTTAAAAGAGTCGGGTTCGGACTCAGAGAGCTTGCTCTCCTGGGACGAAGGCTCGCGGTTAAAGATTTGGTCTGCCACGGTTGGTTTTTCTTGTGATGTGGAACGCAAAGTGAGGAACCTATTTCCTTTCAAGGGGAAACAGCCGATAGAGAAGCACAGCTCTGTGTTTGAGGAGGCCAACGGAGGGGTGTCTGCTGTCCGTACACAATCACCAGCTCAACCTGACCACAACATTGATCAGGACCAGCTGGACCTGGTTACTGTCATGGCTGTCGATAAGATGCTGAATGTGTGCAAATCACAGACCAGCTTAAAGGCGAACCTTGAAAAAGACGAGGATCAACGCTCCCAGACCTCCCTTGAGGCAGACCGGTATGTCGATGAGTTCTTCTCCGAACTGAGCGCCATCAAAACGTCTAGCGCCACCGCCATGTCTAAGGTTTCAGACAGTCGGCCGAATGCAACTGTAATCTCCTGCTGGGGTGTTAAAAACATACCCCCCACTTCCGAGAGCGTTGAGGAAATCGAGGTTGGAAAATTCGAAGAAGTCGGAAGAAGTCGGAAGAACGAGTCTCATGTCCCAATGTCAGCAGTCGCTGTCATGCTAACCTGCTGCAGTGAGAAGTTCAAGCTTGAAGCGCAGCAAAGTTTGAACTCACTCTTTTCCAATTTCACTGAATCCACCTCCGCAGATGACGATGCCAGTGACGCAAACAGTTCTGAGACCAGTCTCATGCAGGAGGCCGCCATGTTGGACCCTGTCGCTGATGACCACATGGCAACCTTGTCCGCCTTTTCGGACATGGTTGACACATTCGTCAAAAATGTCAACAATTTTGTCCAGTCTTTTCATCACAGTAATGTTGAGAGAGCTTTTGACACGGCAAGTGATCCTTCTGCCTGCGTCCCTACACCTGCCCCCCAGGACAGGAAACTTAGCACGGTGCCCACTGCCGCTCGTCAGACATTCATCAATATCCAGGAAAAAGTCAAGGCCTTTTTCACATTGAGCCAGCTTGCTACTTTCACACAACAACAGGAAAGACAAGAGCCATCCAGTGGAACAGTAAGCAGGAATGTGCGCCTTTACGAGTCCAAAAGCTTCCCACTCCT
>CM030191.1:8018546-8021046 GCA_017639675.1 Aplochiton taeniatus
CTTCCCACTCCTACCAGACAGGACTTGCAGTGGCGATTTTAAACTGAGAGAAAGCACAAGCGAGTTCTCCAGACCCCTGGTGGCTCTGTTAAAACCAGCAGGCCAGGCAGAGGCCGACCGCTTCGTCAAGGACATCATCACAAATCTAAGTAGCTTGAACCCTCCCGGGCCTTGTCGTTCGGACACCGTGACGCAGTACGGTCGGCAGCTCAGCCAAGAGGCCATCAACCGAATGGTAAACCCCTCCCAACTTTGCCTCCCAGACGTCGACGTGAACGTGTCCAGCCCTCAGTTCAAGGCCAGGGCCGCGGGGGCGATCGAGGAGGCCCTCTCCAAATCGTCCGAGTCCTCCGCCGCCAACGCCCTCCGAGCCAAAGCGGGGGCCTCGTTCATCCTGGACTCGTTCATTGCCAACGTGAAAGAGATGATACGCCTGAAGAGGGTGTCGGAGGTGGCCTCGTCCAGCGGCGTGGCCGCCGCCCCTCGGTGGGACAGCAGCGCCGCCGCCGCCGTCGTGTTCACCAAGCTGCAGCGGAAGGTGATGGCGTTCTTTGCGCAGCCCTCCGAGACAGATGGAGAGGGGGAGGAGGAGGAGGAGGAGGAGGAGGAGGAAGAGCACGAGAAAAGGACGGGAGGTAACTCGCGACGTTTGACCTCCGAGCAAATAGACGCTAGGCACTGCACCGTGGAGGTCATCGGTCAGATCTCCTCGGTCTATCTGTCCGAGTTCCCCTCGGTGGACGACTCGAGGGAAACGCTTTCCGACGACGAGGCTGTGGACTCGGACAGCGCCCTAAACAGCTCCCTGCTGATCGCCAAGGCTTTCCTGACGGACGCTCTGCAGTCAATCTCGGACAGGCTGTCGGCGTCCAAGCGACACACGCAGGCCGGCCTTCGAGCCTCTTTGGTTCTGAGCTCGATAATTAGAGACATCGACGGTAGTGTTCACTCGCTCGCCGGTCAGCAGAAATCCTCTGGACCCGCTTCCACGTATTCTCTGAACCGGGTCCCCTCGGCGAGATCCACTCCCACGCAGAGTGCTTTGTCCATCGACGCTGACACTTTACCGGGCACACCGGTCCCACTGCCAGGCCCTGCAGACCACCCTATCGTCAGGAGCTCCTTCATCGACATGGGACGCTCCTCGCCCTCGCCTCAATCAAAACCTTTCATGCACAGCATCAGGCAGGCGGTGAGGGCTATCGTGGACAGATTGATGGCGTCTGGCGTGGCGCCGGAGGTAGAGGGCGCCGCTGAGCCGGTCAACCCACCTGACCACCCGCTTTCCTCCATAGAGAGAGTGCTGTCCAGGGAAGCCCTCCACGCCGCGTCCTGTGAGCTGACCGACAGAATCTACGAGCTCCTGAAAACCCAGAGCGACCCGCAGGCGCTGCTGCTGGCCACGTGCAGGAAAAGCCTGTCCGACTCGGTCCTGGCCAAAGGCAAGGGGGGAGTGGAAGGGCCCAGGAAACTGCCCAGCGAGCTGATATACCTGTTTGCCGAGGAGTCGGTGAGGCGCCTGCTGGAGAAGATGGTTGCGGGCCCCGCAGCGCAGGATGTCCCAGGACCTTCCGTGCCCAGCCCTTCACCCACTTCACCCTCCTCACCCACCTCACCCGCCTCACCCTCCTCACACTCCTCACCCACCTCCCTCACCTCACCCTCCTCACCCACCTCCCTCACCTCCGAGTGCTTCCCCGAGGGCTATGACGAAACCATGGATTCCGTGGCCAGCGTGATGGTGGACGACATCATCGACAGGGTGTCCGTCATCCCCAGGGTGAGAACCCCACTCAGCAGGTCGCCTAGCCCGCGGGACACGCAGCCAGGACGTCCTATGAACCAGTTGCCTGCTGTGACGCCAAGCCGTGGGTCGTCGCCGCCACCCGCTGCGGTAGAGCGCCTGAGCAACACGCCACCTAAGGTTGAGGAGGGGACGACTTGCCCGACGCCTCTGTTGGATGACGGTAACCACGACAACGCCGGCCTGGTCACCCTACTCTTGGTCAGGTTGCTCTCTGACATCAGTGCAACCGAGCCAGTCATGGCATGGGAAGGCGGCAAAATGGCCGAATTCCTCTCAGGGCAGATCGGCCTTCAACACATCAACGCGTCAGACATGTACAAAGGGGTCTTTGGTAGGCTTCTGAAAGAGTTTGGAGATGAGAAGACCCTGCAGGCCGCCATCACCTCCCAGGACGCCGCCATCGACAACTGTCTAGTCAAAGCCTTCAGAGACGAGCTCCTCAGCACCTCCAGTGAGGATGCTGCCAGTTTAAGGGATGACTTTGGAGGGACAAAACCAACCCAGGGACTGCAGACGACAGGAAATGAAAAAGAGCGTGAAGTGATTTCCTGCGGCTGGCTGCGTCGCCTCTGCTCAAAGGTACGGCACAGACTTTCAGCGGTAAAATACAATAAGCTCCACTCGACCAAGACTCGGTTTAATATAAAATACATACAGTAGATGATGTTATTTCTTTACTTGGAATCTGCTGCA
>CM030191.1:8026046-8056046 GCA_017639675.1 Aplochiton taeniatus
GCAATGCTCGGTTCATGGGCATGGATGCTTAGCACTGGAAATGAGGCATCATTTGTGAGTATCTCAGTATAGAAGGCCCTTGAAAAGACTCTGGCCAGCGTCTTGAACTAACAACACTGTTGTACCAGGGTATGACAGCAGACCCATTGTTGACCAAGGTCAAGTATGTCTTGCGTTACCACAGCTTAAAGACTGTTTACGAAAGCAGAGGATTTTCAGCTCACTGATCATATTTACAAAATAAGGATTTTATGCAGATTTAGGCTGACGAAATTTACTTTTTTAACCTTATATGAACAGCAAACAAAATGGTGCACTATTGACCCTGGTCATCCTGAAAAGCGGGTGTGAAATTAGCTACGTGGGCCGACAGTATAAGTAAAGTAAACAGCCTAAACATCCTAACAGAAAAGGGTAGGCTACTGAGGCCATTACCATCAACCACTTATCACAATATGTAAACACAATTAGGCTTGACGTGTATTGTTTTATCTTTTTCTGTAAACTACCTGCTTATTTGTTGCAAAAATAGCACACACATGACCATTGACGTGTGCTGTGAGGCAGGAAGCTCATACTTTTAAAATTAATATATTGTATATTTCTCATGGTAGATGCTTGGGTAGGATTTTGGGAAAGAAAAACAACAGCGCCCCTCTCTCGCCGCTTCAGGGTGATACACAGCGGTAACAAAAGTTAGCAGAGGAAGAGAACCCAACTTGGATTTCAATGGAACTACTTATTACAATATGTTCCAATGCGAAAGGTCTCCGAGGGACACAGAGCTCATTCTTAGATCGTCACAGCATGAAATGTGATGCAAAGTACGTTTTTTGCATGTGAGAGGCAAAGCAAGTGTATAGCTTTAAATCCTTTTGCATATAATATGTGCCTACATATGCTCTTCCAATCCAAATTAGTGCGTGTTCTTCCAAAACCAGGCCTATTTTCAATCCATTCATATGAACGTTATGGAAAGGGGATTCAACTTTATTTGAATTTGACCATTCATTCCATCTTGATTGTATTAAATTGTTGAGCCATTGTATTGGCCAATAAAACTATTTTGAATATAGTATATAGTATAATGTATTTGGATTGCTTACACACATTCACAACTAGAAGGACAGCCCAACACAGGGCACCTAGAGCCAACCCCATTGTCCCCACGCTTAATAGGCCGGCATGGCGTGGGCAGCCGAGAGGAGCCAAATCTGTGCCCGCTGCCCATTCCAGGAATATTTGTGACATGTTCCCTCTCTGACTTGTGCTCCTTGCTGACAACAGGCCTGTTTGTGTCGCAGACCGCTAAATCCAGGCGGCTCTATACTGCCAATTAGGCAGCAGAATGCAGCAACGCTTTATCTGCAGAGTGAGGAGTAGGCTAGTTATATGCTGACTTTTCAATGAGGTGGGTGAGCAGCTAAAAGAGTGGTGGATTTTTTTTTATGGCCACTAAACTATATATATATTTTTCCTGATAACACCTAAACAGATTGAACAAATGTTTTCAAATGCTATAGCCTGACTCTTATTATGAAGGTGTACTGCAGAACGAAGGTGCCATAATTCACTTAAATAACTAAATAAATAAAAAAGCTAATAAATAAAAATCGTCTGAAGAGTAAAAACACGGCTATACTAGGGAAATGGGAGCTGTTTGACCCAGGATGTTGTAAATGTATCTAATCGTTCACACTTATAGGTTATATGACGAGTGTCCACATCTGACAGATGAATGATCTTGTTGATAATAATCAGAGTCCACGTCTTTTTTTCCCCTTGGGATATTCATGGTTGTTTCCTAGGCAACAAGCAGCCCCCCTTTTGCCCTTGGTTCTTTTGGACCGTACCACATATATTTTAGGTGGAATAATGGTATCTTTTCTAACACAACTATAATTATATCATTACACAGAACAAAATATACATACAAACGGTATTTTCTTAATAAATTTATGGAATTTTTTTCAAAGACGCGTTAAATTCGTCAAAATAGGTGTTCTTACAATGTTCTGACGATCAAGATCCCCCCTCTATTTAGTTGAGTTTACTATCGCCGCTGTCAAAATCGCTTGTTGCTTCTAAACCTAGACTTAAAAGTAGTTAGCTAGCAAGCTGGCTAGTGGCAGGCAGAACTTAATTTTCCCCCTCCTGAACATGTATTTTCAATTCGACAGTTAACAGTACAATTAAATAAGATATATCCGTCGGTTAACTCCTTACTTCAGCGCCCCGTGCAGTGTCGTGTCGCGGGAGCAGTTCCACCTCCACCCGCCGTAGGTGGTGATTCGTTTCAAGTGCAGCTGGATGTGACAGGTCGTCATCAGGTAACTTGCAGGTAGCTAATACTAGCCTAGCAACTGCTAGCTTAGCAAATTTATTTAACGCGTGATGGTTTTCGGCTTTTACAGTGTTGTGGCCAAAGGCAAGCAACTAAAGTATTTATGATTACGAGAGTATCGCAAGTCTTGCTACTACTTGTGCGTAGGCAGTACAAGCATTGCTAATGTTACTCTGGACTGGTCATATAAAGCTAAGCTAGCAAATTTAAGGCTGTTTAGCTGTCACTTTTGCTTTCTTTTTGACCAGCGTTCACGCTACACACCAGGCTAAATTATACGCCAAGTGCCGCCGCTTATTAACTAGTCGTTGTCACTGTTTATTCCTACCCTGTATACTACACTATCATCTCTGTCAATATAATGTCTTAGTTCAGCTCTTAATATTTTGTACTAGTGAGCTCATGTGCATGTTACTAAGACATATATCATCCATAATTTGTTTCAAATGAGCATGTACAGTTAACGGTAGATCATTTGAATAGTATCTATCGGATATGATTGGCAATGGACTAAACAACAACTTGATAAGCCGTAAAGGAGTAACACTTGCATCTGTGGCATTACTTAAAATGAGTAGCCGGATCGGGCAGATAATATGACTTGCTGCTGTAACAACTTTTAAAATAGCATGATACCTAGTCTTTATAATAAACCCATTGACAGTTGCACAGTGGAAAACAGCGTTTTCTGTTATACATGTCATAATTAGCTTTACTATTTGCTATGGGTTACACAAATGACCTACTTGAAAATGCAAATCCATTGGACAAGAGATACCAGAGAGCACAGAAGGGCTTCTCAGTGAATCTGCCGTAGCCATGGAAACCCACTGAATAAGATTTGAAGCTTGGAACATCGCATGGGCTAATCAACTACTTCAACATGATGGGTATTAATCAAGCCATTTGGTTGATGGCTTATAACTGTAAACAATGCGTATGTTCTGCTGAATCCTCCTTTTGGCCAATCCCAGGTTTGTTCCAAACTAGAGAAAGAATCCATATATGAAAACAAACACTTGATATTTGATTATAGCATGGTAATAGGAGAAGGCTACTCTAATTTTTCTTACTTTCTCCAGTTGTTTTCTGGTAAGAAGAGACGTATACACCGACATACATGGCCGCTCCAAATAGGCTATATATTTGTCTGCGGATGTTTTAAGATGCATCCTATTTCTAAGAAATTAAGTTTGCATTGGCTATTGGGTGTTAGAACCAGAGCGGCATGAAGCGAGCTGAGGCGCAGAGGGTCAAAGAGGGCAGGAACAACAAGGGAGGGGATGCATAAGGAAGGAAGTGGCCCGGCATGTGTAGTCAGCCTGGCTTTTGTTTTTGTTTTCCTGTTGAACAAATCTATTTATGCAGGCTATCCATACTTAACCTACTGGATAATCACTGTTTATAACGACTATATTGCGATTGAGACTTAAGTTGTCATTGGGAAGAGTAACTTTCACTTATCATTTTTCATAATAATACCTTTTGATTAAAGAGAATAGATTTTGTTGCACAGAAAAGGAACGTTTCTAAACAGTCAACATATTCTTTAAATGTCTTTGTGTTCGTTAGTGGCACAAAAAACTTGTATTATACTCTTTGGCAAAATAATCACGATGTTGTTAGTGATGAATACATCCTTTCGAGACACGGTGATAGCTTCCAATTAGCGAGAGGAATGTAGTTGGTTACAGAGATTAAGCCCCAGCTGGAAAAAAACAAACATTTGGATCTTCAGAGCACGAGCTTCTGTTCTATTAGCAAGGCATGAACGCATAGAGTTAATACGTTTATTTGGCAGGGCACTGTGAAATCACGTCTAGCCTCGTTGATGTTGATCAGGCATTCTGTCAGCCACATCATTTGCAGTCTTTTGTACAAGTGATGGTTCAGAGAAAAAAGGGAGTGGATTGGTGGTGGTTTTGTGTGTGTGTGTGTGTTGTGTGTGTGTGTGGGGGGGGGGGGGGGGGGTTGCTACAGCTACAGAGAGAATACAGCTGTTGTATTGAATTTGGATCGAAAAATCCCGAAGCCGGAGCTCTGAGTCATCAGTTCTGCGGCGTCCGGGCTCAGTGGCTTACGTGATGTCAGACAGTCTGCCGTCACCAGGGTGAAGAGGAGAGAGGGAGGGAGAGGAAGAGAGAGAGAGAGAGAGAGAGAGAGGAAGAGAGAGAGAGAGAGAGAGAGAGAGAGAGAGAGAGAGAGAGAGAGAGAGGAGAGAGAGAGAGAGAGAGAAGAGAGAGAGAGAGAGAGAGAGGAGAGAGAGAGGAGAGAGAGAGAGAGAGAGAGAAGAGGACATAGAGGCAGAGAGAGGGGAGACAATTACATTTCCTGGGGGGAGGGTGCTAATCGCCATGTCGAAGTGCATGCGAGGGTAGAGCTTATGCTCCGCATCAGGCTTGTCAATCAGATTTAGAAAGCCCCTGCATAGGTGACTCTAATTATAGAATACTGTAGGGCTTAGGTTATCGCCAAAGTCGGGGAACCTAGGCTATTTTCTAGCAGTAAGTGTTCATTTTCTTTTGTTATGGCCTTTGTGCTGTGAATGGATCAAAGAAGAAAGTGACTTGCTTCAGTTGAGCTGGGCATGAAATTGGGGAAATACCCCCTTCAGATCAGCATTCAGTGGCTGCCACTGTACGGCGCAGACGCTTTGCCTGCCAGTCACTCCTGCTGCAAGCCAACCAGAGCATTTCTGATAAGCACAGTCTGTTCTCCAATTGGCCAGACGCGTTTTGGGGGGGGGGCTTGCTGCGGGCGGGTGGGCAGGAAGGGGCCGGCTCTGGTGGGGGGGGTATGGCTGGAAGTGTTTGAGCCAGATAGTTGAGCAGACACTCCTCCTCTGCTTCCTGCCTGCCGCCTGCCTGCTCCGCTCTGCTCCGCGGCGAGAGAGAGAGAGAGAGAGAGAGAGAGAGGAGAGAGAGAGGAGAGAGAGAGAGGGAGAGAGAGAGAGAGAGAAGAGAAAGAAAGAAAGAAAAGAGAGAGAAAGAGAGAAAGAGAAAATCCCTGTATAGGCATGGGCCCCCGGCTGCAGCACTCGGCAGCCTGCGAGGAATGACAACAGTTCGCGTGGTCTCCAGATCCTGGCGGCAGTACTTGAAGCACTGTTTGCACCTCACGCTTCTTTACCTTTCGGCTGCAGGAGGGAGGCACGGCACAGCTAAGGGACTGAGCAAAACGAGGTGGGAAGACCCTTTCTCTTAGCTTCCTTTTTTCCCCCCCAGAGTTTTTTTTTTTTTTTTTATATGTGTGCGAGTTTGCTGCAGTGTGCTGCATACCATCCTGGGTGGGGAGGGAAGAGAGAGAGAATGTTGTGTCTGTGTGTGTATGTGTGTGTACTTGAGAGGGAGAGAGGTATTGAGTAGGGAAAGGGGGCGAGGGATGTTAACCGTACAACAGGAGAAGGAGCTTGCTGTGCAGATTCAGCGTGAGTGAGTTCTCTGTCTGGTGGTTTGCGCGCTGCAGTTCCCTGCGCTTCAATGGACTTTTGACTTCCCCAGAAAGGCTGACTACTGTCTCGCCCGGTGTAAAATGTTGGAGCTCTTTTTAGCTCCCTCGGAAAGAAAAAAAAAGTGCAGCCCTCTACTAGTTCTCCGTAGTAAATAGCATACTTGTATTCTTAGGAGCATGTTTTTAAAACAAAACATTGATACTGGCTGTTTTTCTTGCCTACGGGTCTCATTAGATTCCATTTTAGAAAAGAAAGTATGAAAAAAAATATATGTTTAAGAGCAACACTGTGGAGTCAGGCTATCCAGGCACTGCCTGCGGAAAATAGCATAGGTTAATGTATTTCCATAGTAAACTGTATAGGTAGAATCTAGCCTACATGGAAAAGGGAGGCACAGGTCTTGTGTTGCATGTTGGAGTGGGCAACTTAGTCCGTATTCTTTTGATTCTGAAGTAGAGCAGAGACACACACGCGCACACTTAGCTGGTAATTGCCTCTGTAATTAACTTAGGTTGCCACTGCAGTTTTAATGAGATTTTAATGAGCTTTTACATTATGATTAGTCTTATCTCTGAGGTGCTGGCTGGCGAAGGGGACTGATGTCACTCTCTAAGCTGGACACTGTCTGTCTGGGTCCAGAGCTACACGTTGGGACTGGTGAGATGAGGTGCGGCCTGGCCTGGAAAACAGCCAAGCCAGATGCAAGGCGCTTTTTTTTTTCCGTCTGACTGTTCCATCACTTCCTTTGTATAACAAAAACGAATGAAAGAAAGGCATGAAAAGTATAGCTTTAGATGAGCTATGTCTCTGTTATAGCGCAACGCAAAGACCCGTGCGAACGCAAACACCCATGCGAGCGCATGCAACTCCCAGCTGTAGGGATTCTCACGCAGGTCGTGGCTCATCCACAATGCCGACGTTAGCCATGGCACTTACAGGATTTGAGGAGTTAAAATTGCTCCGGCATCTTCAAACGCAAGACAACGCTGTTTTTTTTTGTATGTCATACGACCCCTCCTGTGCAGCCAGGAGGAGGAAGAGGAGGAGGAGGAGAATCAGACAGCTGAATCATGTAGCTTAGCTTCCACGCTGTTAGCATGACAGGCCTATTGCTCCCACAAGAGAACTGGTAGGGCAACGAGATTTTTCCACTCTAGGCTGGGGTTGGCTCCTAGTCTTTTCTAAAATAACATGGCAACTTTGATAAGCTTTGTTTCAGTTTTCATTGAATGAATCATAACATTGCATGCCAGTAGTAGCTCATATTCCATTATTGACGACATGACTATGAGATACAAACAAATATATCGCTTAGCCTAGCCTACTGCCTGAAAATAGGACAGCTTATTGTGATATCAATGGAATCCATCATCAACTTACTAATATAGCCTAAAACTTAACATGTATGTGTAGTAGCCTAGATGCAGAGGTAAGGTGATTGGTCAGAGACCCCCGTGGTCAGTTTAGTTTAGTCCCGCCCCCTAAAGTGACCATTTGGGTCACCCTTGGCTAAGACAAGGCAGAATATGACGCATACTTAAGGTGATTGGTCAAAGACGCATGGTCAGGTTAGCTCTTCCCTTACGACACATTAGGTGATCCTTTGGGTCACCCTTGGTAAGGCTATTAAGATATGAGGCACACCTAGGCTATTGTACTGCTGACTGTGGGGAAATACAGGTCTGCATCGCCTGCTTGCATAGCTTAGCCCCAGTCCTCGATTAGGTCTACCACTCACCCGTCCTCATCTTAATGGATGTGGGTCATATTCAGCTCAAGGAAATGCAAATACATTTTCATAAGCGACTGACAGCCTAACCTCCTTTTTTTTTTATGCGATGAACTCTCTGGGCCAGGTCTGTTCGTTTGTGAACAGGTCTCACGTGTGTCCTAGCTGGTGTGCCTTGCGTTTTGACCACACAGTCGACACAGACTAGCATGAGATCATGTGAGGTACTTTTAGAATGGATCACATTTTTAATAGGCCTATCCCTTTTTTCACAGAAGTATAAAAACCTTTGTTATTAGGTTAGGTCTGTGTCTATATTTTTCCATGACCAACTGGAAAGGGAGTATTTCCATTTGCAGGGGATTTTCTGCCACCATAAAACCCCACTTGTTCCACTTGGTCACGGAAAATGGCCCGGCAGTCTTCATCTGCACCAAAATGTAAATCAGCAGGTAGTCATTCACTAGGCTGTGAAGAGCCATTTTGTATAATGCTTTCTTTTGGTTTTAAAAGGGGTGGCGGTGGCGGCACCTGTCAGGTGCTTAGATAATGGTGTTTACCGAGCCTGTCCGACCAAATGGAAATTAAAGGTGGGTTTATAGGCCCTGAGCCTGGCAACTCTGCTGCTCAGCAAACAAGCTTGGAAACGGCCAGACGGGCAGCCAGCGCTGGCCGTGCAGCTAAATGGGGGGGGACATGTCGGCGCTGTCCAGAGGTCAAACACGACTTTCACTGGAGAGGAGCCCCGCGTGGCATTCTCATTCAATTGAGCGGACAGGCAAGATAAGGCTCCCCCCTCCCAGCCATATGGCCTTCCTCACCCTAATCCATCCAGTTCGAACGTGGTCGCTTTTCTTCCTTCTCTCTCGGCCCCGCTGCTCCGGGGTCAGCGACTCTCCTTGTCTGGTCGTATGTCCTCGCTGATGGCTGCTCCCGCGTTGGATAAGGGTTGACAAACAACCCGGCTGTGGGCGGCCCATTTCCCATCTAGGTAGGAAGACCCTGGTGTGGAGGCAGGGGGGTTTGTTTAAGCAGCCTGGAAGGGTTTAGTCGGTAGAGAACCGAAGACGAGCACTGACAAAGGGAACGTGGCGTCGTTCGTCGGTGGACCCTCCAAAGCAACGACGATGCTTTGCTTACGTTGAGAGTGGCGTCCAAGGACGTTCACACGATACTTATGCCCCGGCAACAACATGTTCAAAACAGTTTTACGGCTTAGTATAAACAGGCGATAGTGGTGAGAGAACTGAGCCAAACAGTTGCTCTTTCCCAGCCCTTTCCATCTGACCGGACATGGTGGGGCTGACCTCTATGAACCATGGCGTATTAGTATTCTTAGAATATGAGTCACTGTATAATACCTAGTGTGGTAATCAATGAACAATAATTATGCAAATCATGACATGGAAATGCATGATCCTTTCAACGCTGTCAAGCTACAAAGGCGGAGGTTTGGAGGAGAATCAATCTACTGTCCGGACGGCTGAAGCTAAACCCTCCAGCTAGTAATTAGTTTTCCTGGAAGTCTTTTTAGGCCACTGAGTGAATGAGCCTAAACTGTAAGCATGATAAATATGAGCTTTGCGAGCCCGGTGCCTCCCCCACCGTCCGCAGTGTCTGCCGTGGGTTTGATTCGTTCGTGAAGTCGGGGGCATCCTCATTTGTTATGCCAGGCTCCGGACGATCAGCTCCGTGGAACCGTGCACCCCTCTGGCCCTGGAAGCAGTCGTAGCTAGCTACTGATCCAGAGCCAGCGCCCCTGAGTGTCCAGGCTCGCTACGGAGACTGATCCAGAGCCAGGGTCTGACACTCCAGACTCACGCTAGAGGCTGGAGCGGGGCCGTGCGGGAGGGGGGTCGACTAATCTCTGCTGGTCACAACCATGGAGTGTTGTTGTGTCCCCCTGCATCTGCCGCTACCCCCCCCAGCACTGGCATGGAAGCTTGTCTGATAAACAGGGCTAGGCTAGATCAGGCTACCCAAGGTGCAAGACTAACCAAGCGTGTTGTTGACTGTTGATGTTGAAACAACCACATATTGCTGCCTGAAGGTAGAATATAAAGTTACATTTCATCCCAAAAGGGTTTTGGAAACCTTTTCAAAGGATTAGGAATTGCAATTACCTTACATTTAGGTGCTGCTTACTGCTTAGATCAAATTCCAATATTGTTTCTAATCTTTAATTTATATTTTCATTCAAAATATGTGCCCAGCCTGAAGTTGATGCCGTGCCACAATGGGTTGTGTGTCATGGGTTGGCTGGATGAATAGCCAAGTTAAACTGTTTCTTAGCTTTAAGGTGAGCTTTATATCACACGGATTAACCAAATAGACCCACTATGTTGATATTAGGCTTTAACTAAAAACGTCAGATCTGATTACTTCTCACTTACCTGGCTGATCATAAGGATTTCCTCTCCCTCTGGGAGGAAAATTGAATCCTGGCTTTGTGAGAGAGAGAATGAAGGCCAAATCCTGCTCGTCTTCCCTCCTGTCATTTCATTGGTGCAGGAGAACCAGGTGACTGTTAGAGTCAGCCTTGCAGGTGGTGGATCAACTCAAGGAGAGTTTAGTGATAACTTTTCATTAACAAAGGAATGCATAGCTAACCGACGACAAATGGCAGATGGCAGATGGCTTGAATTGGAAAGCCAGGGAGCTACATTTAGGAGTGGTGCTAGGAGGGATGAAATAAAGGCATCCTGTCTTGCGACATTTTACATTTGAATCCATGTTGCTTTATGTTAACATAAAAAGTAGGTTCATCATTACTTTTCACTACTAAAAAAAATCAAAAGATTGCGTTGCCAAGGATATTTGATCAAAACAGAGACGCTATTTTTCATACCTGTCACAACCACTGGGTAGGTCTATAGCATTTCATCAGTCAAAGTCTCCTTGCCAAGATACCTTGCCCAGGAATTTGTACACAAAGTATCGCCAATCAAAAGCCACCCACACTCATGCAGCACATGATGTTGTAGCTCTTGGCGTTTCATGCCCACGCTTACATACCTATCCCCCGATGGAGCAAACTAGCAATTACTAGTATTTACCCTCGCGTGATGCAGTTCAATTGTTGTCTGACTCAATTGAGTCAAACCTAAATGTTTACGTTATGTCAACACCTTTATGAGCGCCACCCAAATTGTCTTGTCAGGTACGCTACAGTATTAATTAAATCCAGCTCATGGTTTTGACGGCTTTTTTCATAGGTGTTGGACTGCAGCTTTATATAAGATAGGAGAGTTTGTGATAATAGAACTTCAGCCAGCTGTGGCTTTTAGCAGGTCACTTGACACGTTTCATTTTTAGTGTAGAAATTCATAAAAGAAATGGTGTGATAGCCCTGAGGTTTGTTGCTAGGCGGATAACACCGGCGTGAGACCACTGCGCCTCTGATCTGTATCAGCGAAGGGGAATCGGAAGGAGCAGCTGTAGGATTTTACAGCCCTCCCTCCCTCCCCCCCTCAGCCGCAAACCCCACCCCCCACCCATCCCCACTCCCTGTTCCCGCCCACAGTCGGCACAAAATATTTCCAGATGTGCCGAGCAAAGGCTCCCTACGCAGTAGCCGGTCATTTCGGTAATGGATCCAATACGTGAGCTGAGGGCCATTTCCTGCCATTGTGAGCGCGGTGGTTGTCCTCCGCTGACAGACAGCGGGGCCAGACCGGCCTGTCTGGTGATGTCACCCCCACCGGCCGGCAGCGATGCAGTGGCGTCTCTGGACAGGGGAGCGCAGCGGCTTTTTCGGTGCAGTGGGCACCAGGCAGACCTGGCCAGCCCGGTGTCATAATCAAGTCTGGCACAGAGGCAACCGTCTCGGTCACCCTGTCTTTCTCTCTCTCTCTCTTTCTCTCACTCTCACTCTCTCTCTCTCTCTCTCTTTCTCTCTCTCCTGTTGGACGACTGCCCGGAACAATGCTGCGCTGAGTGCTTTCTGTTGGCTGTCCGGGGTGGCCCAGCGTCTCTCGGTGCTCTCCACTCCGCCGCTCTCCTCTGTCTCGCTGCACCAGAGGCTCGTCGGTGTCCACTGGCTCTGTAGGCAGTGCAGGGCTGGAGGTGACGGTGGTCCGCCCCGCAGATCAGGGCACGCAAAGCCAAGCGCAAGCTGCTGACTTAACCCCGCAGCACTGCTGGGCTCTTCCAGCCAGCTCCCTGTGGGCTGACTGAGTGACTGAGTGACTGAGTGACTGAGTGACTGAGTGACTGAGTGACTGAGTGACTGAGTGACTGAGTGACTGGGTGACTAGATAAAAACAATGGGCGCTACACTGGAAATTGCAGGCGGATGATGCGTTAAATCTTTAGCCGGTTGTTTACTGTCTCCAAAAATGATCTCACCCTCTCTTTCTCCCTTTTTCCCCTCCCTCTTTTGCTCTCTCTCTTTTCCAGATCGCTAACAGAAAGTGCCTTGTCAGACAACACCTCTACTTGAAGCTGGCCGGGCATTTCTGCAGAGCTCTCCACATTCCCTGCACAGCTGTGACAGCAGACAGCTCGAACGCCAACCCTCCCGCCCCACATCTCCTCTCGGACCTGTCCCCTCGACTTGACAGCAGCCTAAGAAAGCTTGCTGCCTGGGAAAAAAAACCCTGAATCCTAACCAAATCTTTTATCCTAAAAACTGTGCCGTCGAGCCTTAAAATAGCCCTGCTGTCTATCCTTCCCCCTCCCTCCTTCCCCCCTTCGGCCAGCGCCGGCCCTGCGAAGCAGAGGACGTTTTTCGGGGACACAGAGTCCGTCGGCGGCGCCCGCCTCAGAGCATGCCCCTCCTGCCTTGTCAGTGTCCCGCACCTGAGACTTGAGTGATTGATGAGGGCCCGGCTCCCAGACTGACAGCTTCAGCGCTAGCTGCCCGGTCCCATGCTGCGGGCCACAGGGGGGGGTCTCCAGTCCATCACTGCAGCGCCGACGTCCGCAAGGGCAAACCGCTCCCGCTGACCCCTACGCAAAATCCTTTTGAACCACATGCTCCGTGACTTTTAGTCGCTGCGTTTGACCTTTTTTTTTTTTTTCTTCTTTTTCTGTGGTGTCGCGTTTTTTCGTTTTTTGGGGGGAAACACGCAGAAAAATATCCCTCCGCTCCCCCAAGAGGACAGGCTTTTCCCCCCTTACAAGAGGAGGCCCGACTGGCTCCCTCCGTGCACGGCCAGCACCGCAGACATGGCTCTGAACATGGCCTCGATACGGGACACAAAATGGCTGACCCTGGAGGTGTGCCGGCAGTTTCAGAGGGGGACGTGTTCGCGCAGCGATGAGGAATGCAAATTTGCCCACCCACCTAAAAGCTGCCAGGTGGAGAACGGGAGAGTGATCGCCTGCTTCGACTCCCTGAAGGTGAGAGCACGCGCAAATACACTCTGGTCGCACAGCGGCCTAGCTCACGCTAAAGCCCACGATGTCCCTCCCTTCTCTCTGCCGTGAAGGGAAGAGGGAATATCCCCAAATCCAATAATCACGGTGTCTGTGAAGTCCATTCATAATTGATGCAGGGGAATTCTCCCCTTTTCATTCCACGAGTTTTCTTTGTCAGGGGGTCTTTCCCCAAGCGGAAATCTCGGTAAACAGCATCGTTCTCAGTCTTTAAAGTTTTGCTCGTCAACCCGCAAAACTGTGTCTAATCGCGGCCTGGAGTCTGCAAGTCTCATGGTATCACATGGGCTTGTTGATGTATGTGCCTGTGTGTGTGTGTGTGTGTGTGTGTGTGTGTGTGTGTGTGTGTGTGCGCGTGCGTGCGTGCGTGCGTGTGTGTGTGTTCGTGCGTGTGTGTGGGTGGGTGCTCGTCCATCCTCAGTGCTGCAGCCACCTCCGCGGACGAAACCGACCCCTAGAGCTAAAGGGCAAGGAGGTCAGCTGTCGCGGCCCTTGGCCAGCCCCTGGCATGGTAAAAAGGGGGGGGGGGCGTTGTTTTCTACGCTTTGGCTACAATGTTACCATTGCCAAGGTTAAGGGGTGGTTCTGCGTATGTTTTGGTGTAACGTTACCGTGCCACGTCCATCATTTCTACCTCGGGCCATCACCTGATCGCTGTAAGATGCCCAGGACTTCTATTTTAAGAAGCTTGTCAGCCGTTAAACATAAAACCACAACAACAACATGGATACATTTAGATGAACGCTAGCCTACTTTCCTTGAAACGACGCCCCCCCCCTAAAATAAAGACTCATGGGGTTTATAGGGCTGCCATTAAAATGAGTTTAACATCGTTGTTCGTTTCTCAGTGTCTCTCTCTCTCTCTCTCTCTCTCTATCTCCTCTCTCCTCTCTCCTCTCTCTCACGTGTCCTTACATATTTGTTCTGCTCCTGGTCTTGATCTGATAAGTCAGCATACCTCATGACGATACCACAGGCCGCAATGCTACCATTTTGACCCTTTCAAAGAGTCACGAGTGAAGCAGGGCACCAGATTTGCTCCTCACCAGAAAAGTCGTTCTGAGGCGTATTGTCCACCCAACTTTTCAATTAAAACTAGATCACCTTCCCCAACCTCCATGAGTGCGGAGAACGACTGCAGTGAGCAGCAAGCGAGCCCATGTTTTTAAAAAGGGTGTGAGGTAAAAAAACAAACAAAAGAGTCTCTTTTCGGCGGTGACACAATGATAAACGAGGAAAGAAAGTGGAGCAGATATCCTGCAGTCTCAACAATAGACGTGTTGGATCCAAGGGGGGGGGGGGGGGGCTGGGAGGGTGGGGGGGGGGGGGGGGGCGTCCTTGTTCCTCAGCCTCGGCTCCTCAAGGTCAGCCTGCCTGTCACAAGGACTTACTGGGATCCTTACGCATCAATTATTAATGATCTTGAATTCAGGATTGATCTTTTTATACACTGTAGGTTAAGGTCTTGGAAAGTGGAAATTTAAATATAATTCTGGACCATATCTATCTTGTTTTCTGTTATTGGCATTGATGGTGCCCTGATTATACCTCAAATGAATATATTTATGTTTTTTACACAATGTGTGCGTGCCTCGCTTGTGAAATACACTACCCGATCTATAAAACCCAGTCATAAGCTATTTTGCATAAGCATACCCACGCGGTATGCTGCGGCATCCCCCCCCCCCTCTGCTCTCCCACACCATCTCATACAGACCCCCCCCCCCCTCCCCCCCTCCCCTCCTCAGAGTGTTATGCCCACTGCCGTATTTCAGCTTCCATCACATCATCGTACCTCGACGACTCCGTCCACCATGACGGGGGCCTCCGAACGAGCTGTGTTTTACGGGGGCCATCGGCCGTGCTCTTGGCACGCCCGGCCCCAGCTGAGTTACGGGCGCCTGCAAATCAGGGCCGCCGCTGACGGACAGCTCCGCTCCAGCTGCCCGGCTCCGTCACAGCCTCCTCTTGACGGCTTAATGAGCGAACAGCTGACTCGGGGGCGCCGATCGATTCTGCCGGCGCGCCCGCTAGTCCACGTGTCTTCGCCGGCCGACCGGCTGTCCGTCGCCAGCGGACTTGTTTGCCGAATCGCCGAGCGCAATCGAAGACTTGCTCATAAGCGCCGTGGCTCCTCAGTCAATGGATTCCCCTGAGAGGCAGGCTATTACTGAGGTGACACACTGCGTGCCGCACAGAGAGCAACAGACAACAGGAAAAAAAACACACACACGAGTGAAGCTACAAACATGTAGTGATGTTTATATACATACGGCATACTTGGTGTTTGAAAGCTGACAGGCTTGAAATCATATTAACATTAAAAGATGATTACAATGTGGAGAATGCCCTTTAAACCGTGGGCCTTGTTCTAAACACACTGGACTTGGATCAAAAGCCGGCTCTCCTAAAAATATAAAAGCCCCTATAAGCATGTAGAAATCCTTGTGCTCAACACACTGGACTAAACAGGGCTCTCCTAAAAGAACACATTTGCCCCTACAAGCGTCTAGGAAGCCTGGCGCTCTCATACAAGCAACAGAGCCACTTTTGAGGCTGTGAAGTTGCGTTGATTGAGGCCTGGCACGCTTTGTTCCTCTCGCTCTGATAGGGGAGTACACCGTGTTCCTCTCAGGTCGTACCTGGGGGAAGTCAGCTGTGACTTCAACACAGAAAGCCGTCCTAGGAACTCAGCGCAGTAAGGTTGAGCGTGCTGCCCTCCCAGAAACACACGCTAACCAGTCAGACGGTGCCTTTCCCTGCCTTCATCTTATGACGAGAGAATGAATGCTCCCTATCCCCGCCCCCGCCCCCCGCCCCCGCCAACGACACGAAAGCACGCGGAGATGATTTCTAACTTCCCGACAACGCGTCTGTGTCAGGGAGGGTCCAGGCCCAGCTCCGGAGAACAGCCAGGCCTTTCAGTCCCTCCCCCAGGGCGGTCACCCGACCAGTGGGCCCACGGGTGCAGTGGGGGGGTCGGGGGTCGCGCGGTCGGACAAGGACTGAGCACTGCCCGGACTAACAGGCATCAAACAAGCGTCGCTGTGACCGGCTGAGACAACGGGACAAATGGGCTGGTTTTGCATTTTTCTGTTGAGCGTGCTTTGCATAAAGGGGACAGTGGGCAGAGGCAGGAGACGTGTCACTGCAGTGTGTTTATTGTCTCGCTCTCTCTCTCTCTCTCTCTCTCTCTCTACTATTTTTAATCTCCCCCCTCTTTCATTATTTCTCACCTTCTCTCTCTCTCGTTTTTCTCTCGTCAACCTCTCTCCCTTCCTCTGTTTTTTCTCTCTTCCCTCTCTCATCCTCTGTCTCTCCCTCCCTCTGTCACAAGGCTGCAGCGTCTCCTGGTCTCCTAGCTGCTGTTGTCAGCGTTCTGTAATGCCTAGGGCCTGGTGTTTGTGTCCTGTGTGGCTCTCCCCCCCTCCCGAGGCATCTCGACAGAGCAACGAGCCTCGCTCATGACTCTGCACCCAACCTCTCTCAGGAGGAAGGCAGGGCAGCAACCCAGCGCCTCAGAGGCACCGCTTTTCCTTAGCCCTCAACTGGCATGGCAACAGTTGGAAGACTTGTTGAGGCGTCGCCATGGAAACCGTGACAGCCAGGTCTTCGGCACGAGAAGGGAGAGAGGGAGAGAGCCGGGGAGTGGGAGGAGGCAGGAGAATAGCCAGGCCTATCTGATTGTCTGGAAGGGAAACGCGATTAGCAGTCATATGATGGCGTCACATTGGAGCGTGACTCAGTGAATCGGACGGCTGTTTCCCCGTCCTCTCTTTGGTCCCCTCACCGGACACACCGGCCAGCGTCCCTCTGCCACCACTGCTCACCTCCCCGCGGTAGACAGTTCAGGCTCGCACGTCCGCCCCGACCACCACCTCTGATTGGCTCGTTGACGCCGAACAGAAAGGTTAGAGTTTTCTGCGGCCGTAGAGTCTATTTAGACTAGTGGATAGCATCCGGGTTAAGTCATTTCACACAAACGGTCAAATTGTCTGTCACCCCTTATAGCTTTTTAATAGAAATATGCTTGTGTCATGGGACCTCAAATCCTTTTAGCAGACCTATGTAGAAGGTAGTCGTTTGATAATTCCCTTAAAATATGAATGATTCGAAACCAGACACTGCTTTCATATTTATTTGATTATAATACATCGAAATTAGTTTGGCCTCTCAGAGTCCAAAATGAACACTCGCCAATGGCGGGTAAATTTAGTCTTTGGCAAGTAAATTACGGAGACTTCCCCAGACTCCGTTAGAAAAAAAAAAAAAATGTCCTTCATGCGCTGGAGAAAAGCTGCTGGTTAGCTTAGCTTTCCATAAGCGCCGTCTACCAACCATTCATTTAAGTCCCGCCAGCTGCTTTAGTATAGTATGTACGACTACTAGCCTCCACTTCAAAACAATGCGAGCATGATAGTGAAACGTGCCTGTCAATCAGCTTGCGAGTGTGCTACTAGCCATCGTAAGTCTCGTCGGTCAGGTCAGAGTAGACTCGAGTTTCGCTCATTGGTTTGCCCGTTGCCTTGAAGAGAGCCAAGTTTCTGTCACTGCAAGGTAACAAGCAAAACATGGTGTGGATTTTCAGAGAGGTGTCTATTCTCCCGCAATAAAAGCGGAATGGATTGATTTGGAGATGTGACTCTTCTCTGCCCTGAGGTGATTGCTCCATCTAGGGTGGCTATAGACAGACTTCTCATAACCTAGATTTTTTACCTCTTGAGGTAGGATTTCGTAACAAATCCAGCCGTTGATTTTTGATTGTTTACTGGTTTCCAGATTGGTAGATTGACGTAGTATTTGTCTTGTGTATACACAGTTCTGTGTTGTCATGTTCAGTTTAATGTGAATGAATTTATTCACTTTGCAAGTAATTCTGGGACTCCAATTCCCTTCATATCCTCAGTACTTTCCCCCCCCCAGTATGGACGTGACAGGTCTCAAATTGCATTCATAATGGTCTTAAATAGGTTTTTAAAAGTCTTACATTTAGTTCACTATAATACAATTGAGAATTGCATATGAGACAAAAGATGCCATGCTAAATAGTAATAATAGCAAATTGCGATAGTAAAAAGCAATTTATTATCATTGGCTGGTAAAAACAAAAATTGTCTGGCCGGTACATTTTTTCATCTACCAGCCACCTTGGCCGTTAAGCCCCAAAGTTAATTTTGGACCCTGGGTTTGTCGTCATCTGGAAAGACTGTTTTTAAGGCAGCAACCCGCAAAACCCTCCAACCTCTCAAACGCTGTTTTCTCTTGGCCGAGTTATGGCCAGGAAGTTGAGCTAATGCACCGCGCTGCCCCTCCTCTCCCTACGTATCTGGAACACCATCGGCGGTTGTAGGAGGCCACCTTCGTCCACGGCTCGCTGGTCCTTAACAACAGGCTGTTTCTGAAAAGCTCCCCGGCTCCGATCGTGTTTCACTGGCCGAGGGAGTTGTCAAACAGAAGTGGTGAGGCCTCTCCTCTCCTCTCCTCTCCTCTCCTCTCCTCTCCTCTCCTCTCCTCTCCTCTCTGAGCCACAGTCAGACTCCAGGGCTTCCTCCGGCCTGCTTTTCTATCCGTTCGGTAAGAACATCTTAATCCGCACCAAAGGGGAACTAACAGCCGCGTCCAGGGACTCCATGGGGCTTACAAAGGTGAACGAAACTGGGAGAAGAGAGGACTAACCGACATAAAGAAAGAGGATTTGACTGAAGGAAAAAAAAAAAAAGACTAGAGCCTGAAGAAAAGAGGGAAGGAAGGAGTGAAGGAGAGAGGGAGAGAGGGAGAGAGGGAGAAAGGGAGCGTGGTTATCACAGAAACTACAGAGGAGAAGGAAGGAGTGTGTAGTTAGAGGTTGTGTAGGCCAACTGCCCAGCGTGACCAGCCAGCCAGGAAGTGCAGGTCTAGCATTTTTAAACCAATTATCTGAGCTTGTGAATCTGAGATTCAGTGGGAACTGAAAGCTTGGTGCTGGCTTCAATTAGTTAGCCCGCCTGTTAGCTGCTTCCCTCTCTCCTAGCCTGCTAGAATGGCGCCTCCGACAGGAGCCGGAGAGCGGACCAGCAAATGAACCTTTCAGAAATGGGGGCAGCTAGTCTTTTGTTTACGGGGGTAGAATTCTCTCTTTCAATACCTCTCCTCTTACATTTTTTTTTATTTTAAACCCTCTGTCTCTCTCTCTCACGCACAGGATTCTTCAACTTCTTCTTCTTTAAACGTAATTAGTGTTGTTTTTGGAAAGCCGCTGAACTTTAACATCGGCACTGGCTGGCTGTCCTTTTTTTTTTCTCTTTTCTTTTTTCTTTTTTGCTTTACGAGCGATGGGCCAAACACGCCTGCATTCCAGGGCGTAATCCTGGCGCACTGGGCTGCGCCCTTCGGCAGAGCAAACATGTGAGGTGGAGAATGTATGGTTCGCTGCTGGCAGATATCCAGACCCCCCCTCCCTCGGGGGTCATCTGCAGGCAACAACAATGAAGCCCTGCCTGGCTGACTGGAGCTTTCCCCCTTAGTGCAGCGCCTGCCGGGGCCAGCCAGGGAGCGGCAGAGGGTCTTTGATGCGCCCCCTATCAGCTCTAAACGGGGCCCCCCTGTTAAACACTCACCACTCACCTTTTCCAACTCTACAAACATGCCAGGCCTGATTTGATCCATGTCACTGCACTCGTCCGGCCCTGTAGAGATGTAGAGATAAGACTGGAGGAAAAAGAGGAGAGGCAGGAGCAGGAGCAGGAGAGGGAGCAGGAGAGGGAGCAGGAGCAGGAGCAGGAGAGGGAGCATCAGGAAGAGCAGGTAACGGAGAGGCAAGGGACGAGGAGCAATAAGTCAATAAGTAACCAGCTTTGTGAGGAGTAAACAGACCAAAGTCTAAACAGACAGCTAGGATGGTGGACAGAGATGAGACAGAAAATCGACAGACAGACACACAGACAGACAGACAGACAGCAAACGTCTAGTGACAGGGACTAAGCGATGACAAAGCCCTGTAATAGAGGGGTGGTGCTTCAGATGGCAGGGTTTGAACTGGCCTGTTTTTCTTTTTTACTTCTTTCTCTCTCTCTCGTTTCTCTCTCTCTGTCTCTCTCTCTCTTTCTCTCTTAATTGGGCCACTGCTCTGACCCACATCTCTGTCGTGTGTGTGTGTGTGTGTGTGTGTGTGTGTGTGTGTGTGTGTGTGTGTGTGTGTGCACCAGCCTGCGTGTCTCTGCAATGCTGTGGGACCCGCTTCTTCCTGGAAGCTACCGTGTACAGCACAGTGGCCTGCTCTGTGCCATCCAGCTATTAGGGTCATTGCATTTTCTATTGATTTGTGTTGTGTTTATTTCTGTTACTACTAAAGACCGATATTGAGTAGCGGATGTTGGTGACCCAGTATTCGGCCAGGATCGCTTGTTGACTCACTGAAAGCTGAACAACTCGCATCCCGTGCGTTCAGGTTCTACACTCTTCACTTCCCACTCACTCCCGCTCTTTCTTTATTTCTGTCCTTTTCTGTCTTTTTCCAGGGTTTCGTCTCTGTTTGTTCCCCCTATTCTCTACTTTGTGTTCTGGGCCGCCGTCTGTGATCGCATCGCTCTGATGCAGTGAGTCCCGCCTCGCTGGCGTTTTGGAATGGCGCAGCCACTGGTTTAGTGTGTTCTGTCTGAAACCGACCGTGCTGCAGCAGTAAAAAACCCACACCGCCGTTCCAAGGGAGGAGATGCCTGGTGCTAACGCTGCAGTCAGCCGCGTTGGAAAGCACTCCCCCGACACATTTCATTTCCCGACAGTTTTCACCCTATAACATTCCCTCCGTCGGCACCCCCTCTGCTTAGCCCACCTTTCCCCCGCTTTCGGTCCGATGCGCTCCATATTTCACTCTTTCACCTGCGCCTGTCCCCATTTTTCACGAGATCAGCGAGGAGTGGGGGGGGGAGCAGAGGGGCGTGGTAGGAGAGCAGACTTCTTTGGAAGGGAACCCAGCCCTGCAGTGGAGGAGCGAGGCAGCAGATCTATAAAGTGCGTGGCGGGAGGTGCGCCGCGTGCGTGACCTTTGCAAACGCCTGGCTCTTTATTTATTGACGAGGAGGATCATCGGCGCACTTCAAACGCGCCTCTGTCAGGTGGAGCCCCCCCCCCCCGACTCCAGTATCAAGGCACGTAATAATAAATAACTGACGCTTCCTCTCCTTCTGTTCTCAGCTTCTTTTGCCACGTGCAACCAAAATGCCGTGAAAAGTGACAGGTCTTCAACGGCGTCTTCTGCGTGATTTCCTTTCCCTTCAGGTTTTAACCCTTCTTCTTCCTGGGCCATCTTAGGGCTGTGTGCAAAATCAATCTCGCCTAAACAGACTGCTGGAACGGAAATTGTAATCATCTTAAAAACGTAGCCAGTGTAGCAGTCACCCCACGCTTTATGTATTTATTTCTTAATCATTTAGTTTGTCGGATTGAAAATGGAAGAGCTAAATTGACTGCGGCAGCAGATGGAGCTATGAGGAGTCTTCACGTCTGTAGGAATAAAGCCAGTAGAAGGGACAGCTCCTGTGGCTTTAAGGTGGGTTTACCTGTGCTCTTTTCACAGTCAGTTGTTAGGATGGCCTGTGTCTGCGGGCGCTTCCTCTCAACCTGGCTCTGTCCTCACGTCGTCTGCGTCCTAAGGTAGCCCCCTACCTCCGGAGCCCCCCACCAGCCTCCTCCCCCCTCCCAGGGACCAGCTCCAGCAACCCCCGCGGGACCAGACGCTTTACTGATCCAGAAGCCTGTTTAATTGGCTCCACCTAATTAGGCGACAAGGCCTCCTTTGGGGGCCTCGTCTGGGACTGGGAGCCCCCCCTCTCTCTCTCTCTCTCTCTCTGTTCCGTTGGCCGCCCACAGCCTCATGAATGACGGTCTGTGTGTCGGTCCGTGTCAAACGAACTATTCTGATCCGTGACCTACGCTACCCCCCCCCCCCACCCCCCCCCACCACCACCACCACCACCCACCATGTAGGGTATCCATTAGCGTTGGGGATCATGTGACAAAATGTGGCGCTGCTAGTCACGATGTCATGGCTGCAGAGTCGTGCACTGTGGCCCGTTTGTTTGTTGATCGAGGTCTCTTTCAGCCTCTCAGGAGGCTGTCGTCACCGGGCCCTCTCTGCCGATTTACTTCAGTAATAATCCACCCCGCTGTTGCTGCTTTTACCTTTTTTGAAGTGGGGAAAACGGACTGTTGGTTCCCGGGCGAAATGTTTGGGCGATGTGCGGGGAATGCTTAGAAGATTTATGTCCTGCTGGCCAGATGCATCTCCGAAATAGCACCTCCGTTTTAATGAGCCGGTGTTTTCTTTCCTGAGACGGGAGACATCTCCACCTCAACCAAACGCTTTCCACCGGGGCAAATGCTTTGCCATTTGTGAACAGAATTGCGTGTGCAAAGTTTGCTGTAGGCAAAGTGCTGTCTCGTTCTCCTGGATGGTTCCTAAGGAGCTGAAGACGGCAGGCAGCAGGCAGGCTTTGCTCAGTGGTTCAGCTCAGCTCTCCTGGGGGACAGCCATCAGTGTCACCATGATGTTTGTCAGGGCCTTGCTGCCCCGCCTGCGGAGAAGAGAAGCCAGATCTGAGCACACATCCCCCCCCCCCTTTACCCTTTCTACCTTGTGAGTGGCCATAGAGGTCAAGGCTCGCCCAGACAGCACACCCTGCTGTGTGTCCGGAGGTGTGTGTGTGTGTGTGTGTGTGTGTGTGTGTGTGTGTGTGTGTGTGTGTGTGTGTGCGCGTGTGCGTTTGTGTGTGTGTGTCCATTTGCACGTGTGAGAGTATTTTTATGTGTGTGCATGCATATGCATAGTATATAACTCCCAATTTGTGTGTGTGTGTGTGTGAGAGAGAGAGAGAGGGGCATGCAGAGTTCAGGGGCGAAAGTGAGATGGCCAATTTCACACCCAGCAGATGCCTGCTCCAGTGACCCGGGGCGACAGGTGGGGGACGCTAATTGGCAGCGCACACTCGGATGAACCCATGGTGGGCTAGAGGAGGGGGGAAGCAAAGAAGAGCTACTCTTGGGAGGGGGGACACAAATAGGCGGCGCACACACTGTGACGGATCATTCAGAAACGGCAGGGGGCTGAGATGTCATAATGGCCCTGTAACTTAGACCAATCAGTCGGCTGGGTTCATTTTTTCCTTTCCATAATGGATGGTGCTGTTGAATCATTAAGAAAAGGTTCTTCAGTGTGAAAACGGAACAACCTGTTCAACGGTTTGCAATCTTAATGAATATCATTTCATAATTCAAATGGTTTGATTATATTCGGTCGAAAACCAGCTAGCTATAGGCCTAACCAGCTATTGTCTATTGTCTGTGGAGTTCTAGCTAGCTTGTACTCGACCGAATATGATCAAATTAGTGTGTTGTCAAACTATTTTATTTATGAAATTACATTTATTTTGTCTGCACAGACAAACACACAGTAGCTGGTTATAAATGAGTTTCTACCGTTGAAAGCTTTAAAGTCCTGTTTGACAGTGGAAAGTGCAGGAGGAGTCGCTGCCTTCAGCTGCCTAATGAGCCTCCGGCACGGGGCCTCTGACTCTGAGGCCCAAGAGAGAGGCAGTCTCCTGGGCTCCTTGACAGGAGAGCCACCCCCCCACCCCCACCCCAGGCCTAGGCCACGCTTCAACCCTGACTGAAGGCCCCCAGAGCTTCACTGCTTTTGCGGATCACAACACGTACGGCGACTGTGGAGCCTGTTTGTGAAACGCCCTCTCCGGAAGAAAGCGGCTCGCTCGGTGAGCCGCGTTTTAGTGAGCGTCGGTTGGTATTCCGCTCAGCGAGGCCCATTACATCTGGGGGGGTGGGGGTGGGTGGGGGGGGGGGGGGGGGGGGGGGGGCAGACAGACGTCTGGGAAGCGGGGCGTTCCTCAGTCTGCGTCCTGCTTTAAGTAAAAAGAACTCCAGACAACAGTATTACCTTGGTGCAGGAGGAGGGATGGGGACGGGGGGGGGGGGGGGGGGGGCTGCAGCAGATTCTCCCTGTGTGACTGCACTGCTGAGTGTGTTGGAAAGGGGCTTTGATGAATAGATCTCCCTCTCTCTCCCTCCTTTCTCTTTCTCTTTTTTCTTTCTCTCTCTCCCTCTCTGTCACTTCTTTCTCTTTTCTTTCTCTCTCCCCCTTGCATCTTTCTCTCTCTCTCTTTCTCTCTCTCTCTCTCTCTCTCTCTCTCTCTCTCTCTCTCTCTCTCTCTCTCTCTCTCTCTCTCTCTCTCTCTCTCTCTCTCTCTCTCTCCCCCTCCATCTCATTATCTGTCTTCATCTCCCACTATAGATTTACGTCAGGGCCTGGCTGGGTGGGGAGACCCTCCTCCAGGTGTCTCGCCAAACAAGATGTAGGCCAGTGTCTCCTTTGTTTTAACTGCTTTTATCTCCTCGCCACCATTTTATCCAGGTTGTTATATCGCTTTAGTTAATATACAATGTATTACTTATGGTTTATCATAAGGTGACATCTTTAAACTAGGGTGTTTTATTGGCTTGTGATGCTGCAGGGTGATTTGAACGAGTGCTTTTTTTATGGTCTCTTGAGGCTGTGACACGTTTACATATGTAAACTAGGTCATCAGCGGCATCATTTAGGGAAATCTACGACTGGATGGCACACTATTTAGGCTCAATTGGTAACAGGCTGAAGGAGGAGACGGCACATGGTCCAAGAGACGAAGCGACCGTTATGTGGAGAGGAGTGTGTGTGTGTGTGTGTGTGTGTGTGTGTGTGTGTGTTTGTGTGTTGTGTTTGTTTGTGTGTGTGTGTGTGTGTGTGTGTGTGTGTGTGTGTGTGTATTATAGCGGCTTTGCGAGGTGGGGTTTCATGCCTCAGCAGGTCACAGATGATCAGATTAACTGCAGCAGGGGTAGGCTTACTGGATTACCCACAGGTGCCACCCAGACCTGTGGAGGAGGCTCCACCAAAAGCCCCACGCTCATAAGCAAGCAAACACACACACACACACACACACACACAGGCTCTCTCTCACACACACTCACACACAAGCGCAAACAATAGTTAAACGCGAGCAAGAAAGAATCGCTTCAGGACCTGTAATCAGGTTTGTTGTGCCCCCCTCCGAAAAAAAACCCTGTTTGAAATATCGTGGGATATATTATATTATGGCAAGCTGCTGAGTCTGAGCAGACAAGAGGGCAGAGCCAAGGAGTGCAGAGACCTGCTGGTGGCAAGAGGACCGGGCTGCTGGTGCTTTGTGCTCTTTGTGTTCCGTGGGCGCGCCGTGTGGAGGAGGACCTCTCTCCACGGGACGGGACCTCTGCTCCCCCCCCCCCCCTCGTCCCCGCGTTCAGAGCAGCCACGTGCTGTTCTTGTCTGTCCCCCCCCGTCCCCCCCCCCGCCGCCTCTCCTTTTACGTTACCTTTCTGGAATCAACGACACACTTATTACACTCGCGTCCCCCCACCCCCAATGGAGATTTGTGAGTTTTGGCAATTGCACGCCTGTGAGGGAGAGTACATGTTTGCGTGTGGCCCCCTGGGAGAGGAAGCAATGCTGCTTCGCTCTACAGACGGCGTGTGTGTGTGTGGGTGTGGGTGTGTAAGCGGAAAGAAAAGAGGAGGGGGGACCTACTATCTCCCTCCCTCTCCTCCTCAGTCTGTCTGCCCCCCCCCCCCCCCCTTCCCCCTAAGAATAATCTCAGGCGTGTCAGCAACACTGTCACTCCTCCCTCTGTGGGATTACTGCCACCAAAGACAAAGACAGAAGGCCCACCTTATTAACCCAGAGACTGCACTGGAAGACAAGTGTGTGTGTGTGTGTGTGTGTGTGTGTGTGTGTGTGTGTGTGTGTGTGTGTGTGTGTGTGTGTGTGTGTGTGTGTGTGTGTGTGTGTGTCTGTGTGTGTGTCTGTGTGTATGTGTGTATGTGTTTTAATGGCCACAAAAGGAAAAACAAACATCTCTTTGTTAGTCTATTCGGAGTTGCAGTAGTTCCGGTGGGAAACCAACGGGTTGAGTCCGTTTAAACACCAGTTAGACGAACCCTACATCCTAATCATCCACGTCTTCCACTCCCATGAATTCAGCTGCACCCTTGGCAAGAGGCCAGCTAAGACAGGCCCAAGGGGGGGGATCGGCTGTTTCATCCTGGGTTCATCTGCTCAGATTACAGTCCGTTTCAACCTAACCTGCAGCCAGCCTTGTAGCTTTGAGTCCTGGCCAGTGTTGATGTTCCCTGTAACCAAGCCTTCAATAAAGACCCGTCGCCACCGCGTCGTAATGGACCCTAAGTGCTTCCTGGTGTCACACACACACCGTTACACTCCTACACACACACACACACACACACACACACACACACACACACTAGTGGGGCTAAAACCGATCCGTGGAATCCGGGGCGTCCGGTAGAATGAAGGGGCCACTATGAAGAGGCCCCGCTGTCCTTGTGCAGCCACCGTTGTCGTGGCCCGTCCGCCCGTGTCCGGGAGCGGGGTCCACTTTCGACCGGGCCCCGCTGTCATGCAGGGCTCACCCTCAGCCCGGGGCCACGGGGAAGTGGTGTCACTGGGTACAGGGCAGGCATAGACCCACCCGCAGACCGACGCACCAGCAGACAGAACAGACACTGGTAACCCTGATGGAAAGTAGAGAGATTGTGTGTGTGTGTGTGCGTGTGGGGGGGGGGGGGGACTAATGGAGCTGGTTCAATGAGAGCAGGAGAAATGACAGAACTCGAGGGATCGGTGAGGAAGAGAGAACGAGGGGGAGGAAAAGAGAGAAGAGGAGCGAACACAGGAGAGAGAGAGAGAGAGAGAGAGAGAGAGAGAGAGAGAGAGAGAGAGAGAGAGAGAGAGAGAGAGAGAGAGAGAGAGAGAGAGAGAGAGAGAGAGAGAGAGAGAGAGAGAGAGAGAGAGAGAGAGAGAGAGAGAGAGAGAGAGAGAGAGAGAGAGAGAGAGAGAGAGAGAGAGAGAGAGAGAGGGGGGGGGGGGGGGGAGTGGTTGCAGGTCACTGTAGATACAAGTGGCTTCAGCGACATGCTCTAAAGGGATTACACATATCACAGGCTTCATGTCAGGCAAATTAGCGTTAGCTCTCTCTCTCTCTCTCTCTCTCTCCTCCCCACTCACCCTTCCTCTTATCACCAGGAGAAGGACGAGCGGGTAAAAGGGCAGAGCCCTTGTCACCGGCCCATAGGGGAACGGTTATCTGGGCTGCCGAATGAGGTTACCGTTGAGCGCTGCAGGGCCATTTGCCTGCCGTATTCTGGGATGGTAGATAGCGGCTCTGTGGTGAGGGCTTCATAGAGCGCGTTGCCACAGACCTAGACGGCTCCTTTCAACGCCGTTGGTGGGGCTTTTTCTTCCCTTTTGTTTCTTCTTGTTATTGAGGCTACACTTGCTCTGGATGGCATTGGATTTGCTGTGTGCGGCCGGCCTGCTGATATGCCGATCCCAGTGTTATTGGGGGGATGGGATCGATCCCAGCGGTGTAGCCCTGGCGTGGGCAGGTGGGCGGCAGGATCCGGAGTCCCGCCGCACTCCCCGCGTTGACCAGCTGCTCTCTGAAGCGGGCAGCTCGAGAAAGAGAGAAAAGGCGCACACACTTGTGTGCCGCAAAGAGCCTGACACCATACACACACACACACACACACACACACAAACACACCTCGTCCACACCTAGTTTCCCTCTCTCATTACAGTGCCTTTAAAGGGAAACATACCGTTGCTTATGTGGCCGTGTCCATAGTGGGAGAGAGATGAAACTGGGGCTCTGAGTCCTAAGCCCCACCCCCTCCCCCACCCCAAAAGGCCTCCTTTCACAAAGGCCTCCGTAGCTCCGCAGTACAGCCAGACTGGACGGGCAGAAGGGGCTGCATCAGTCAAGGCTCTGTGATCGCCAGCGCTGGACTCCTCGGTAGCTTGCAAGCAGACGTCAGCAGACTCCCGTGCTTCAGCCTAGAGCGAGGCTAAGCTACGTCACGTACAAGTCTGTCTCAGACTGTCAGGGGCGGCGTGGCGGTGTCCTGTCTGACTGGCTTTCGTTCTGCCGGGCCCCTCCGGAGCACAGAGGCCCATTGACGAGCCATGCAAATGTTACAGTCGTCAGAGCGGGGGCCGCGACTGAAGCGCCAGTCTACGACTCTGCGGAAGACTGGCCCTCTTGTGTCGTGCCACGCACACAGACGCACACACACACACACACACACACACACACACACACACACACACACACACACACACACCAAGTTTATCACCGACACACTCACTGTACACACACACACACACTACGTTTACTGCCCACACACTCACTGTACACACACACACACACACACACACACACACACACACACACACACACACACACACGCGCGCGCGCGCAGTATGCCACCCACAGACACGCGGTCATTTCTCTTGCCAGGGAGAGCAGGCGGGTGTAGCCGGGCACTGCGGCTGCTAAAGCCACTATCTTTCATTTAGCCCGGGCAGCGCGACACATTTCAGCAGCTTCCCCCTGGCCGACATCAAGGGCATCCCTCCGCCCCGCCACATCCTCCTCTGTTTGGCTTGCAGCAATCAATGGGCTCCTCAAGGCAGAAGAATTTGACTCACAAAAGCCAGATAAGAGACGCACTTCATTTCACTAGAGCAGCCTGACTGCAGAAGGCCTAGCTCAAGGTTGCCACGAATGGATCTCCGCGTGTTCTTTCTGGCACGTGAAGACTCTCAATCGCTGAGGTTTTCGATTTGCAGGCGTGCGATTAATGGGTCGGCCGGTAATTAGCGCTCGCCAGGTCTCCGAGGGGACAGGCCTAAATGGGTTAAGTGAACGTAATCCTAATCTGTTTATGAAATTAGCTCGGCATTTATCCCCTTCCCCCCGGGATTAAAACCGATGTAGAACACGTTTCTCTGACTCTGTGGACTCCACGGCGTAACAATGGGGCACAAGGAGCCGGGTAGCTTAGCTGACGTGCCGTAATGGATAGGGCTTTGGAAGTCTTACGCTAGCTCTTGGCAGGGCGGGACGGACATGTATTCAGGAAAGGGGGCCATCCCGATAATTTAATCTCTCATCTCTTTTGTAATTGTCGCCGGCTCTCCCTAAAGAGATAATTATCCAATCTTTTGTGTTGGCGCTATTGTTAGCCTCCCCCCACCGCGTGGATCATAGCTTGGCGGCCGCGGCGAGGTGTCTAAACAGCAGGGGGCCGCCCGGGGGCTGTCGCCGCGCCGCCTGCGCCACGGATGAAAGGTCTAATTTAACCGTGTCACTATGGCGACGCCTCCTGGCTGACGGCGGGCTCCGCGTGCACGGTGGAGAGAAGTGGCCCTCGGCCTTTTGCATGGAAACGGACGCTCCGGAGCCACGGCCAATCCGCCGTCCGGACTCCGTCTGTCAGAGTAGGGGGGGTGACGACAACACACAAACACACACACATACACACACACAGGACACAGAGTGGGGAGATGACAACACACACACACACACAGGACACACAAAGATACACAGAGATACACAGGACACACACACAAACACACACACATACACAGGACACGCAGAGATACAGAGGACACACTCTCCCACAAACACGACACACTCCATCGTCTGTCAGAGTGGGGAGATGACGACAACAAATACACATACACAGGACACACACACACAGGACACACTCACACACAGGACACACACACAGGACACACTCACCCACACAGGACACAGGACACACACACAGGACACACTCACCCACACAGGACACACTCACACACACAGGACACACTCACACAAACAGGACACACACACACACAGGACACACTCAAACACACAGGACACACTCACACACACAGGACACACTCACACACACAGGACACGCTCACACACAGGACATGCTCTCACACACACAGGATACGCTCTCACACAGGACACACACTCACACACAGGACACACTCACACACACACGACACACTCACACACAGGACACACTCACACACACAGGACACACACAGGACACACTCACCAACACAGGACACACTCACACGCACAGGACACACTCACCCACAAACACGACACACTCCATCCCCTTAAGATAATAGATTTACTCCCTTGCACCCACTGCTTGCTAGCACGGCTTTGACACCTG
>CM030191.1:8058546-8093546 GCA_017639675.1 Aplochiton taeniatus
GAGAGGTATTTGGGTCTCCTGACCTGTCCTCCCACTTTTCCACTCTTGCCTTTCTCCCCTCTTTCTCTCCCCTCCGTTCTCTACCTCTCTCTTCCTTCTCCCCTTCGTTCTCTGCGTCTTTCTCTCTTCTCTCTGCCCTCCATTCTCTGCCTTTCTCCCCTCTTCCTTCTCCCCTCCGTTCTCTACCTCTCTCTCTCTTCCTTCTCCCCTTCGTTCTCTGCCTCTCTCCCGTCCTCTCTGTCTCTCTTTCTTTCTTTGTACTCCTCTATCTCTACATCTCTATCCCCCTCTCTCCTGTCTGTCTCTGTCTCTGTCTCTGTCTCTGTCTGTCTCTGTCTCTGTCTCTGTCTCTGTCTCTGTCTCTGTCTCTGTCTCTCCCTCTCTCTCTCTCTCTCTCTCTCTCTCTCTCTCTCTCTCTCTCTCCGTCCTTCATTATGTGACGGCAAGTAGAAATCCATATTGGATTATGGCTGTGTTTTCCATTAGTCCTCCTGGTTGACAGTAATTGCCTTGGATCGGCAGCCTCTCCGCGCCCCACCCCTCCGCTTGCGTCTCTGCGTGAAATACCAGCCGACGACCTCTGCGAAACCCCCCCCCCCCCGTCAGAGGCCCTCTACCTCCCCGCGACGGTAGCTTGGCCAGCACGTCGCTAGTGCTCGCTGTCCTCCATAGCCACCAGCGACAGCCCCGGGTCCATGGGGGGGGGGGGGGGGGGGGGGGCTGGGCTTTCTCCTGCTCGCTTTCTCCTACTCGCTTTCTCCTACTCGCTCTGAATGGCAATCGTGTCCGTGGGCGGGTGGAGGGGTGTGTCAGGAGCTGTCTCCCAGATGGACGGCTGTCACAGTGTGTGTGTGTGTGTGTGAGGAGGAGTGTGTGCCGGGCAGAGACGTCTCCCATGTCGTTGGGCCCGGACCCGCTGGACTGGACTGCCAGTGGTTGGCGTTGAAAGACGTCGGGTTCGGTGCCTCCATAGCGGCTGTTCATCTCACACCCCTCTGCCCTGCCAGAGGGAGAACCAAACAGTCGGTGCCGTTTTGTTTCCTTCTAACCTCACCCCCCCCTTTTCTCCTCCTCCTCCTCCTCTCTTCCAACCTCCCTCGCCACCCCCCTTCCCTCCTGCTCCAGGGCCGGTGCACGCGGGAGAACTGCAAGTACCTGCACCCGCCTGCCCACCTCAAGACCCAGCTGGAGATCAACGGCCGCAACAACCTGATCCAGCAGAAGACGGCCGCAGCCATGCTGGCCCAGCAGATGCAGTTCATGATCCCGGGCAGCGCCATGCAGCCCATGGTGAGTGGCACCCCCCAGTCAGACCCTCACCTGGTCGGGTCTACCAGTCACTAGCGTGCCCCTGTTGGCCTCAGCTTCACCGCGTAGCTTGGGGATTGACCCTAGTTAGAGGAGTTTTTTGTGTGTGTTTGTGGGCCGCCCCATGACGGTTAGCAGTGGGATTCGCCTAGACAAGCACGGCAGGGCTGCAACCTGGTTAAAAGAAAACCTGTCTGACTCTGACCTCTCTCTCTCTCTCTCTCTCTCTCTCTCTCTCTCTCTCTCTCTCTCTCTCTGTCTCTTTCTTTATCTGGCTTGTCATTTCCTGTATCTCTATACGTGTGTGTGTGTGTGTGTGTGTGTGTCCACAGCAGACGTTCCCGGTGAGCCACGGCCTGGGGTCGAGCGGCGGGCTCAGCTACGCCCCGTACCTGACGCCCATGTCCCACAGCATGGGCCTGATGCCCGCCGAGATGATGCCCAGCACGCCCGTCATCATGCCCGGCAGCCCGCCCGTCTCCATGCAGAGCTCCTCCTCCAGCCAGAAGCTGCTGCGCACCGACAAGCTGGAGGTGACCGCCAATCACAGAGCCCCGCCCAATCGCACGGCCCCTTTGGCCGGGGGCGAACCCTCCCCCACGAGATATCCTGGGCTGAAACGGTTGCGCGGCCATTTTATGAAGAGAGTTTGGACGGCCATTCGTTTATCCTTCAGCCCTTCTAAAGATTGTGTTTTTTTTCCGGAAGCTATTTCTAACGTCATAGAACACGGCGCGCTTTCTTTTATAATTTTTTTTACAGTACATGTACGATGATGCGCAAAGGGCCCACGTTGCCTAGCAACGCACACAGTTTCAAAAAGTAAGTGCACACGGCAGCCCACTCAAGGTCAACACTGGCTGCGCGCGTATTGCGATCCACACTGCAACCCCCCAGCCGCCACCCATGTTTTCCCCTCGCCCCTGCGGTCCTACGGTAACACAGAGCGCCACCAACGCCATCTTTAAACGACGGAGTTTTTAGTTTTTTTTAGCCACGTCCACGAAAAACAAGCACTGCCTCATCGTGACCTCACCATGTGTAGGTGTGTGTTTTTCTCAACGCTCGGTCGCCTAGCAACAGAGCAAAGTGGTCTCTAATGAGAGTGTATTCCGCGGAGAAACGGAGACACTCCCACACACAGTGAGAACGTTTACCTGGCTGTGGGTGGGCGTGTGTGTTCACCCGCGCGTGAGTGTCACAGCTCCAGATTGCGTGTGACAGGTGAAGACCCCCCCTCAGTGTGGCCCCTAGAGAGTTTAAATGAACAGCCAGTCTTGTTTACTTAGAATAGCACCAAAGTGTTGGACTGGACTAAAATCCAAGGCCTTTCAGCGCTCTCTCTGCCTGCCACCAGGCAAATGTATATAAATGTATACTTGATTGTCAGATGGACCATGTGTGTGTGTGTGTGTGTGTGTGTGTGTGTGTGTGTGTGTGTGTGTGTGTGTGTGTGTCGTGTGTGTCGTGTGTGTGTGTCGGCGTGCGTGCTTTTGTGTTGGACGAGTGCTAAACATGTCTTTCTGTCTCTCTCTCTTCTGTCCTTGTTTGTGTGTGTTTACATGTGTGTGTATGTGTCTGTGACCCCCCCCCCCTTCTTTTTTTTTTGTAGGTGTGTCGGGAGTTCCAGCGGGGCAACTGCGCGCGGGGCGAGACGGACTGCCGCTTCGCCCACCCCAGCGACAGCCCCATGATCGACACCAGCGACAACACGGTCACCGTGTGCATGGACTACATCAAGAGCCGCTGCTCCCGGGAGAAGTGCAAGTACTTCCACCCGCCAGCCCACCTGCAGGCCAAGATCAAGGCGGCCCAGCACCAGGCCAACCAGAGTGCTGTGGCCGCGCAGGCCGCTGCCGCCATGGTGAGCCACACACACACACACACACACACACACACACACACACACACACACACACACACACACACACACACCTTAGTGCTAGAGCCACGCCTCCCAAGCCTCCCTCTGTACTGTGTGTGCGTACCGTAGCTCAATGTGAAGGCAGCACACTCTTCGCTATAGGCTACGTTTGCCGCGCGCGCGCTTAATAGGTGGCCTGGTAGAACTGTGCTGTTGTCTGATTGAAGGAGTTCTCCAAAGCACAAACGAGGCTAATTTGTGAGGTTTGGAGAGGTGGTACACTTAATTGGCCTGCATGTTTCGTGGACGGAATACTCTGAAAACAAAATATCCGTTTACAAAGAGAACAACGTGATATGTGGAGCACTGCTTTATTAGTGAATAAACACAACCCTGTCGCCCCCACCCCCCCCCACACACACACACTTTTTGTTTCGTTAGCTGATCCTGTGAAACCCTCTAACGACACAGCCACTCATCGACACAGGCAGGCTTCCGCAGGAACCAGGGGGGGATAGCCCGCCATTCATTATCCACCGCAGTGCTTTCATTCCGGTGCCCTTGGATGGCACTAAGACAATGAGCTTGCCCCCCCCCGCTCTCTGTCCTTCAACCCCCCCCCTCCCCTCCCCTCCCCTCCCTCCCTCTCCGTGATAAGTGCGGCTCTCTGCAGATCAGTGCAAATTGAATCAGGGAGATGGACGAGTGTGTGTGCGCATGTGGCCACGGCGCTCAAAGTGGGTGCGGTTTTACCCCCGGGCCCCCCCTCCCTCCCTTTCCCCCCCTCCCTCCTCCTCTGCCTCTACCCCGGAAGCTGGGAAACCTGTCGGCCTGTGGAACGAATTAGAAACGCGATCCAAAAGCAGACATCCAAGGAAATCCTTTTTTCTTCCTTCTCTTTTGGGTTTCACGTCGTCTGTTTCTGCTGAACGGCCTCCCGTTGCCATCCCAAAACTCTGTCCCTAACTTGTGACGGGTGTTCTTGTGAATTGCTGCTGTCGCTCCCGCACGACCCCCCCCCCCCGCTGCTGCGCTGTCCGCTCCTCCCTCCCTTACCCCCCCTCCCCTCTTTAGCGCCGGCATGCTTTGCACTGGCCGCCCCGCGGCTTGCTCCCTGGGCCGCCGTTCGCCTGACCCGGGGAAGATGGCTGTGCCTCATCGGCAGCGCCCCCCCCCCCCCCCCCCCCCACCCCCGCTCCAGCTGGACTGGAGAGACTCGCGGGCCTCAAGGGCGCCGGTGCCCTTGTTCTACTGCAGCTACGTCACACTGCTGAGTCCACCCTTTTCCAGACGCCGGGAATTCGAGATGCAGGGTGACTGGGTCACGCTGAGGACGACAAACTGACAAACTGTGCCAGTCAGCAACCCCCCCCCCCTCCCCCCGACACACACCCCCCCGAGTCAGGTCCGCTTAGCCCTAGCACTTTCATAAAAGAAAAAAAAAAGTAATTACACCCTAGGCAGGCTTAATGAAACGTACATCATACATGAATGCTGGTGGAGTGTTTTGGTAATGTAGTTGTGTTATGTTGCTGTAAAGGTAGTCGTCTTTACCTCAGACAGAGGTCAATAGCCCGCGTCACGCTGGGTTGCGCGGCGTGCCTCCGGTGGCGTCGCCTCAGCATGTCTTCCTCCGTGCCTCATTATCTGTGCCTGCCAAGTTTTCGCTGCCTTAACCTTCATTGCAAGTGGAATGCTCTCATCTCTGTTTGCTCCTTCAATTGAACGACCCACCCACCCCCCTCCCCCCTTCCCGTCAGCTCACCTACCTTGATACATAATTAAGTTGTGTTCAGTTGTAATTATGGTTTTCCACGCTCCAGCAGGGACAATAGGCTCGTGCATGGACTCCATTGGCGCTCTGCTCAACTCTCATGTCATCCCTTTTCTTGGAACAATGCTACCAAATATTAATAGCATGTACAACTAAATATATGTAGAACTTGAATATATATATACTTAAGTTCATGAGCAAGTTTATCGTACAAAATTGATACCTCAAATGTTCACACTATTAAGGATTATTTTATTCAGCTTAGCATACCTTTTTTTTTGTATGCACCGAGATTTATTCCATAAACAGAGCTCCACATTTTGTGCAAACATTTGATTTCTAATTCGCCTTTGGCCTCTCACCCTCTCAACGTTCATTGACCCCGCTAACGAAACCCCCAGTCCGTCGTTAGCACCAGGATTGATTCAGTTCTCAGGTCAGCAGTATCCACAATGAAAGATGTAATGAAGGCCTCATGCCATGACAGAAATGGATTTGCGCAGCAAAGCGTTCAGCCCGCTAAACCTTCAGCCCCGTGCAAAGGGCTAACTGTTAAACAACTTTGCTGCGCTGAAATAGTGCAAGTGTATATCTCAAATGACCCCAGAGTACAGTCTCATTGCAGACTCTGCATCATGTTCCAGGAACCGTAGGTAGAATGGGATCCTTCCTGTTCTTCTATGGTGTATTGAATTTGGCCCTTTATAGTTGTCTTGTTGCTCCAATCTAAAAACGTTGTATGGGAAATTTGAAAAGAGGTCTCTGCATCTGCCCGAGGCCGATGCTGTCTTCACATCCCTGTCTGTCGTGGTGTCCGGTCTTCTTACGGTTGTGGTCGGGCAGGACCCCCCCCCCCCCCCCCCCCAGCACACAGTATTCTTGGTATTGTTAGTAGTGTTGGTAGTAGATTAGGAGAGTATCACAGTGCTCTTTTCACACTGCAGAGCTGAATTACACCAGAGCCATGCTGGTACAGATGGTTCCTGTTCAAGGTGTTAGTTCTAGAGCAGTATCAGTTCAGTTGGCTTCTTCAGTGTGAAAACCCTCAAGGTCTACTGTTGTTACTGTGTAAAAGGCTGCAGTATTGGTTTAATATCCTACCTTGTCAGTTGTACATACTTCCACAAAAATGTAATCCAATAAATTGCATATATAATAAAAAAAAAAAAGTATGTTTATAAATCTCATGGTAGGATTTGGCCTAGTATAAGTTGATTGTGTCTCTATTAATATCTTATATACACGTCAGATAATAGCAGCAAGTCCAAATCATGTAAATACTAAATGTCTACTTTCCTTTTAGTTTAACAACATTTTAGAAATCTTTGTTAATTCTAACACCTTTTTTTAACAAAACAAAAAAAAGGTATTGTAAATGCTTTTGCTTTCCTACTAATTCAGAACGTAGCAATGTTTCTTTAAAAAAAAAAAACTATTTTTTGGTTTATGTGCATGCCTATTGTTTTGTATGTGGTATACTGCATTCAGATTATTTTTGTTTTTGTTTTTTTCCTTCTCACCTACCCACAATGCAATGCTGTCCCCCATGACGCACCTCTGCTTGCCGTTACCTGTATGTTAATACGCTTGAATCCCATTGGCCCACTGCCATCATGTGCTCGCTGCCTGCTATTAAAAGACTCAGTCGACTGCCAAAGCAATGAAGCGACCCCTCGAGGCAACTGTAGACCTGGTACTTTGAACTTTCACCTTTTGCTTTGCATGTAGCTTCTTTAATGTACCCGTAGCAACTCACAGAATTTTATTTGCCTTTTTTGTTTTGTTTTTTAAAACTTGGTAGGAAACTATTTATACTATATACACTACAATATCTTAGTTTCTGTATTTTGGAATAAATTACCTCAAGTGTTAATTCATAATGCTTTTTGCCTGAGTATTGATCGTATAACCAGCTGTAAAGCTGTAATGATACATATATTCTAAGTATCAGTCTCTTGTCTAAATGTATCGTTGATGAGTGCCTTGTTAGTAGTTGTTCATTGTCCATATCTGTGATTATTAAAGCCTTGGTTGCTGTTGTAACGTTGCACTTGTGCTAGCGCTGTGCATAGACAATACACCCAGATAGTGACCCAGGTATGTGGAAAGGAAGGCCTACTGTGGCCTCTGTGTTAACCCTGTCTTCTCTCCCACTGTGTCTGCCCCCTCCTTCTCCTCCTCCCGTCCGGCAGGCCTTCCCCCACGGCCTCCTACAGCCGTTACCAAAGAGACAGGCGCTGGAGAAGAACAACGGGGCCAGCTCTCTGTTCAACCCCAGTGTCTTACACTATCAGCAGGCCCTGGCCAACGCACAGCTCCAGCAACCCGCTTTCTTTCCCACGGGTAAACGTGTGCACGCACCATGCGTTAAAGCGCTGGAAATAGACACACACACACACACACACACACACACACTGGATGGTGCTTCCCTAACTTCCTCAATTACCCCCTTTAAAGCATTGTAGGTGAATTGGTTGAATTAGTTGTTCTTGTCAGTATATGGTGGAGGTGGTCCAGACGTACAGCCATAGTGTGTCTGAGTTAGCATCTGGTTAGTTTTCAGGGTCCTACTCTGTATCTTTCTCTCCCTCTCTGGTTTAGTCTCTCTGTTTCAGTAATCTCTCTCTTTCTCTGTATTTCTCTCACTCTGTTTCAATTATCTCTCTGTATCTCGCTCTCCCTCTGTTTCAATTATTTCTCTCTCTCTCTCTCTCTCTCTCTCTCTCTCTCTCTCTCTCTCTCTCTCTCTCTCTCTCTCTCTCTCTCTCTCTGTATCACTCTGTATCTCTCCCTCTGTTTCAATTATCTCTCTCTCCGTCTCTGTTTCAATATTCTCTCTGTATCTCTCTCTCCCTCTCTGTTTCAATATTCTCTCTCTCCCTTTCTTTCTCTCTGTATCTCTCTCCCTCTCTGTTTCAATCTCTCTGTTTCAATTCTCTCTCTCTCTCTCTCTCTCTCTCTCTCTCGTGCTCTCTCTCTCTCTCTGCGCGCTGACGTTCCTCAACAGGAAATTAGTGTTTGAAGTGCTTAGAGTACCGCCTTTTTAATCTCACTAATAATGATATCGGAGCACGTCGCCACTTTAAAAGTCAAATCATGTCTGGTCTGTTCCAGTCAGGTGCTAATACTTGGCAGGGAGAAAGGCATGCTTTCATCAGCGTAGCCAAAGCCCCCTACTTTAACTTGACAAGTGTACGTTAGATGTGTGTAAATAATGTGTGTGTCTGTGTATAAAATGAAATGCGCATGCATATAGATACACACAAACACAAATGATCCAGACGTTCTTTGAGGGAAGAAAGATACAGTTGTGTCAGGAAAAAGAAACACTAACAATTCATTGTTTTGTTGCCCTACCCCCATCCACAGTTAGCTTCAGGCCGTGGTGTATTGAATTTAGCTTGGCCATCTCTTAGATTCCTGCCCGCTAGCCATGTGCCTGTTGTGGATGCCTCCCACTACTCAACAACAACCCCCCCGCCCCCACCTCCATATGGTGTGTGTGCGCGTGTGTGTGTGCGTGTGTGTGTGCGTGTGTGCGCGTGTGTGCGCGTGTGTGTGCGCGTGTGTGTGCGCGTGTGTGTGTGCGTGTGTGTGCGTGAGCGTGTGTGTGTGTGTGTGTGTGTGTGTGTGTGTACACACCTCTCACAGTCAACACCCCTCCTCCAACCCTCTGTACCTGTGTGGGAAGCTGGTGCTGTGTAAACACTGCATTGTCTCTTGCCTGCTGTTGTAGCCTCGAGTCGCTAACCTTTAATGCCGCTCTACCTCTCTCTTTAGCTCCTCTATGTAAACTAACCTTTAATGCCGCTCTACCTCTCTCTGTCGCTCCTCTATGTACACTAACCTTTAATGGTGCTCTACCTCTCTCTGTAGCTCCTCTATGTACACTAACCTTTAATGGTGCTCTACCTCTCTCTGTAGCTCCTATATGTACACTAACCTTTAATGGTGCTCTACCTCTCTCTGTAGCCACTCTATGTAATGTTAGCCACTAACCTTTAATGGTGCTCTTCCTCTCTCTGTAGCCCCTCTATGTATCCGCTAACCTTTAATGGTGATCTACTTCTCTCTGTAGCTCTCTATGTAGATGCTAACTTTTAATAGTGCTCTACCTCTCTCTGTAGCCCCTCTATGTAGATGCTAACTTTTAATGGTGCTTTACCTCTCTCTGAAGCCCTCTATGTAGATGCTAACTTTTAATGGTGCTTTACCTCTCTCTGTAGCCCCTCTATCTAGCCGCTAACCTTTAATGGTGCTCTACCTCTCTCTGTAGCCCCTCTCCTTCATGTTGTCTCCCCTGCTTTTCTCTGTATCTTAATCAATGGAAGTTATTGTAATATTTTATTTTCTCTTAACTATGGTTTGACACCGCTGTAATTCCACCACCCACTTGCTGTATGTTTTTATTTATGATTTATTTTGGTTCTGGGCTAAAAATGGCCCCTTAATTGCATAGCAACACTGGCTTGAGACTCTAAACTAGGCAGGGTTACCTCATAATTAGGCTTTTTTGTTTACCATTAGTATAAGTGAAGTCCTGTAAAAACTGGTTATTTTTCAATAGCATGTTTGAGCTCTGGAATCATTTTTAAAGCCCTGTTCTAACCCTCCTCTTCTTTCCCCTGTATTAACCCCCCTTCTCCTCTTCTCTCTCTCTCTCTCTCTCTCTCTCTCTCTCTCTCTCTCTCTCTCTCTCTCTCTCTCTCTCTCTCTTTCTCCCGCATGGCCACACACACAGGGTCAGTGTTGTGCATGACCCCTGCTAGCAGTTTGGGTAGGTCCCCACCTTCCTCCCTCGCTCACTCACACCCTATCCGACACACTGTAGGGGCCCAAAGGGGCGAGCACATGGGCTTTTACAGGTGACGCGCGAGGCACGGTGTGTCCTGGCAAAAATCAAGGTCAAAACAGGTTTTTTTCCCAGATATAGTGCACGTCAGTGATTTTGCCTTTTGAAAATGCAGCACTTATGGCTGCAGAGATGGGCAGTGTACCACATCCGTTTGCCCTCACCTGGAAAAGACGATGTCTCATCAAGGACTCCATTTGTTTCTGCTTGTCTTTCTGATAAATACGTTTTGGTTGTATTGTATTGTATTGTATATAACATTTGTGAAGGTTAAACATTCCCTATGCTTCCCCAGTTAGTTCTGATGGTGAATGTTAGATACATCGTTTCTTTTTGCTCTGCTCTGTTTCTATGGAAATTTGAAATCAGTTTCCCAGAGTCGCGAATTGAACAAAATTGTCGGAACCATTTCCGGGTGCCTTATCTGAAATTGACAAATCGACATCTTGCTTGGTGTCTCATCTCAATTCTCTCGGGGGCGGGGGGGGGGGGGGGGGGGGGGGGATTCTGAACTGATTTCCTGGATGATTTCTAAATTTCCTTACCTGTGATTGTAACCAGCTTCTCTCCTTGTGTTTTTGTGTGTGTTTTGTCTTCCCCTGCCGCTTGTCCTTTCCGCTTTTGCGTTTACGAAACCGCCTGCCTTCTGCCGGCTCCCCCTCCCCCCACTAACAACGGCTTGTCCTGGGCTACGTGACGCTGGCCAACCCACCATCTGACACTGCGGCCCTCACGACAACAACTCTCAAACACCACGCCACACACCTGTTGCCACGGCTACCATAACGCTTCCACCACCCCCCCCCACCCCACCCCCCCCTCTCTCTCTCTCTCCATGGCTCCCCCCCCCCCCTCCCCCCTACCCTCCTCTCCTTTCCTTTCCCCTCGGTTAAGTGCCCATGATGTACAGCGCTACGCCTGCTAGTGTCTCTGCAGCAACAACTTCTGCCAACAGTCCCTACGCAGCATCAGCACCGGCCAACCAGGTTTGCTCCTTTTCAACAAACAAAAAAAAGCTGTCTTTCATCCGTCTCCCCTGGAGCTCTGAAGAGGTGCTTCCCCAAAATAAAACCCAGTCACTTATCGCGGCTCTGTCAACCCAACCTCTCTCAAAATCCTCCAGCTGTGTGTGCTAGGCTGTTAGCTTTGGCCGGTATTAAGGCTTTTTGGGGCCTAAATAATTTGATCGTTCCTGACGATGAGCGCTCTGGTTTTTCTTTCAACCTGTAATTATCGAGTGAACACCCAGAGGAGCACCTTTTCAGAGCACCGCCCTTTGCTGACCAGTGGTTGTGTGGTATTGCCTTCTCTCCCTGTTTTTTGTGTGTTTTAGTCTTTGTTGTGCGTGAGTGTGTAACTCCATGTAGGGGAGGTACAGTGTCCCCACTTTCATCTGCACTAGGGGCGTCACTTGCGTGTGGACGCGCACACACACACACACACACACACACACACGCACGCGCGCACGCGCGCGCACACACACCTTTCTGTCTCGCTTCAAACCCCAGTGCCTTTTTCCTGTCGCCCTCCTTCACACTGACCGCAATCCCCATCTGTCCGAAAGAAAATGCCCCCCCCCCCTTCTTCGACCTCTCCGGGTGACCCCCACTAGCCGTGGCCTTTCTTCCCGCAGAGAGGAGGCCGTCCATCGGGAGCGGCGCGCCGCCACAGACCCCCCGGTGCTCCGTCTCCCTCCTCTCACCTCTACTTCCTGGGGTGAAGGAGGCGGGCGGCCATTTGTGCTCTCGCCCGGGGACCGGAAATGGGAGATGCCGGATGAGATCCAAAGATGACCCCCCCCCCCCCCCCCCCCCTCGTTAGATAAACCCCTACCCCCATGGTTCCATGAAGGCAGACGCCAGCCCCGCTGCGGCCGTGACGTGGGCCCCTTAGCCGTTTACTATCTGTTGATCAAAGGCTGAAGCACGCGCGTGGGCAGCGGGGGGAGGGGTCGACGATGGTTTCACTCCCTTTAACCCAGACCCCCCCCCCCCCCCCCTTAACCACTCTAGCCATTAGTGATGTTTATTTCTTTTTTCCCCTTTCTTTCTCTAAACCATACGTCAGTGTGCGTCCACGAGGCCCGTGTCCTTGCTGCTCGGTACGCTAAGACCAAACGAAACCCCCAGCCTGCGCATTAACATTCTGCCCCATTTGCTGCGGCTGCAAAGTGGTTTGAGTCCTGAAAATCGTGGTTTCAGCTTCCGCACCCCCTCCCCCCTGTCCCCGTCCCCCCGTCCCCGCTCCCCCTTTAGTATGGATTGATTTCCACCAGGCCTCAACTGTCCAATGACGGCAGCGGACCCCCGCCGCTCTTATCCTCCTGATTGGCCACCGGTGAGCCCCACTTCCTGTGAGTCCCTGCGTCTCGCTGCCATTGGCATGCGGCGGAGAGCACAGCTCTTTATAAATGCATGCGGTGAGGGATGAGAGAGGTGTTGACGTCTGCGACGGTCTCCCCTCCTTTCTCTCTCGTCTGTTTCGCCAACCTCTCCCTCTCTCCCGTCCCTCCTTTATTCGTCTTTCTCTTTTTCTCACCGTGCCGGATCCTTTTGTTTGTTCCTCCCCTCCGTTTTCTCCTCGCGGCGTGGCCGTCTCTCTCTCTCTCTCTCTCTCTCTCTCTCTCGCTCTCTCTCTTCCTCCCTGCTCAGCGTGTGCAGCATCCACCTTGAATGACCAATCACAGCCCACTGCATAGTGCAGCAGCTTTGACTGCATGCAGTGGGGCCCCTGCAAAGCACTTACAACAGTGTGTGTGTGTGTGTGTGTGTGTGTGTGTGTGTGTAAAACAAGACACAGCGGTAGTTTTGCTGTATTAAAGAGTTCAGTGTAGGCTCTCGAAGCTCAAACCTTCCACGAGCAGCCTTTGTGTCCTGCAGAGGGCGAGCTGCCTTGAAGCCGGTCAAATCGTGACCCGCGTGGATCCGGGCCCATGTGAGCTAGTTAGCGTCAAGCTTCCTCACCCAGGCCTTTACAAAAGGGCTACGTCATCTCCAGGCGTTGGCACCGAGCGGTGCTTTGGCGCCCTCTGGTGGTGTGTTTGTTTCAGACAGATTACCTGTCCCAGCCTCCTCCGTCTCGTCCGCGTGTGTCTCTGCCTCGTCGGGTCCCGACATCGTCCCCGTCCCCCCTAGCTGGTCACCTCCTTCATGTGGCTCCAGCTCGCCTGGCTGCTTCTCAGGCAACGGCTCTGTCTCTGCGCCGTGCTGGTGCGCTGCACTCCGGAGCGGGCTCCCCCCCGGCGGCCGGGGGTGCACATTCGGCCAGCCCTCGGTCCTCCGCGAGCAAGCCTTCAGCACGAAGCAACACCCGCCCCCCGTGCGAGCGCTGGTAAAGGCGTGGACCTGGTCCAGAAACCTCAGACACCCTCTCTTAGTTCTCGAAGATCCTTTTAAAGAAAAGCTGCAAAGCTGTGGCTTTTCCCTCCACTCGGCTCGCAGAGTGCTTGTCACCCGAATTCAGTTGTCGGTACTGACTGGGTTCGGAGCGGAGATCCAGTTTGTCCAGGGTTTGCTGCTGCCGTCACGCCTCTAAATAGTCTGCTTCTGTGATGCCAGTGATGCATTCCTTACACGCGAGATAAAAGACATCTGCTGTGCAGAAAGGACGCTTTAAAATCCAGGACGCACAGATCTGGAATCAGTAGAAAAAACACCTTTCCTTAATATTGACATACGAAAGGGGTTTGGCACCATAGCTTTGTGTGTTCAACAGAAGAGTTGCCAACTGACACCTTTTGTCAGTTTTGTAAGCGTCGGCCATTTTGGGTGTCGCTATCCAAAAAAGACCTTGGCGTCGCTCTAATCATCCTAGCTTTAGAATTTCTGTGCATGCAGAATGTTTTGAGTTGTTTGGTTATTTTATAATAATAGCATCAATCAATAATAGATAAATAAATGACATGCCTGGACTCTACCACTGTGATCGAAGGGTCTTACTAGACATAGCTCTGACTACGAGCTCTATAAACGTATACTCTATCCATCCTATTTGTCTCTCTCTCTCTTTCGATCTTCTGACCCCTCTCTCTCTCTCTCTCTTTCTCCTTCTTCCCATCTCTACCTGCTGCAGATTATCCTGAAGTAAGCCTCAGAAAAGGACAGGCGTGTCCAGAAGCTGCACTAGGAAGCCCAAAACAGCCCTTATGTAAATACTACCTGACCTCTTACAGAGAAGTACAGCCAACTGCATGCTAAGATTGTACTATTACAGTTAACCCGAGAACTCAAGTTCTAGTGTAAGACACACAGGAGGAAAAAAACAAACAAAAAACTACAAAATGTATATGTATTGCTAAAAAAAACTACAAAATGTATATGTATTGCTAAAAAAAAACAAACTTTTGACATGGAAAAAGACAGAAAGGATATGTATAGTACATACACCACTGATGCGGATGAATTGAGGCCATTTTGTTAGATTCTTCCTGATGTTTAAAAGTCATGTGGGCTCCCCTCTCGTTACATATTTGTTTCAACAACAAACAAAAAAAAAAGATACTAAGCTCTGCACAATGTTCACCCTTGAAAGAGAAAAAAAAAGCCACTTGATTTGCACTAATCGAAGAAATAGTGCTGTTAGTCAAGCGCGTCGTTTTAAAGCAAGGAAGTCCCCGCGGAGCTTCTGAAATGTGTGATCAAATAGTGCCACACACACCGAGCCACCAGGTACTCTGGGACAAGCCCCGAGAGTTGTTTTGTTTTCTTATCCAACACATTTTGATGGTCAGGCAGGCTCGAGTTTACCAATGTGACTGTCCGCCAGAGAGAGTTTAAATGTGTCCCCCTCCACCGAACCAACCACCAAGACGTCAGGATACTGTCACCAGTCCAAACCACCCGCCAGTTTTTCACCTCGGGAAACATCTTTGCCAAAACAAACGTACTCACGAAAGGCGGACAGCAAAGATTGGATTATTCTCCAAAGAAAATGACACAAAATACCTTCATAAGTAGAAACAATGGATGGGTTATTCTTTCTTGGGGGGATGTTGTCGAATGTTTTTGTGTTTGTGTGTGGGTGGGCTGGGGTGGGGTTGGGGGGGGGGGGGGGTGCACCTCTATTTTTCTGTCCCCTTTTTTTGTTTAGGTGCTGGTTTTCATTTCCTATTTTAGATGTGTGCGGTGTTTGGATGTGTGTGTGTTGTGGTGGAGGGGTTTGTTCTTCAGTGTTGAGGAAAAGAGGAGTTTTTGGCCATTATGAAGTAGCCTCAAGGCTCCCATTTGGGCCAAAGGATTAAACAAAAAAAAGCGTACTGGTGGTAGGGAGCGTACCAATCCGTGTGCGTGTGTGTGTGTGTGTGTTTGTGTGTATGGTTTTGGAGCCTGAACGTCTGCCGGCAGACCGGGACATCTTAAGGGGTTTCCCAGGGGCTCTGGAGCTAGAACCACAAGCCAGGCCTGGTGAGCGGAGAGGGGGCTTTAAGTGCTAAGACTCCAAACGGTGCATTTGACGATCCTCGTCAAGCAAGATGACTTGAACTTTGACTGGAGGGCTATCTGTGACTGTAGGTTTGTCAACCCCGCGATCACCGATAACCCTGTTCCATTCGAGAAAACTGTAGAAGTGCCTAAAACTATCCTTTTAACACCACATGCATCCCAAGAATATCACTTACATGTCACAGGAAAGAAAACTCACTGATAGGTTAATGCTGTTTTCAAGATACTCAGATTGATTTGGGGAAATAACACGTACAAATCACAACTCATTGGTCATTTTTACAGTGTTCTGCTAAAAATCAGTTAACAGCACAGGTGACACACACACAAAAGATACAGTACAAAAGACAAATCACATAGCTTTGTAGAATTTTTTTGTGACTATTTCACAATGTTATATTTCATGTTACCATGGTTTCAAGTAGTTTACATGAGAAAAATGAGTGAAAATACAGAAAATGTATTGTAAGCTGTGTTCTGTATGTAAAACGTCTCTGTTATTTTAAGACTTTATATTCATGGTTTAGAAATGTATTCAAAATATTTTACATCTTTGTGTTGTATGTACTATCAAGGTATGTATGCTTGGACTACCACAAAAACAATCAGACTTAGTTGTTGTTTTTTCTGCCAAGATATCCGAATAACATGTGTCCTAACATCGTTTTAAACCAATCACCATTTAATTATCTAATCTGTTTTATTAGACTGTGTTTTATCTATTATACCCCACAGCATCTTTATTTTACCCTTTACTGTGTGAGTTGAAACAAAATTGATTAGAATTAAGATGTATTTTCATGGTGCTGGATTAACATAGACAATCCACCACAAAACCCCTGGGGTCAGTTTTTATTGTTTCATTTTATTTTATTTCATTGTTTTTTTGTTTTCTGTTTCTCATCAAACTTTTCTTCAGACATTACAGTTCTAATGTAATTTTTGATTGTTGAAGGTGATAAAAAAATATATATATATTTTATTGTAATTTATCTCATTTTACTCTGTCAAATTTTAAGTCAAAACAATGTTGTAACCTATTCTATTTTGAAATGAATGTAATTTATTGAGCTGTGTTGTGTTCTGCACGGTGATATCTTCAAGGGTTGGCCTGTCAGGCCATCCAATGAGAAGTAGATCAGGAACAGGGGGTGGAGCTTGAAAAGCCGCCGACAGAAAAAGCTACTGGAACTCTTTTGCCTTCTCATCGACACAGATCATGGCGATGCAGTAATGAGCAAGGCTCTTGAATTGCTTGTATCGTTGAAAAAATGTTTATTGTATAGGTGACATTTTACCAAAAAAAAAAAAAAAAAGAAAAGAAAATTTTAAAAAAGATGTACTTTTCACTCTAGTATGATAGTATTTCATAACAATATTAAGTTGTTGCTGTGGCAACCTAAAGTTGCAATTACTAAAGTTCGGTATTTTTGTAAATGACATTAAGTTGATTTTTTTTAGAACACTGTACACAACTTAGATTGTAAAAGAGATATGAAAATGTCTTATTATTTCTTGAGATTATAATGACATATTTGAATTAGCATATAACAGCATCTATAAAGCTGAAACTGTAACACTTACCTAGATACAAATATCAATGTTACATAGGATGATAAAACAGAACTAAGAAACAAAGTCATTAAGATGTATACATTTCCCCTGACCCCGTCAAAGGACCCAGGTTCCATAAATTGACATTTTTTCATCCAAGGTGTATGCTAGAATGTTCATCACTAGAGTGGGGGATTGCACTTTCCTTGTTTTGTGTTTTTTAAAGGAAACATTGTCTGTTACCAAGTCTATTGAGGTTTGACAAAAGGACTGCAAAGTTACAACTTGTTACAGTAACTGTGTATATGAAAGCTAGACTTATTGGTGTGATGTAGGCTTGAAGAAGGCAGGGCAACTCTTTCAGAGCTTTTCTTAGCAGAAGAGAGAGCGAGAGCGAGAGAGAGCGAGAGCGAGAGAGAGCGAGAGAGAGCGAGAGAGAGAGAGAGAGAGAGAGAGAACCATTCCTAACAGCATATCTCTGCGTGCCAACATCTAATGAGTGCCTACAGTTGTTGGCATGTTCACTTGAGTAAGACAACTCTGGGGGGGTTCCAGATACTCCATCACTTCTCTAAGCCTCTTTAAAACCGGACACTATCAGTTAGCCAGTTATAACCATCATTAAGCATCTTGCATGATACAAAAAAAGTCTTTCTTATTAAATGATAACATACTGAATGTTGCTAGTTATACTGGAGGAAAAAATGACAATGTCTGCTTATGAGGCAGAACTCTATTGTTAAGGCCCAGGATGGCCAGATGAATGGAAGCCCTATTCAACCGTGTCAAAGTCAATGACTAATCGATGGTAGTGGAGAATGTGTAAGCACTTTCTGAGCGGTTGGTTGACTGAGCAGACTCGGCTTATCCAAACACCTTGCCTTATCTTGAGTTCATCGTGCTGAAGATTTTCTGTTTTAAGAGCTCTTAAATATAGAAACACAGACTGTACATCCGGTCTGTAATACGGGACTGACTCCTCAACTTGATCTAAAAAATATGTTACCCTTATATAAAAAAAAATATATATATACACAAAAAAATATTTCAAGTGTTTTTCTTTAGTTTTCCACAAGGCAAAATAATTGCAATTTTCCTGAGGGCCTGAAGGGAATGCAGTGCCATCAAAAATGCAGCATCCCATTGGTAAGGAGTTATAAGAAACAACAAGAAAGCCCTTTTTGGATTTAGAGTTTTTATGTAACCCCCCCCCCCCCCCAGTGTTTTCTTTGTGCAAAATATTTTGGGCTATTTTATGTTACTAGTCAAATGTTGTTTGTTTGTTTGTTTTTTTTGGGTTCCAGAAAAATAGTGTAAAATCTATTGAAAGAAATAAATAAAGAAAATGAAACTATCGTTCAAGAGTCAAGCTCTTAATCTGCTGCAATCCCTTTCAATAAGTGATGAGTTTGAAAATGAATGGCTGCAACATAAAAAAAAAAGCTCATATCTTAACCCTTCTGCATGTGTGATAGGTATCAGTTACCAGCTTCCAGGACAAAACAATATGGCATCATGCCAGCATGTGCAGTTCATGACTCAAGTCTCTAATTGTGTCACTAGATCAACCTGACATACAGTAGATATGTTTCCATAATACTATTTTACGAGGCTGTTAACATCAAAACAAAAACAGCACACTTGACTGAAAAACTTTATGGTTGGTGTGTGTCTGGACACAAGCTGTTCTTTTAGGATTACTCAATAGAGTTTTATACATCTAGCTACTGCTTTATTTTGTAAGCAAAATAAACAGGGTAGAGAATATCTTGTTCTCAACCCATTAGTTTTCACTTGGGTCTCAGACATATATTGAAGGCTACTGGTTTACAGTTTGTTTTTTACAGTAAATTTACAGAATCTATCACGCCATTTAAATACTACTATATGTCATACTGAATCTTAGGTCTATGGATAGATGTTGATCCATATACTAACAACAGTTGCCTTGTATCAGATCGTCTGAGTTTGACACTATATCTACAGAAAAGTTTTATCTGAAAATCAGAAAAATAGCTATCGTTTGTTTTCATGATGCAGTCAATCAAATCCATTGCTGGCCCTTATAATAAAAGGCAAGACTCCAATTATGCCATGGGTCTCACCCGTGCAAAGTGTCCTTTTAGTGAGTGGACAGGGCGCCTTACTTTCTATAGGCTATACTCAAGATTGACGAGACATGGGTGAAGAAATAAACCAAGTAGGACAGATTAATTTCTCAATGCTGGCTCTATTCTCAATACAATTGCCTAGAATGTAACGACACTCGCTACCACCCTGTCATGCACGTTTTTACCAAGAAAGCCTAACGGTTAACTGTGGAAATCTCGTGAAGTGTGTCTGCGTCGCCTTAGAATAGCCTATTATACCGTGGGAGTTCCTTTGACGCTTGTGCCTCAGTTCGAAGCGCTCTAGTATCGACAGTTTTGTGTTCTTCTACAATGAGAGCATCTCTCTAATCCTTCATTCGTGAGTCTTGACATCTCTAGCGGACATCATCTATGGATGTGGTCATTTCAAGCGCTTTGTTCATAGGACTATGTAAATGTTTTTAAATTATTAGGAGCGCAATGCGCGAATACAAAGTGGTGGTGCTTGGAAGCGGTGGGGTTGGAAAGTCGGCTCTCACGGTCCAGTTCGTGACCGGGACATTTATTGAGAAATATGACCCGACCATTGAGGATTTTTACCGTAAAGAGATTGAGGTGGATTCTTCGCCGTCGGTGCTGGAGATTCTGGACACTGCTGGTACAGAACAGTTTGCATCCATGAGAGACCTCTACATCAGAAACGGCCAAGGTTTCATCCTTGTCTACAGTCTGGTGAACCAGCAAAGTTTCCAGGACATCAAACCGATGCGAGACCAGATCATCAGAGTCAAAAGGTGAGTGGGAGATGAGATGAGATATTTGGGCAAAACATGACTCGGCATAATCACTGTAAATCAATAATTTAGCCCGTATGGCTGAATCGTTATTTGTGCGTGCACGTGTGAGTCTGTGTGTGAATGCCACATCAACCAAATCTTAAACTTTACATATTCTTGCGGGGTTGATATAGATTGTGTTAATCTTTAAGGAGAAGACGTTAGTTATATATGTGAAGTTATATCTCCAGCCTGAACCGTGTACATTGCTTGTTTAACCCTTGCAGACCTACCCCCTGAAAAAAAACATCTGTTTAAACCTCGCATATTGTTAGCTTCCTCCACACTTTCTACCCTCGATTCTGTGAGAACACAAAATGTCTTGTGAATCCAGTTCATATGGTCCTTATAAACAACCAGCTGGCTGTAATCTACTGTCTGTTTTCTCTCAGAACACTCATACTTCTACTTTGATGTGCTCATAAGTTACACGTTCTGCATATTGGATCATATTTTTTGCATTAACTTTTTCTCCTTTCTCCAGATGATGAACTATTTCACATGGCTGCTTTTTATCTAAGTATCTATACCTAGCCTATACATGTTACATTGTGGTTGCTTATGGTCCAGCAAGGGGGTTATTATAGCGATGATTATAATAATTATACGATAGGATCTATTCTACAGCTTTTGTTGATAATATGTTTCCAAAGTATATATGTGTGTATATATATATATATATATATATATATATATATATATACATATATCAACTTAGAGAGGTCTCTCTTATGGTCCTGCTGAGACACAGAGGTAAACGCTGCTGAGCCAGTGCACACTCCACGGATATGTGCTTACTCACCAGCACTTTAATGGGATGGAGTTGGTGCCGAAGCCAAGAAGACATCAGGCCTGCATTAGCGAGTCGTCACCCCCTGAAAAGCTCCTCTGGCTCCTGGCACGCGGAACCATGGGAACCCAAGCCCCCTCTTTTTTGATTAGATCATCACCCACCCGTACCATTTAGCAGTGAAGAAGAGAGGCTTTGGGATACCTGTTTGTAGGACCAAGGAGTATAGGAGACTTGGACGAAGGTCAAAAGGTCACCTTGGAGGCTCTGAAATGATGAAGTCCCGCTTTGTTTCCCTGGCATGTTGAATTAGCATGCAGGTAAAAGGGCACACAGTTAACAGTGGTCTGTGACAGGTATGCATGAAATAGTTTTATATGAGACTACATTCTTGTAGAGTATTCTATGAGGAACATCAAAGGAAGGCTCTGGCATGTCTAGAACACGCTTGAAATCAAAACACACCCTTCCCTGCAGGACCCAACAAAGTAACCAAACACACTCAGCCTTGTTTCCATTGTGAAAACAACATCTGGGTGTGCCATACTAATCTAATGAGTGCTTCGCATGGATTTCAAAAGCTTGTGATTCTTATCGACCTAGGGGCCAGTATGTTCAAAGCACTTCCTGGTGGATTTCATGCTGCGCTGATGCTGTGTCTAATAGCAGGAGGTGGTCATGACGGGGGGCGCTGGCAAGTGGGAATAGGGTGGAGTGTTGAACTGCATTTCCCAGGGGGCCTTGTGGTTGGAGCCAAGATCACTTCCTGACCTTAAGACGTGTAACATCAAGACCTTGCATTACCCTCAAACTAATTACACTGAGAGAAAATTTCCATTGGACTATAAAAAGTGTATGAATAATGAGTCAATTTTCCTTTAATCAATTAAATAAAAATATATGTATACTATTAAAATAAATAATTTATAAAATGAAGAAGCCTCCATAATTTTACTTTACTTTTGTAGTTTATTCACTTTCTATTTTTTAGGTAATGGAGCGTCCTTAAGGACAGGATTTTCTTCCTTGCTACTGTGTCACACCCAACCCAAAGCGGTTTATTCTCAGCACTGCAATCTTGTTCTGTGATTTTTTTTGTGGCTCTTTTATGTTTTTGGGAAAGAAGAGGGCCAGCTGATTAAAGTTTCTCTGCCTCATGGCAAACATTAAAAAAGCTACTGGAATCTCACTGCACATCAAAAGCCGGGGGAATATGACACTCATTAAAGTGGTTTCACTGTCAGTCGAGTTAAGGGTTGGGTTGTAAAACCTCAAAGATGGCCCATATGCTGCACAGAGCCTCCCGTGGTAGTTAGACTGGGTTTCCTGTGCACTTTGCGGCCTCATGGAAGTTACTTGCGCTCTTAAAAGGCGTGCGCCCACTTTGGAACAGAAGTCGTTCTCACTCCGTGCAGTCTTAAACTTAACATCATGTGAGTCACATCAGAGATAAACCGTCCGCCTATTAGCAATTATTTCCATCCATCTTTTCCCAGAGACCCATTAGCAGAAGTGCAGCACCTAGCGAGCTCTAGTCACGCATCCTCCATGACTGGCAAATGGGATTCAATGAAAGGTGCCAGCATGAATCTGGACCACGACCATTTGTTAAGGAGCATGGTTAAAAAGGATATCATGTAAAGTTAGACTAGCCACCACGCTGAGGGCTGGCGTGGACTTTCTATTCATTAATACCAGATGACATTGGAGGAGAGAAGGATTACAGCTCCAGGGTGGGAAGGTACGCCGTTGGAAAGAATGTGGGGTGGCCTGCTCTCTGTGTAATTAGCGTAATTGCACGGGGTGGGGTGGCGATGACGCTGGCGCAAAGGCGCGCTGTGTGTGTATGCGTGTGTGTGTGTGTGTGTGCATGTATGCATCTGTGTGCGCACGCACGTGTGTGTGTGTGTGTGTGTGTGTGTGTGTGTGTGTGTGTGTGTGTGTGTGTGTGTGTGTGTGATGTGGCAATGCACAGCAGGTGGCCATCAGCCCCACAGACCCAGGGGCTACATGGAAAATGTAGACGGTGCTTTTGATTTGTGAGGAAGCATCACTAGTGCGGCTTGCATGTTCTTTTAACTTTGTTATATGAAGGCTGATTGGACGACCGAGAAGAAAAAGGGAGGCGTTCAAAAACCAGACACAGTAGTGAATTTAGTCTCCTAGTGCGTGTCAACAAAGGTCTATCAAACAACACCAAGGTCAAACAAAGGGGAGAAAAAAAATTATGTATACAGGAGATACAGCTGCCCTTGATCCATTGCCTTCATTCTGTACATTCCATGTGAAGCCTTGCTACCTTGCTGTGTGAGATACCTGGTCCTGTAGTTTTGTCAGCAGTAGGAACTGTAGTTCTTCTCTGATCCCCAGATGAGGATGCTAAGCTTCCCTAGAGTGCATGGGTAGCTATATTTAGATGCTTACCCTGCCATGGCTGCCAGATAATATTTGTCGGCGTGGCACTTTCACTGCCACACACTTCGCACCTTACAACGTCCCGAGCTTCAAAATGGCTTGATGGGAGGTGTTTGTCCTGCTAAGCATTTGTAAAGAGCAGTGTGCGTGTGTATGGGGTTCTGTCTGTGTGTGTGTGTGTGTGTGTGTGTGTGTGTGTGTGTGTGTGTGTGTGTGTGTGTGTCCTGCTGTTCCAATGGAGCGTGACAGGTGAGATGTCCTGCTGTGGACAAAGTTACCTTTACAAAGACATTTCTGTTTGTGTACTATAGTTGTTCTGTGGAATGACTTGAAAAGATGATTATGAGCTAAAAGATACCTTGTGAAAATACACTTTCAAAAGTAAATATTTATATTTATTTAAATGTCTGACATTTCCATTAAAGGCTAGATTATATTGTTTGACTCACATAAACTGACTTAGTAAGCATGGGCAGTAATAATATCCATCTTGTCTTGATTTCAAAATCAATATCCATCTCCACCGTCGATATCCATAATGAACTGCAGTTTCGACTTTTCGCCTTGCCTTCCGAAAAAATCTCCCCACCATTTTAGCGAGCCTATCCATGTCCTTACCTCTGGGCTTGTAGTTAAACACCACCGCTTAAAAGAGTCCTCTTGTCTCTTCTCTCCTGCATGCTACCGCCATTCTGTCTTCCAGCTGTTTCCCTGACGGAGCGATTCCGCGTTGGCCTGGCTTGACACAGCAGGGGCAGCCGTGGCCCCACCAATTTGTAGACAAGAGCCCTCCTCCCCGCAACTATTACTCAGGAGCAACAACGGGTCGATATCCTCCATGGCTCTGGATGCACTTAGCCCTGAGTGACCGATGGCCAGGCCTGCCAAGTGATCAACACGAGGCCGATGCATTTAACTCCTTCTTTCAGCTGCTTTAAGATCTTGGATTTCATTCCGCTTCCAAAACTCAATAGGTCTCCTTAATGAATAAATCGCCGAAAGTTGTCTTTCATTTCCCCCTTGCCCGATGATAATTTTTCGAATCGCTTTTACCAGGCCTTTCTCTCTTTTCTGTCCTTTCTTCTTCAGGTACCAGCAGGTACCGGTGGTGCTGGTGGGGAACAAGGTGGACCTGGAGGGGGAGAGGGAGGTGTCTCCCGGCGAGGGCCAGGCTCTGGCTGAGGTCTGGGGCTGCCCCTTCATGGAGACCTCGGCCAAGAGCAAGCCCATGGTGGACCAGCTCTTCGCGGAGATCGTGCGGCAAATGGACTTCTCCGCGCTGCCCGACCGGAAGCAGCCCTGCTGTTTCGCCGCTTGTCATTTGCAGTAGCCCCCCTGTCCTGGATAAGTGGCGGTCCTTCGAACACTTTTTCGAGCGGCAGTCGAACACAACCGAACAGAACTGCGGCGACCCTGTGTGAATAAGAATCCTAGCAGTGTGAAGTGTAACGATATGGGCCAGTGGTCTTGGTACAGCTCAGGACTGTGGTGTTAAAATCTCCGTTTAATGTGCTCGGACAAGGTTTTTTTCCTGGACAACTCCAGGCCAATCTTCACCATAATCCCAAGAGGAGCAGAGTTGTAAACCTTTAATATATCGGCCATGAAGCATTTCAGCAGGGCAAGGAACATTGTGCTATTGTAAAAAGGTATGTCTCTTAATATGGATCCATATTCGATGAATCAATAAACACATTGAATAAAACATTTTGAAGCCACTGCAACATGGAGCCTACAACTGATGGAGGAATGAAAATTACACACACACACGCACGCACGCGCGCGCACACACACACACACACACACACACACACACACACACAAGGTTAACCATTCCATTAATGTTTCTTCTTGGCGTCACTGCTCTCTAATGCCCAGGCCTCTGAAAGACAGAGTATCTCAGGGGCTAGAATAACATCTCCGCTCTTTTGCTCTGTATCCGTGGCAACAACATTTGCAATGGCTGTCTACAAGAGAAAACAACATAGAGATTTCTGGAAAGACTGATCGTGAGGAATTGTCTGCATCTGTAGCTCCTTGGCTGTGAGTGGTGAGCCTAGGGCCGCTGTCTTAGCCCAAGGTGGAGTGTTCTGCCACTTGTGCTATGCTGTCATTAAGCTTCAGACTAAAGGCAAAAGACGTCTGTGTGTTTTCGTTTTCATCATGTTTTTTTTTATTTTTTACTTTGTCCCTGCTAATATAATTGTATATCTTGTCCTTTCACTTTGTCAATGCTCCCTTCATGAGCACACCAATGCAAAAAAAAACAATGAAGTATTTTTTTGGGAATAAGATCATAGACAAAAATGTCTGGGAGGATATCTTAGTTCAAATAGACATTATGTCGGCTGGATTTCCTTTTGCTTAAGTTTTTGTTTGTTTTGTTTAATACAATATCCTATGTATCTTTTTGTGATTTACTTTAACCATAATAAAAATAAAAAATAGCACGGCATTCAATAATCATTATCAGCATGTGAAGGGTTGGATTGTTCAAGGATTCAATGATTGTTTAATTTAATGCTACCTTCTGTCTCTCAAGTCCCACCGTTACCCCAACAACTGTTTTTAGAATAGACTGATTTAAGAGCATGACATAAGAATGTATCACCAAACATTTTGATGTATCTCATCCTAGAATAAAAAAAGATTTTTGCAAGACACTCCGCATCAGTTTTAATAAGGGATTGTATGGAATCCAATATTTCTTGTGGTTATTTGTCAAATAGATAAACCAATAACCTTTAGTCACTTTTTTTGCAGTAGCAGATACTCTCCACCAGAGGGCAGTATAAACCACAAACTATATGCTGCAATATTGTTCAGATGGCAAGATGTTTGTCTTAGCATTTAAAAAGTCTCGTTGACCGTCCTTAATTAAGTTGAATTATTAAAAAAATAGCCGTCATCTTCCTATTTGTTGACGTCCAGCTACCACGAACTGAAGTTGACAGTCTGCTTACCAGTGGAAATCTATCTGTCTGTTCACACTGGTTCTGCCCCGGACTCTAATCAACGCCGCACGCCAAACAGGCATGGCTGCCTTCTGACAGATTCTATAACACACGGCGAAACGCCAATGATAAACTAAGTTGTTACCATTGTTTTCGTCATAAAGTTAAAATATGGCATGTCGGACTATGTTTCAATTTTACCAAAGCCGTAAGTAACGTGATGTGCTATTTTGACTGTTTGTTTTGGTGAACGAAAGCTTTACATGCTAGTGAAGTTATCTAGCGACGTTGCTAGCTACACTACGATGCACTACGTTAACTGGGCAGACCCACTCCAGGTATCTGGTTGACCTTGAATGTCAGAAAGATGAAACACAATATGCGTTTACAGAAACCGTTTTACTGGTTAAAATTAGCAACACCAAATGAGAAGACCTGTCGATTTATGTGTGCCTTTGTACGGCAACAGAATGGATTAGCTGCAGTTTTGAATTAAGCAGGATCAACCTCCTTAAAGTGTCCACTAATGTTCAATACAGTCGGTGGCAGTTTTATTCTTCAAATCAATTCAACCGATTAGCTTTGCATGAGTAATTGGTGAATAGCATAGATGGTTTGTGATACAGGGTCGTAGAAAATAAATATAAGTAGACGTTAATCAATCGTCCCAGTTAGACTTGGTGTGATCAGTGAACTTCACAGGCAGTCCCCAAGTGAAGCCGGACTTATTTCTAACAAATTAGAAACGTAACAGGCAGACAATATCTACTGAACTCCACGTTATTTTCCCCTGTCCTCCCCTCTTCCCTTTCTCCGGTTCAGGCTTGGCGTCCAGCGCTGCAGCCGTGCGTCTCTCGGCAGCGGAGGCGAGGAGCCAGCGCAACGCCGTGTTCTCTAAGGAGCAGGCCAGGCAGCGGGCGCTCTACCCCCGCACGGAGAAGATCGAGGTCAGCCTGCAGGGCCCCGGCCTCCAGGGCACCCTGCTGGTCATGAACAAAGGGGTGTCCACGCCGCACAGCTGTGCCAAACGTGAGTGTGTGCGTGTGTGGGATTTGCGTTGTCAGTGCCTTTGTAAGCGGCAGTTGTTGCAGGTAGGCCACCTTTTAGGACAGTGTCAGTTTTTGCTCAGTTATTAACTATTATCAGTAGTAACTACGGACAGTTTAACATCCATCAGACTAGTGATTGTGATTCTGACAGAGTACCATAGGAAATGGGGACGTCTTCCGCTGGCCCTTCCCCCTCCCCCTGTGTGATCAATAGCAACGGGAAGCTGTGATTTGATCTGTCGGTGTACCATCCGTCAGTGGTGTGATTGTAAGCGGGTGAGCCTGCTTCTCCCATGGTAACACACAGCCTGTCTCTCTCAGACCTGACGGAGTGGCACCTGAACAGCGCGGCGCTGGCCCTGGTGGACGGGGAGCCGTGGCCCCTGCACCGGCCCCTCACCGGCTCCTGCTCCCTCTCCCTGCTCACCTTCAAGGACGCAGACCCTCTGCTGGCCAACCAGGTGATGTAGCCCCCGCCCCGCCCCACCCCATCCCGTCGCCGGGAATCCGTCCTGCTCGCTTCAATGTCTTTCTCTGCCTTGTGCTCCCGCGTAGCCCGTGGGAAGTCAAGGTGCCAGGGGAACAGAAGGGCTGTGGGGTTTCACGTTGTTCTCTAACCCTGCACCCCCCCCCCCCCCCGCAGGCTTACTGGCAGTCGTGTGCCGCCATCCTGGGCCAGGTGCTGGAGGACGCCTTCAAGGATGAGTACTATGTGGAGCTGCTCCCCGTCCCTCAGGTCTCAGGTACGCTACGCTAACGCTAACCCACTTCTAGAAGAGGCCGAAGACAACATGGAATGCTTGAAGTGCAATGTGGGGCTGCGGGTATGAGCTACAGTGTATCTTCATCTGTATCAGTGTAGCTGTCTCAATGGTGTGTGTGTGTGTGTGTGTGTGTGTGTGTGTGTGTGTGTGTGTTTGTGTGTGTGTGTGTGTGTGTGTGTGTGTCCACGTTTGTTAGTGACTGCTGGGGCGTTCTGCTGTGATGTGGTGCTGGACCCACAGCTCGACTCCTGGACCCCCTCAGAGGTGTGTGGCTTGGTGTGTTTTACTGTGTAGTCATGTGTTCTCCACAAATGTATTTACATTAGGGGTGTGCGCGTGTGCGTGTGCGTGTGTGTGGGTGGCAGTAAGGCATAACCACCCACTCTGGTCTGTTCTCCAGGAGTCTCTGCTCTCTCTGACGCGCAGCGCCCAGCGGTTGGTCCACCAGGACCTGCCCTGGGAGCCTCTGGAGGTGGCGCCCCCTGTGGCCCTGGAGGCATTCGGACACAGCAGGTACACCCCCTCCTCTTTAGCTGCGGGCTCTGGCAACTTGTGTACACCCAGCTCCAAATAAGAATCTCTGTGTGTCTCACTTTCTCTGTCTTTCTCCCTCCCTTTTCCTCTGTCCGTCCATTACTGTCAAACTCGCATTGTTCTAACTGTGTGTGTGTGTGTGTGTGTGTGTGTGTGTGTGTGTGTGTGTCTTTGATGAAAACAGGTGCAAACAGCAGGAGGTGGAGGAGAAGGCCGCGCAGAATCCCAAAGGCACAGTCACGCTCTACAGGTGAGGCGTTGACACGCTTGGCCAACCAGCAAAATGACTACCTGACTCTACAACCCCTCTATGAAGCCGTGGCATGTTCTCGATTCCCTATGAACCTCTCCCACTCTGTTCCTGCCCTGCCAGGTGTGGGGAGCACATCCTGTTGAGTGGGGGCCCCCTGGTGGCCAGGACGGGGCTGTGCTCCCAGTACGAGGTCACAGCCATGCACACGTTGGGAGAGGGGCGCTGGGGTCTCCACCGCCGAACACAGGGGCTCTCCCTCCCTCTGCAGCTACAGGTACACACACACGCACACACACACACATACACACACACCACAAAAACACATCACACACACAGCACAGCATAATGAAACGCAACGACACAACCACACTTGTCCTCAATGTTTTGAATCGGATGTTGACTTGGATAGGCATGTCTGTAATACTTTATCTGATTATCTGTTTGTGGTTTCTGACGTGAAAAGGTCATGTCCTCTCTCTCTCTCTCTCTCTCTCTGTGTACAACTTCAGGCTCACCACACCGTCTGGAGGAAGCTAAAGAAGAGGGCCAAGAAACTGGTGAGAACCCGCGTTCTTTAAAACGATCTGTTTCAGATGTGTTTTATTTGTTTTATTGCGTGAGCTAGGAATTAGATTCCCAAACCATGCAGCCCACAGTTCATTTACCACATGCATTGTAAATCCTCATTTGTTTTCGTAAAGGCACTGTTTTTTGTTGTTTCCTCCAATCACTGGCTGCTTTGTCCCTTCTACAGGTCCAGGTGCCAGCGGAGTCAGCCAATGAAACGGTCCCAAGTGCATTGACCCCACCTTCTTCCTCTGAGATGGCTCCACCCCCAACCGGACAACAGTGACCTTGTGACGGACCCTATCCACCCAAACACACTCACATAAACACACACACACACACATACACACACACACACACGTGATAAATATATAGCTTTGTATTATTTGTTCAATAAATGTCTGAATGTGTTGCTAGTCCTTTTTTAAAATTAAATATGACATGCAACATATATGGGTCAAAGTGTTAGATTCCCATATGTCTCTAAGACACCATTTCCGAGCCCCGCTAAAAATCTTTTAAAGGTCCTAGGGGGTAGCTTGTCTCGGTGCTAACTGCTTAGCGGACGAGTCTGGAGGGGATAAGTGAAAGACGTGTGTGTGTGTTTGCGTGTTTGCTTATGTTGTTTGTTGAGGCATGTGTGTTTCGAGCGTTCAGCATTCTTCGTCTTGCGGGAACAAAGGTGTGTGTGTTTGGGGTTTGCGTGGTGGTTGCCAGCCAGGCCCCTTAACAGCTGCTCTGCCTGTCACTTCAGAACAGCTGCCTGGAGAAGCTGGTGTGTGTGTCTGTGCATGCTCCAACGCTGTGAGAAAGTGAGATTCAGTTGTCATGGACATGGGCAGGTGAGAGGAGGATTATTTGTCGCCCAACAGGAGCAGTTATCACTTGAGCAATGGTTTACAGTAAAAAGAACCTACAGAGGGACTAATTGAGTTGAAAATATAAAATTGTTATAATCCTAAACTTAGTCCACTGACCAGTGTCACTTTTGAGAAAGTAAACGATGGTCTGGTTTGCCAATACACAGCTGTCACCCCGCTGACACGCATCACAATTCCTACACGCACAGCTACAGCGATAAGACACACCCAAGGACAAATGCCCAAGCCAGCAGCCGCACATGCACCACGGAGCTATTAAGATGTTTTGGGCTGTGCCCAACTTCCCAGATTAGCGATGGAACAGGAGCTTTTGAAAGTTTTGAAAATAGACATCTTTTGATATAGACAAGCTTTCTACTGAGCTGCGAGATTGTCAACTTTAGGTCACATGTAGCTAAATATAAATGCAACTAATAATGGCAAAACAAAAGAATAGCTATAAATAAACCTAGCCTGTGAATTTGAGTCTTTGTTTCTTAAATTGATATACAAAATAGCACCAAAGTTTGCATGGTTGTGTTTTTTTCGGATTCGTCAATAGCAGACTTATTTGTTCCCCAGTTACAACGACAACGTGAGACCTTTGCGATCAGAGGCTATCCTGCAGTCACACAATAGCCATTCATCGGAGAGTCAATAACTAATTTGTGAACAGTCGTGTGGTGAAATGCTATCTACGAGATCAGAAAGACCGACTAGCCTACAGCCCCACCTTTCAGGAAATCACACACGAGTGCAATCGCTGCCAATATAAATCCTCTATGTTAACATCTTAAGCAATAGGTGTGCAGTAGTCAATCAGGCAAATAATTTACACGAACATGCCACGGCTGGAGTTGGTAGAGTTGCAGTGCGCGTCTTGGACACAGTGATGCGCTCTTTTGCATGGAATACCTCCTCATAAGCGCACCCCGCCCTCTCCCAGCACACCTAAACCACATCGGTCAAAGCAGGGGAAGCACGGAGCTAGGAGTGACGGACAGAACGTATGGGAAGGACAAATAGTCACGCTGCCGCTGAATTCCCGTAGCTTTTGGTTTATTTAGATAAAGTGCAAAGGTCTTTGTTGCGTATCAGCTGGTAGGCTGTTGGTTCTCTTCGGCTTGTGGCTGGAGCCTCATTTGTGTCTGTAGCGCGTCCAAGCAGAAATGCTCCTATTGGAGTTGTGAACAAGTGCACGAAAAAGAAGAGGAGTCCTGAGTTTCAGGAGCGGCTCCTGTCTTTCGGGGAATTCCAAAGTTGTTCGTTTTCCGGGGATGATGGAGAGAGCTCCTCTGTTTCTGTCCTTTGTTATTTGGTTGATGCAATGTAAGTAAGCCATAGCCGTTTGCCATAACGAAATTATGAATTGTATCCATCATATGACGGTTAGGCTACGTGTTTTTGTTTGTGAGTGCGCGCGGTGCGAATACAATAACCTGCAGGTAGTCTATATGATATTCTCGGTATTTAAAAATGTATTACCTTGAGCTTTTGCAACTTAATTGACGTTCTTTCTCGTTGTTTGCCGTTATAATATACTATAAACCGTGCGTTGATTCAGTGTCTTACATGTAAAAACCTATGCTGAATGATCAATTCTAAAATACAACCATGTATTTTGCATCTAGATTTCTAAGGGGGTTCCCATTAGATGCTGGCTATGTCAGCAGGTACAGTCGATGATCTGATGTCCTTTAAGTTGGCGTGGAGTTGTTGGTTATCACCCAGAGACTTGGGCAGCCACAGGGTGGGTGGGCACCGACTTTGATAACAAACATCGCTGCCAGCCCAGTGGCACGCACAACCCCCTGATCTGTTATTAAGGGGTGCGTACGTACCACTAGCGTTCCGATTTTTTAACACTTCGAAACGGAGGTGATCACACCTCTCCCGTTTTTAAGTTGAGTCTGAAACACCTCTGTTTGGCTGTGGTCATGCGTGTGTTGTGTGGAGGTGACCGTGAGTGCACACAGTTGATCCACCTGGTGATCTTGTTTCAGAGGCCTTCACCTCGCTGTAAAGGGCCGTACGTCTCCACTCCATCGCTTGAGTTAATACACTAGAACAGTACATTAAGAGTACATTAATATTACATCAGGGTCCTAGGATAAATCTCTGCTGCTGACTAGCAAGCATATGCAAGGGGAGCAACTGTTTCTCAGAGTAAACCTGTGTGTATGAAGAGTCTTAATTGAAGAGGGTGCCTAAGTATTGGTCTGTGCAAGCCAGGCTTATGTGTTGTGGATTTGGGGTTTGGCCCTGGGTGGGGCTCTGTGTGGCACACACACACACACACACACACACCCACACGCACGCACATACTCATACACCAACTTTGACTGCATGGGGCAGCTGTTGCTCTCCGAGCAGTGCAGGGTTACAGAGACACAGAGGGGCTTTGTTCCAGGGGGAGAACACACACACACACACACACACACAGTCGTATTGATTTCTCAGGATCCCTCTTTGTCTTGGAATATTCCACAAGGACAATACTATATGCTGCTCTCAATATATTTACCTTCAAATAGTCAATACATGAGAGAGTGTGTGTGTTGGTTGCATGCCTACCCTAACTTATGAACATGATGTATATAGACTGTGCTAGGCGTTTTTTGAGTTTGCGTGTGTGATCTCTTGTTGCCATGTGTCTGTGACAGATCTGGGGGGGTGGGGTGGGGGGGGTGTTGAGGTCGCGCCACAACCGGAGCCTGACGATGCGCCGGGCCGACAGCGGGGTCCGTCAGCGAGACACGTCGGAGCGGCGCGCGTGTCAACGTTTTTATCCGGCCTGGTCTGGACGCCGGCGGTGTCAAAGTGACACGGCTGAAGGTGGGGGGGTGGGGGTGGGGGGAGGTGGACAGCGAGGGGAGGGGGGCGACCGTGGCTGCCGACACTGTGACAATGGCTTCCTCGCCGCGGCCGGGGAGATGGGCTGCTTCCTCAAAATACCTCTCCGTCTCTCGCGCCACCCCACTCCCACTTTGTCTTTTATTCATGTGTCCTCGGGGCTGCAGCTCCCTTTCTCGCTTTCATCCCCCCTTCTCTTCCCTTGTTTTCTCCGTTCTCCTCCCTCGCTCATCTTCTCCTAGGGTTCTGTGTGCTCCGCTCTCTTGGGATTCCTCCTTTTTCCCCCCCTCCCTCTCTCCTCTCTTCTGCACTGTCTGCTCTCCCACATCCTTTACTCCCCCCCCCCCATCTCTCTCTTATCTTTCTATCTTTTTGCTAGCCTACCCTTGTCCTTCCCTCTACAGAATAACAGAGAGAGGGATGGGGAAAGAAAGAGAGGTGGGAGGGAAGGGGGGGGGGGTCTTCTCCTTCTTTTCCTGCTTTCCTGTCCCTCCATCACTTGCGGTGTCTCTCCTCTCCCCCCACCCCCCTCCTCCCTCCCCCCTTTCCTCTGCTCATTGGACCAAAGGGAAAGACAATGGCCCTTAGAGACCTCTGTTTCAGCATATGCGGCCCCCACAAGGCCACGCTTCTCGTTTGGTTGTGCTGATAACACTGTTCCACCGATACAAACTAACACACAGTGACTCGGGAGGGAGGAAAAACATGACATGGCACTTTTTATTGATTGTACGGAAATATCCGGGGGTGGGGGGATATTTCTGTCTTTTTAAAGAAAAATATGCTGGAAAATAAGTATCCGGAATTTGGCCATGCTTGTTTGAGAAGAACTCGTCGCTCTTTGAATTTGTCGGCCCTCGCTTGGGAGCCCGTCAGGTTGAAATTACAAGCCCAGCTCTGGCCGCCGCGTCATGGCCATCCAAAAGGGCCTGCTTCCTGTAGATCAAACCGCCCTTCCTGTGCTCCCTCTTTGTTTTAACTTTGCCTCCATTCTTCTACGTGGCCCTGCCTTTCACCGTGCGTTTTTCCTGTGGTCCCCTCTCAGTATACACAAAACATGATTATAACAACACAGGATGCCGACTAACAAACAGATACAACACAAATCAAGTTTATTCATAGAGCATGTTTCAAACAAGACCAAAGGGCTGTACAGAATATTTAAATACGATATATCAGACATACAAAAAAAATTCTAAAGTTGTCATATACATAATATATTCTATATACATGCTAAGTGCATAGAAAACCAAAATTTGGATTCGAAGGCTAATGAGTAAAGATACGTTTTGACCTGGGACTTGAAAGAATCGACAGAGGGAGTGAATCTGATGGAAGAGGGAAGCCTATTCCATAATTTAGGGTCTTTAACTGTAAACGCACAGCCTCCTCTAAATTTCTGTTTGGAGCGTGGAACGCCCAGGAGTCCCAATTCAGATGACCTCAGAAACCTGGAGGTGGTGTATGGTCTCAGTATGACCTCAGAGACCTGGAGGTGGTGTATGGTCTCAGTATGACCTCAGAAACCTGGAGGTGGTGTATGGTCTCGGTATGACCTCAGAAACCTGGAGGTGGTGTATGGTCTTGGTATGACCTCAGAGACCTGGAGGTGGTGTATAGTCTCACCAGGTCTGTGATATAGGAGAGCTCATTGCTTTGAAAACAAACAGTGGAATCTTGAAGTCCATTCTATAGCGATCCGGAAGCCAGTGACGTAGGACACAGGACGCAGACTAACAAACAGAAGTTAGCCAAACAGGTAGCTAGCTAATGGGCTTGCTAATGGTGAACCTGTCAACAGCGGCGATGATTGCTGGCAGGGCCGGGCTTTGAGCTCCATAGTGGCAGAGGGAGTTGAGTCTGAATACCAGAGGGCTTGGCAAAAAAGTCTTGGCCAAATTAATACAGCTGTAGATTCCGTCCCCTTTGATAGCTTTCTGGTTAAGAAAGAAAGCCGCATTATTTCAATTCAGTAGTACCTGAATTGGTGTGTGTGTGTGTGTGTGTGTGTGTGGGTGTGTGTGTGTGTGTGTGTGTGTGTGTGTGTGTGAGAGAGAGAGTGTGAGAGAGATTTTATAAGCTTTTGTAGATAAAAAAATTATAGGAGGGGACGTGAAACATTGTTATGTGGGTGTGCGTGTGTTTCGATATTGGTCTTTACATGTAGTTGTGTGTGTGGGAGGGGATCTGTTTGAGTGTTGATCTGTACACATGTACATGTATAAATGTCTCTGTAAGTGTG
>CM030191.1:8098546-8166046 GCA_017639675.1 Aplochiton taeniatus
GTGTACTTCAGTCTGGGTGTACTTCAATCTGGGTGTACTTCAATCTGTGTGCACTTCAATCTGTGTGCACTTCAGTCTGTGTGTACTTCAGTCTGTGTGTACTTCAGTCTGGGTGTACTTCAATCTGGGTGTACTTCAGTCTGGGTGTACTTCAGTCTGGGTGTACTTCAGTCTGGGTGTACTTCAATCTGGGTGTACTTCAGTCTGGGTGTACTTCAGTCTGTGTGTACTTCAGTCTGTGTGTACTTCAATCTGGGTGTACTTCAGTCTGTGTGTACTTCAGTCTGGGTGTACTTCAGTCTGGGTGTACTTCAATCTGGGTGTACTTCAGTCTGTGTGTACTTCAGTCTGGGTGTACTTCAGTCTGGGTGTACTTCAGTCTGGGTGTACTTCAGTCTGGGTGTACTTCAATCTGTGTGCACTTCAATCTGTGTGCACTTCAGTCTGTGTGTACTTCAGTCTGTGTGTACTTCAATCTGTGTGTACTACAATCTGTGGGTACTTCAGTCTGTGTGTACTTCAGTCTGTGTGTACTTCAGTCTGTGTGTGCTTCAGTCTGTGTGTACTTCAGTACCACTACTTCAGTCTGTGTGTACTTCAGTCTGTGTGTACTTCAGTACCAGTACTTCAGTCTGTGTGGGTCTCGTTTAGGAACTCTCGGCCTCGGTCTAAAAAGAGAGAAAAAAAAAGAATGTGACTAATCCAGGAATGTTGAGAGGCAGTGGCTTAAGCTTGGAGTCGCATATCAGATATATTACTCGTGATTTAGAATATCATTTAAAATTAAATTCATATCAATGTCAAGGTCAAGGTTATCTTTATTTTCCCACTAGGGGAACATTGGTTCGCAGCCAGGGTTCACATAATACAAAAAAACAACATATTTGACAACATCAACACAACAAAAGTAAATCATAGAGCTACTACAGGAAAATGTTACTACATAGAGCTACTACATAGAGCTACTACAGGAAAATGTAGGGAAAAAATCATGCTGGATATCTATACTGATATGGACTGGGTAATGAGTGAGGAAAGAAAGGATGCCACATCGTTTGATGGAAATGAAAATGATCAACCTACAGAGGGCTGAATTGAAAGACACCCCGAAAATCAAAGTGAAAAAATGATGCGGCAGGCTAGTCCATTTTGCTGAAATTCCATTGCAGCAACTCAAAATGGTACTCAGTACTGTGTATTGCCCCCACGTGCTTGTATGCATGCCTGACAATGTCGGGGCATGTTCCTAATGAGACGACGGATGGTGTCCTGGGGTATCTCCTCCCAGATCTGGAACAGGGCATCACTGAGCTCCTAGACAGTCTGAGGTGCAACCTGGCGGCGTCGGATGGACCGAAACATGTCCCAGAGGTGTTCTATTGGATTTAGGTCAGGCGAGCGTGGGGGCCAGTCAAAGGTATCAATTCCTTCATCCTCCAGGAACTGCCTGCATACTTTCGCCACATGAGGCCGGGCATTGTCGTGCACTAGGAATAACCCAGGGCCCACTGCACAAGCGTAGGGGCTGACAATGGGTCCAAGGATTTCATCCCGATACCTAATGGCAGTCAGGGTGCCGTTGTCTAGCCTGTAGAGGTCTGTGCGTCCCTCCGTGGATATGCCTCCCCAGACCATCACGGACCCACCACCAAACCGGTCATGCTGAACGATGTTACAGGCAGCGTAACGTTCTCCACAGCTTCTCCAGACTCTTTCACGTCTGTCACATGCTCAGAGTGAACCTGCCCTCATCTGTGAAAAGCACAGGGTGCCAGTGGCGGACCTGCCAAATCTAGTGTTCTATGGCAAATGCCAATCGAGCTCCACGGTGCCGGGCAGTGAGCACAAGGCCCACTAGAGGACGTCGGGCCCTCAGGCCACCCTCATGAAGTCTGTTTCTGATTGTTTGGTCAGAGACATTCACACCAGTGGCCTGCAGGCGGTCATTTTGTAGGGCTCATCCTGTTCCTCCATGCACAAAGGAGCAGATACCGGTCCTGCTGATGGGTTAAGGACCTTCTACGGCCCTGTCCAGCTCTCCTAGAGTAACTGCCGGTCTCCTGGAATCTCCTCCATACTCTTGAGACTGTGCTGGGAGACACAGCAAACCTTCTGGCAATGGCACGTATTGATGTGCCATCCTGGAGGAGTTGGACTGCCTGTGCAGCCACTGTGGGGTCCAGGTATCGCCTCATGCTACCAGTAGTGACACTGACCCTAGCCAAATGCAAAACTAGTGAAAAACAGTCAGAAAAGATGAAGAGGGAAACAATTTCAGTGGCCTCTACCTGGAAAACCATTCCTGTTTTGGGGGTCATCTCATTGTTGCCCCTCTAGTGCACCTGTTGTCAATTTCATTAACACCAAAGCAGCTGAAACGGATTAACAACCCCCTCTGCTACTTAACTGACCAGATCAATAGCCCAGAAGATGAATTGACTTCATGCAATACTCTGATTAAAAAGTGTTCCTTTAATTTTTTGGAGCAGTGTGTGTGTATGTATATATATATATATATATATATATATATATATACATACATATATACATATATACATACACACACACACACACAAACAATTAAATTGCATTCAATATCACGAAAGATACATTTAATATAAGACTCCAAGCTTAGGTCACCGTCTCTCAACATTCAATGTAGGATAATGTAAATATGGAAGGCATAGGATTTTTGGACTTGCTTTCCTGTGGGTGTTTCTCTGTGATAGGCCCCCATATCATCGTGGTAACTTTTCATATTTCATATCAATGCATTTTCCCTTTTTTTGTTTCCTTCCACTAGGTAGAAAAAGCACTGACCGTAGTATAAAAAGTCCAACCAATCTAGACAGTTATTGTGTTAGACGGTTTCCCTTTTCTTTGTATCTACATGTATCCGTTCCATCAACAGAATTGTTTCATTGTGTGCTAGCGTTTGTCTTGGCTGGGCCAAAATGGCCGACAGTTCGCCTGTGGGCTCTGCCTGACTCTACATCTCCTCATTTACCATTTCCATCTCTCCCCATCGGTTCACCTGCCAGCTGTAAGCTTAGTTCTGGTCTGTAAACAATTATTGATTTTCTTTCCCTAACATTTTTTCCCCCTCTCTTTTCTTCCTCCCTCCTCTTCATCCATCTTCCTCTACAGGTCACAGAGGAAGGTAAGAGAGTGTGTGTCTCTGCCAAACACAGTTACACTGATGGCAACATAGACTAAAGCATGCCATTCCTCCATGTTAAAACCATTTTGAATGTTGTTGGGGGGATGTGTGGAGTGTGTGTGTGTGTGTGTGTGTGTGTGTGTGTGTGAGTGCGTGTGTGCGTGCGTGTGAGTGTGTGTAAGTGCATGTCTGTGTGGTTCTGCGTGGGTGGGTGTGAAAGCATGTGCATGAACCCTGATACATCTGCCAGGGAGATGGAGTGTATACATACAGCAGGTTAGTGGGGGAGAGTGTGAGTGGACTATGTGCTGAGTCAGGCCTGCGGAGAGTGGCAGGTGTGGGCGCGTGCGTGTGTGGTTGTGTGTGTGTGTGTGTGTGTGTGTGTGTGTGTGTGTGTGTATGTGTGTGTGTGTCAGTGTGCGTAATTGAGCCCTTCGGTGCCGGCCAGTCTGCCTAGTCATAGATGGTCAGTAACAGGTGGTCAGCTTTCACACTGAGAAACAAAGTGGCAGTGCTTTTGTTGTGCCTGAATCGCTAAAGAAGAACCAGCACAAACACAAATCAACAAACAGCCTGAAACCAGATTGGCCACAGCTCTCTGGCTGTTCTGGATGTTGACTGGCTTCCGTCGTAGACTGCCCCGCCCATCCTGCATTGGGGTTGGCTCGTCCTGGAAAAACTGCTGCATTGTGATTGGCTTGTCGCCGGCGCACGGTGTTGACAGTAACTCCTATGCATGGTGTGCGTCCTCATCATCATCAGTCACAGTCACCTCCAACCCCCCGACTCTCATGCTCCTCTTTTGACCTTTGACCCCACAAATTGCCCACCCCCACACTCTCCAGGTCCTTCTGGATCGCAGAGTGTCACGATGCGGCCCACATCAGCAGCCAGAACCTCCACAGAACTGAGGACATGTGAGTCTGACAGACAGACAGACAGACAGACAGACAGACAGACAGACAGACAGACAGACAGACAGACAGACAGACACACAGACAGACACACAGACAGACACACAGACAGACAGACACACAGACACACAGACATACAGACTAGCAGGTAGATAGGCAGGTAGACAATACACACAGACAGACCTCCATGCAGATAGACAGGCCTGCTGGTCGACAGTTTGCCACACGCACATAAACAAAGGGGTAGGTAGATTGACACAGACAGGCAGAGGCATACACCAGCAGATTGACAGAGACTGGAGGGGGGGGGGGGGGGTTGAGGACAGAGGCAGATTGACTCACCAGGTGATTGACATAGACAGCCATGTGGATAGACAGGCAGGCAGGTAGAAAGAGAGGGAAGCTGGCTGATAAGCAGATATACCATCGTGCATAGCGGATTGAAAGTGCGTGTGAGAGCGCGTGTGTGTGTTCGTTCACTTTGCAGCTATACACAGCATGTAACCTTTGGTTGATCCTGTTGAATGTGGGGCGACAGGAGAATTCTAGGAATAAACCCCTCCCTTTTTCTGTCCATATTTGACAAGAGTTATACTCTTATTGTCTTTGGACAGGAAATGATGTTGCTCAGGAAACAGCTGCTCTGCCGTACTGACTTCTCAACTCTCCTGAGCAATGTGTGCACATGTGTGTTTTTACTGTAAAAAAGAAAGTTTTGTGTTTGTGTGTGTGTGTGCGTGTGTGTGTGCGTGCGTGCGTGTGTGCGAGCGTGATTGTGTGTGTGTTTTGTGCTAGTCAAACTGTCCATTGTCGTCATAATGTCCCTTTGTCTTCCAGGCCCAATGCCAGCTACAGCCCTCCTCCCCACGATGTAAGTGTTTCTTTTCCATTCTCTCTCTCCCTCCGTCCATCCCTCCATCCCTCCGTCCCTCTCATGTCGGCAGTGTGTGTCTGCTGATGGGCAGTGACACAGGGAAACTGCTGAGTCAAACATGGCTGCCTGCTCACGCATTACCTAATGAATTTTGCTGCTTCTCTGATGAGGACATTATGTATTAAATGCTGGCCATTATTAGACAGCCATTCCTCAGGACAGGGGATGAGAATTCAAATGTGGGGCTGTTCCCAAAGGAAAGAAATAACTCAAAGTACTTTTTTCCCTTTTTTCCAGCCCCAAGACTTCAAACACACGCAGTCGTTCATGCTTTGAGATGCCTGTCACCCCTTTACAGAGGGCAACACACACACACACACACACACACACACACACACACACCCAAAACAGCTATTTGTGCCAACGCTGGATGTTTTTGTGGACTCCGAAAAGCCGATGTATGAGGAACTTTGGTTTTTCCCAAACTTGCCTTATTGAGATGAAAACAATTCGGCTCTGAAAGGCTCCTTCCGGTCTTATTTTGCGCTTGTTGCAACGTAGAGACTGTGAAACGGCCCTCTTCCGCCCTCTGCTGGTCCATTTGCAGCTTCTCTTTCTCTTTTGCCCCTTTCCTTTAAGCAAGGGAATCACGCGAGTCAACACTGCACTCCACCTGCATGCTCGCAAAAAAGCAAACTACCACAGAGACTACTTGTTGCTTTTACCACGGATTGAAGTGTTATCATTATTATCCAGGCTTCTTTGGTCCTTTATTATTTGTCTACGAATCGGGGGAAAGTTGAAGGCACAGCGGCGGAAATGTCAAGTCAACAGCACTCTTCTTAAAGCCATGCGGGGCATGTCCCCATTAACAGGAGTAGTTTCCTTTCTCATCACGTCCTCTTCATATACAGATGAGTGCTAGACTACATTTATAAAGGCTGTTGCTCCTTTCCTTGATTTAGCTGGAACTTGTATTCCCCGCCTAGAACGAAAAGAGATTCTCCCAGACTAGTTGAAAGCACGCTGTGTTATTTTCTAACCATATTGCAGATCAGATCACCCCATATACTCTACTGCGGAACATTTGTTTTCCCTCTCTGATCAGTGTGTGTTCCCAGGGCCCAGGGGGCTGTTGTGGTGGATATCCGGCGGTATAATTATGCAGTATTACCTTTCTATTTCTTTCATGATAAAGAGTTTTGTAGTCGCATTAAGAGCATACTACCCCGTTGTTACAAACAGTATCCTCACCTTCCAGGCAGTCACCACTACACCAAAGTGCACAGGTTCCGTATAGGAAGACCCACTCATACACAACCCCACTGGTCACTCCAACGGGGCCTGTCTTCTACCGTGTGCCTTTCTCAGCTGTGTGTCCTATTTATCTATGGATCACTTTGTAAAAAAAAAAACTATTGGCCTTAACTCTTTTTGTCTTTGTAATTGAGCACTTTTGTGCAAGTGCGTTTGTTTCTCAGACCGAGTGTATGTTTTGTAAACGCAGTGTGAATGGGTTGATGAGATGTGTATTATTTGAAATATGTTTATTCAATAAAACATTTTTTTTGTACATTTTAAATATAATTGTATAAGTCATAGCCAACATAGTATGCCTTTATTCAATGTGGAGTGTGGACTTAAGGACAGAGTATAGGGGGGAAAGATAAATATGCAGTTAACAACATAAACTGGTAGTATTTTTTAAATATGTATTTACCAATTCTTATGGTTTGAGATTATTCTTTTGGGTTCATTTGTGATTAGTTTAAGAGCAAAAGTGCGCCACCTGGACGGAAGCTGGCTCATTAGAAGACAATTTAAGCCAGGTGAGTCCATGGAACAGAGAAGCTCTTCGGACGCAGTAGGCAGTTGAACCGTGGAGAGGGAAGGCGAAAACAATCATGAATTACGTATTGTATATTACTATTCAAATGCCTATTTTATTTAATAGCAGTTTAAATTTTGCACATGCTTTATCAAATTACCTTGGGCCGGCAACTGGACTCCGTGAACCGTGGAAATACAGTCAAGAAAACAAGTTAAAGTGAGTAATTTTCTTACACGCGTTGAATATGCTTGAAATGCGTTCAAGATTGATGGTATCACGTTTATTTGTTGCCGTTATTACTCTTTATACGTTATTATTCATATCATGTTTTCATAATATGTAAATATATTTTTTGACAATTTAATCACCGACCTAAAACCCACTTGCTATATCAAATAGTATGCAATAAATAGACTCTTTCTACCACAAGATGGCACTGAACCAACACAAGTGATCACATGATGTACATGAACCGCTACCAACCCTAGCCAAAGAAATCCTCACATTGTTGATTCCAGTATAAGTATTACATTACTTTCCAGCCAAACTCTGAAATTGAATCACTCATGGTGGCATATTTTGTACATTTGAGTATTAACACTAGCATTACCAAATTCAACCTTATTGGTGCTGCTCAAGTCATTCTCAATCCATCTTTAAACATTCATTATGCAGCCAGTTCAATAAAAGATCCTTAACACAAACTGAACGCATTGTTCAATCAGATTATTTTATTAAATAGAACATTATAGTGGTGACATGTAGGAGACATTTACAACTTGGAGCCACATTTACTTGGCCGCTTCCTCCATCTTGGGATCTAAAAGATACAGGAGAGAAATATCAGGAAGGGGAAACTAAAGAGAAAATAGAAATTGGTTACGAACTCAAATTCAGCTCTCAATCGTTAACTGCTTGTCAGACGATACAATTGTGACACTGAGCGAAGGGTGGCAAACTTAGTTTTCCATCTGAACAGTTGACTACACTCAAGCGCAGCAGTTTAATTTCATGATTACACGAGGAAACTTAAAGCCACCCCATCCAGCTCTGTTTTGTAGTTTGCATTAAAGGACTTCTTTCTCAAATTGATGACTCATCACCAATGTATATAGCCACTATGTGCACCAAAGGTTGACCAATAGTTTGGTGCAGGTTTTTAAAAACCTCATTGAATTAAGTTAGTGTAAGTATATGGCCTCACCTGGGCCCAAACTTGGTTATTACAGGAAGTGTGTGGCCAAACAAAGTCATAGCTCAGGCGCATACCACAACCTGCCCCTAACAAACCTGTGAATTTGAAGTCAGGAAACTTGGTGAGATCCCCACCACCATATAACCTCTGCAGCTTGGTCATTTCCTCAGAAAGGTTCTTCTGGTAGCTGGGGCCAGCCTCCACAATGCCACCAGTCGTCCTGGCAAATGAAGAATAGAGGAAGGGGATGTGGAGAGGGAGAGGACAGAGAAGAAATGTAGAAAGCAGTGATGGACAAGGAGTGCATGGAGAAAGTGGGAAGACATGACAAGACAGGTGAAGGGTGTTAGACCTGGAGAGCAGTGAAAGTCCCATCCCAATTAAATCGGTTCTGTAAAAGCAATTTGTTCAGCATGTGGGGTTTATTTAGTTTTTATTTATGGTGGTATTATTTATCAGGCAGGTTTCCAGTCTAATCTTGACCAAACCCACACCGGACTGCCGTTATGTGGCATCCTGGCTGGAAATAGGCAGCCCAGTTCTCGGTCAAAGGTTCTTGGCCTTGTTTTACAATTGGATACAAGAGTACTAAATACTACAACCTGAATACAGACATTGCATCAGTCCTGAGCATATTTATGCATCATGCTTGTCTTTCGCTCATTTTCTAAGCAAGTGCCTGTGTGATGGTAACGTACTTGCTCTTAGTATCGTAATCGCGGATTTTGTCCAGGAAAAGCTTCTGAACGGGATCCAGATTCTTGACCCTGTTAAAGAGGACGGCCGAAATGCCGATATTCCTGCTCAGTGTCACCGACACAGCAGACCTGAGCAGGGATGACAGCTGGAACAAGCGGTGAAGCGCCATTCTAGCATCAGATAAGAGAGAGGACATTGATTATTCTTTTAGAAGTACTCTATGGCATTATCGCTATCGGAGGTCAGGTAGGGTATAGCGAGCGATATGTACTAGCTAGTGTTAGCGAGTTGCGCCAAGGACCTCTGACCAATCATACTGGGTCTAGAAATCAGCCTGGGAGTAACAGTAAAATACCAGCCAACTACGTTATTCTTTTCCGTGGTTTACACATTTACTAATCAGTCTAGCCCAGTACCGTTACACCACATTGAAGTCAATCGTGCTGATTACGGTAGCACGGCCTCTATACATTTTTTTGTTGGCTTCAGTTAACAGCAACCAGGACACTTCTGATGGCTTACGTTTAGCATGAACTGAGTTTTACATTCAATGTCTTCATTATTATTTCCGTCTTTAGCCTGGGTTAACAAGCAAACATTCATGAGGCTGCCAAATATATATTGGATTACGGTATAAAACAAGAATATTTGTTAACATTACCGATTTTACCGGCGTGTAGGTGACGCGTTAGCATCAACATGCTATTTAGCAAGCTGCTAACCTTTGGCTTTGAATCAGTTAGCTGAATTAGCAAGGCTAGGCTATCTGACCCGATGTGCCCCTTAAAACGCTTCCTTTTTTACTTAACAAAACAAGGCACCGATACTATCAAAATCTATCTCTTACAGTACACATTGGATGTCAGATGTGTCGATTTAAATGTGACAAAGCTTACAAAGTGTTATATCTGATATATCTACCAAATCCGCACTCACCTTGAACTGATAGACTTGGAGAAGATTGATACGGCGCGTTGGCTTGTGGGTAATTTTGGACCTGTTTTAATCCAACAGAGCACGATTCCTCAATTTGGGGAAAGTGTTTTCAAAATTATTTGTTCAGGTTAAATAGATATTGGGAGTTGTTACGTAATTCTTTTCGTACTTGTAAAACGATGTACTCGTTAGAGCCTGTAATGCGACCGACTTGCTCTTGCTGCCAGTGTAAACAGGATGCCTCGCTGATGGTTAAACTCTCCACCTCCTCTCCAGTCATAAATACCACATGGGCAATTATCTGAGCCAATGGGCAACTGTCTCCTTACCTCGCCACGCCCCCAACTTTCATATCCATGCGAGGTGGGTGGGGCTGGTGACTAAATAAAAGTGAGTTCAAGGAGGTTGCATCAGAACAATCAAAGATTTTATGGTGGCACGTAGTGAATCGTTTCTCGCTGAAGATGGACATAAATAAATTGTTTAACTTTGTCGGTAAGTAGGTGGAATGTTTCTTATAAATTGCTATGCTGTGAGTGTGAGTGTGAAAAACTTGTGTACTTAAAATGACAACCATAGTAATGATTCTTCTGGGACGCACAATAAGTCTTGTTCAAAACGGGTATTTCCCTCTTGTCCGGTGCAAACCGGTATACTAGGCCTACCTGTGTAGTACTCTTATCTCGTCCAACTTTGTTTCAGCTGTTGCACTTTGCTGTCTCCGGCCCGTCATCGCAGACCTATCAAACAGAAGCTGTACCATCACCAGCCATCATAACGGCTCGACCATCTATAGCATATCCAAGCCCCTACCTGTAACTGGTTGTGAAACATCGTGGCTGGCTAAAAACGTAAGTGACACATTATAAGTTATCACCTACCAGGACCATTCCAATTATTAGGAGGAGGAGGAGGAGGAGGAGGAGGAGGTGGTGGTGGTGGAGGAGGAGGAGGAGGAGGAGGAGGAGGAGGAGGAGGAGGAGGAGGAGGAGGAGGAGGAGGAGGAGGAGGAGGAGGAGGAGGTGGTGGTGGTGGAGGCATCATCCCTATGAATTCCCATCTAGTTGGCTGTATTCTATGAATTACTCCCCATTTGTCCTCAACCTATAGGTACAACGTATAACTTTTACAAGAAGTGTAAAAAAAAAAAAAAATCAAAAAAAAAATCAATCCTGGACTTAAGTCTGCTCAAGGTTTTGACTTGACTACTTCCACTGGGTTCTTTGGAGCACCACGTAAAATGTTGATTTCTTTTGCCTAGGGAACGGTCCTGGAATATATGACGCCGTCTCTACACTTGGGAAAGTGCCAGGATGGCATTAGACATATTCTAGACTGCCCCGATGAAGAGGTACAGTGAAAGGCTTCTTCCGTTACACACACGCCTGCATATTGGATCATTCGATTGCCATTCATTACAATAATCTGGCCAGACTACTCGCATATTTAAAGTCTAACAGGAGACCATTTGTTAAAGAAGATAGTGACAGATATTTATCGCACATTTGAGGTTTGGTATTGGGTCCATCCTCAGTTTTGTATTCTTTATACTTGGTGAATCTGGCACTATTTTTGTTTTCTTCCAGATTCATCATCATGAAGTTCTTTGTACCAGTGAGTATTTTACCTGCTAGGGAAAGTCGCTGTAAAACACCAATCTGAAACGAATCGCAATGTTTTGCTTCACCGAATTAACAAGGATACCATCCATGTTATTTAATAGTATTTGTGCAATAATAATAAGCCAATACAGTTACATACAGTGTTATTTAAAGATCCAAGCGTATTAAACAAAGGCCACAAACATGAACTGTGATAGAAAAAGACAAGTGTTTACAACAATTCTAATATATTTATACAGGGCTAACCGACTGAGACTAGGTCTGTTTTCCAGCAGTGCCCTGTTAAAGGCAGAAGATACATTAAAACAACTAAACAAACATGAATCAAATGAAATAAATACAAATAAAAAAATAGGCGGGATATTAAAAACGTGTTACAATACAGTACGATACTTTTGCCTATCTATCTATCTATCTATCTATCTATCTATCTATCTACACACACAAAGTTTTCACCAAAACAAGTACACTCTTCAAGTGCCATATCCTTCAATACAATTTTAAAAGGAATTCAACCGAAACAAACTGCTCAATTTTGAAAACCTGTTCAACCTTGTTCCATTTATCTAAGGCAATAAAACTGAAAGCAAATTTTCCACATTTAGTTTTTACTTTGGGACTTTCAAGGGGGATAAAGTCCTATGAACGTGTCCTATGATCTGAGCTGTAGTCAAGACCACCTTAGTTGAAATCAAGACAAGACCAAGACTGGGGGGCGGGGGGGTCGAGACTGGGACAAGACCGGGGAAGGGCAAGACCAAGACAAACGAATCATAAAGGATTTAGATGACATGGTCACAAGGCTACTTCCTAGCTTGCAAGTGATGCTAACCAAACGAGTAAGTGAGGTCAAGAAAATTGCATCTGCTGAGCTGAATCCCATGGGTGGGATAGTGTAACCCCATAAGGTCACAGACTATACAGGCATGCAATTGCTTAAATATCATTTTGATTGTGATATTTATGAGAAAATATATATTTTCCGTAGGTCCGTATTTAGTATTTAAACCAAAAATAACAGATCTAAACGGCCGAGATTAAGTCAAGACTGAGACAAAATAGGTCAGAGTTCGAGTCAAGACGGAGACAAATAGGTCCAAGTACCAGACAAGACTGAGAACATTGAAGGCAAACTTGAGACCAAGACCGGACTGGAGTACTACAGCTCTGCCTATTATCACAAAATGTGTGCTTTAAAAGGGATGTAAGGTAAAAAGGCAACTTGCTCAACAATGCCTTGTAAACAAAAAAGAGTGTTTTTCAATGCTATCACAAAGAGACCATCCTACTTGCTTATATAATGTACAGTGGTGGGTTCTAAATCTATCCGCAGTTACAAAGCTCAAAGCACTGTGGTAAACTACATCCAGGGACTTTAAAGTAGTTGGGGCTGCATGCATAAACACAATATCACCATAGTCCATAACTGACAAGAGGGTTGATTTTTACAATTGTCATTCTGTTCTCGATAGAAAAGCACAATCTTATCCTATATAGAGCTCCAAGTCTGCTCTTCACCTTCTGTGTGAGTTCCTGCACGAGTCTCAAATAACTTTATCTAGGGAAATTCCCAAGTATTTGTAAACTGCAACACGCTCAATTTGGCCTCCATTTAGGGAACAAATAAATGCTTTAAAATCTAACTTTTTGGTCCCTGAGAAAAGCATGTATTTAGTCTGACTCATTACAGATGAATCTCAGATCTTTAAAGGATTTCTGTACACAATTAAATGCCCTTTTGAAGTTTGAAATGTCCTGCTCCATGGATGGTGCACAAGAATGATGAATGGTATCATCTGCATAGAAATGGACCTTAGTCTTCTACAGAGGCACAAATATCTCTAATTACACTTTATTTTAATGATATTTCATTGAAACTATAACGCATGTAAAATACAAACCATGTTACCATGTACTGAACATATTACCTAAATCTAGATTCACTTTGAAACTCGCACTTTCAAATGCACACAAAGCACATTTATAATAATTCAGTGTATCTCTCTCTCTAACAACTGAATTAAAGCTAATACATTTGTGTATCACATGTGACGTGTTGCTTACTCAAGAACAGGCTGTTAGAAAGTACACAACATGTAATGTTCTTTCTCTCATGGTGCTTGTGTTCTTCCTGTCCTCTCTCGCTGTAGTGAACAACTCCACGTCGATCTGCTTCGGGAGTTCCGGTGTCACACAGACACAGTTTGGCGTTGGCCTCGGCGTCGCCCTGGTTGCCCTGGTCGCCCTGGTCGCCGCAATTCTGCCGTGGAGGTAAGCCTTTATTTCTAAGCCTGTTACTGTGGGGAGGTCGTATTCACTGCACCACATATTGGATCAGATTACATATGCAGAGTGTGAACACAGATGCTTGGCAACCACAAGGCGCGCCACAAGCTCTAGACCTCCACAGCTACTTTATATTTGTGTGAAGTCATTCATAACACTGGGCTGGAAGATGGCCGAATGACCAGTCACATTTTTTTTTTGTTCCAGGTGCTTGGGAAGATATCAGGACCGGCTGTTACCCTGTTACACCATTGTGCAACAACCTAGTCCTAATGCTGTGTAAAGACCAGTAGGTTAGGGTGGTGGTCTAAAGGATAATCCAAGCTGTGGAAGTTGGGAGACTCTTTTACTACTGAACCAATGTGTGTGTGTACTTTATGGATAGAGATAGACTTTATGGATATATGCTGATATGAAAATAAGATTATTATATTTTAAGAGTATTGTAAACATCTCAGAATTGAGTGTATAAATATATATGTGCCTTATTTTATATTGTGTAAGGATATTTTTAGGCACTTCTATCATATCAGCACTCAAATGATTAACACATAGCCACAATTATGTGGCACTAGCACAAAATATAGGCGAACTGTTAGGTGGAGTGGAAGGTTTGCTAAATACTTTTTGCTGTAACATAGAAGGTTTCATAAAAAGGGACTTTGCATTTCTCAGTGACTGTTCATTGCATATATACATTTGCTATATGCTACATTAATTTGGCTTGCTTTTCAGCTTACATGTATTCAACTTTGATCATGAAGATGTTGTTACAATGTATTTTAAATCAATTGCTTCCTTTCCAAATATCAATCATTAGTAAGTAATTACATTTATTAAATTCTAATTGTAAACAGCTCTTTGGCCTATTTAGTGGGTTTTTGATGCATTATCTGCTGCAAATGTACCACCGTAGAAATGTAATAATCAAATGTGTGCATTATTATTGTTTGACCATAACATGAGAAATTCAGAATGTGTTAAACCAATGTTGTCATATGGTTGAATCATTGTTGAAACGATAGCCTCTCACTCCCCTTCCTTCTTTTCTAAAGCATTACGCAAGACACTGTCCAGTCCTTAAACACATTCTAACTGACGACTGTCCAGATAAAATGACCAACTGCTAATCCAAATGTATTAAACTGTCACAGCGACACATATTGTATTTGTTTTCTTTAAACCACCAGCCCTTTCCTGCGTTCTGCCTGTGTTAACAGATTGGGTCGGGTCTACAGTTTCAATAAGTGTTAATTTTATTATGGCGAACAGTAATAAGCCTCTCATGGTAAGTATTTTAATTACAGAAATAACTGTAGTGTGGTTGTGTCCATGAAGGAATCACATACGTATTAGTTTACGTAACCAAAGCTGCCAGTTTTATGATCATGGCGGCGAGTATTTGCATTTGGCCAAGTTCTACGACTCACACAGTCCCCCTCAGGTGCGACACAAACACACAGGAGACAACTGTTCATGTCTAAGTCTCAGCCCTCCGAGGGTCGATCTCAAAGTTTACTTCAGATTTTCAGACAAATGGAACAACACTTAAGGTGACGGCGGGGATTCCCCCAAGGGCAAGTGCAGAGGGGAAGTCAACGAGGGCGTGTTGCAAGGAATAATGAAACGCAGCCCATTCCCTAAGCCTTACCAAGATATGACTGAACTAGTTCTAAATATCTAACTGACAGTTCCCTAACCCTTACCAAGATATGACTGAACTAGTTATTTATATATATATATATATATATAATTGACGGTTCCCTAACCCTTACCATGATATGACAGAACTAGTTCTACATATCTAACTGACGGCTCCCTAACACTAACCAAGACATGACCGAACTAGTTCTATATTATTTGACTGCAGGCTTGAGTAAGGGTATTGTGGCCCTGGAGTGCATTATTTTACTGTAATTTATGTGCTAATTTGTGTCTCCTGGGCGCGTAATAGTATGCTGTTTGTGACAGCCAACTGTTCTTTAAATCGGCTTTGAGCATCCACGCATTTGCATAATGTGTCAACTGCACATTCTCAGCAAGGTGTGTGCCGCCCGCCCGCGCAAGTGAAAAGGATTATAACAGGTGTCATATTTCATATCAGAAAGACAGCATAAGCCATGTCGATCCTTGCTTTGGACTGTACAGTGTCATGCTGTATGTGTGAATGATTTCCATGGCAACTGTAAGTAAATAAAAGTCAGTTGTGGGCCTGTGGGAGAGACGGTGCCACCCAGCTGTTCTTTGATTGGCTCATTGTGTGTGGCCTTACACATCTGGTGACTTTTGCTATGAGGTTAACAGAGTTCATTTCTCACGACCCTGCAATGTGATATATGCATATTTTCAGCAACACTTGAGAATGGATGTGGGTTTTGTTTGTCTTTAGAAGTATTCCTCTCCCCCAAATCTTCTGAAGACAAGGCATCACATGCTTCCTTCCTATATTTCATGGAACTCTCCATCTCCATGGTAACTCATGGGAGTTCCTCTAATAGTTATTGTTGCTGCTCTTTGATGGGTCCAGAGTTTGTAAGCATGAGCCTCAGGTGACATAATGTAGGTAATTTCCCAGAAATTATCATACCAAGAAAGGGGGAGGAAGAGAGAGAGAGAGTGTGTGTGTGTGTGTGTGTGTGTGTGTGTGTGCGTGCGTGCGTGCGTGCGTGCGTGCGTGGGTGCGTGCGTGCGTGCAATGACGATGGCAAAGGAGATCTCTAGCTCATGATTTCATTTTTGATCACGAAGCCTGTTGAATAGAGTCCAGTAGTGTTTCTAATATCATCTTGTAACAATTCTTTGAAAAGTAATATCTCTTTATTTCCAATATAGCCATCATCAAAAAATGTATACATGAAATTTAAACATCTTTCTTGGCTACTTAGTGTTAATATTTGATGCATATCTACAAGAGATGTGCCACTGTAAATATAGTCTAATTTTCTCATTACTATTGTCTGATCATAAAAAGTGAATTAAAGGTCACTACATCGATTCAAACGTGTATGATCTGCTGTGTGATACATTCTCTATGGGCTCAGATTAGTGACCAAACACCTGGTATTACACCTGGTATTTCATGTTATAGAGGAGTGTCAGATTATGTATGAGGAGCTGTACTTATGACCCAAACACCTGGTATTTCCTGATATAGAGGAGTATCAGAGTATGTATTAGTAGCTGTACTTATGACCACTCCACCTGGTATTTCCTGTTATAGAGGACTATCAGAGTACGTATCAGTAGCTGTATTAATGACCCAAACACCTGGCTTCAGTGCCTGGTATTTCATGTTATTTAGAGGACTATGATTTATGTTATAGCAATATTTCAATATAAAAAATTCCACAATATTTTTTGATGAATGCATAGATGTATATTTAAATCTATATTAAATCTACAAAATGTATTTGCATGGCCATGGACCCATCTAAAAGGCATGGTCTTGTGACTTGTTTTTGAAAACGTAGCAACAGTCCTTACCAAGCATGTTAGGGTATAAAAAGATTCCTTACATGAATTAAAGGAGATGAAATGGTGAGAGAGGAATTAAAGTGAAATGGGTTTGTAACATTGTTGGTACTATAGGCCTACTATACATCTGCCTTCCTTGTTCCCTATATAGTAAATACAACTGGTTGAACGAAAGCCATTTATTGTTTAGTCTTTTGTAAACAACCAAGCAAATGCTTAAAGGAGAGACATTATTTACATTTGAGGGCAGATTTCTCAAATGACAAAGAAGCAGTTCAGTTGCAGAGGTTGGTTGAGCAGCAGTGGGCATTGTAAACAGGATCCGAACATTGAGACGCCGTCATGCATCCCTTGGACAGTATATCTAACGAGGAAAACATATGCAATAATATAAATGAGCAAGCGATTCATTGGCTCATCATTGCCTATTAAAAACGTAAAAGTCAAATTGAAGAACAAGCTATAACCAGCTCAACATTCAAAGGTCAATGAACCGTCAGAAATAGGCAATCGAGAAAAGCTATGAGAAATGTAGAAATAAGGAGCTTTACTACATACCAATTGCGCCCCTTGGTCTATAAATGGCACAGCGATCAACACCTTTGCCGCAGTGCTCCACTAAATCCACTACGCACTTGCGTTGAGGAATTATCAGAGTGCAATTATGACACTTTAGGGCTTCACCTGGAAACACAAACAAAAAGATCTTAAACGTGTAACCCAGCATACCATCCATAGACCAGGTGTAAGGGCAATGCATAGTCAATGTGATAGACATTGAGGAAAAAATTGGCCACTCCATTTCTCAAAGTGGCACTTTTAATTAAACAAATAACTCAAACTGTTAAGGAAAAGCCAAAAACTTGTGGTTGTCCCTGACTTTGAGCCCCGTGAGAACGCATTGCATATGCACACAAGACAAACACATCCACGAATGTAGAACAAAAAACAAAAAGGACAGCAAAAAATTTATAAAAACATACCTGCTGGTCGTGAACAGTCAACAGGATTCTCTCTATAACTATTCCTGGTGTTAGGAACCTCCTGACCACTAATGGGCTCTACACACCAACAGAAGCCAGAGGAACCATAGCACTGCTGGGCGGTGTACATGCCATTTGTGTCACATTTGGGGAAAAAACGACCCGGAGACACATTCCTGGGGAGACAGGGTTGGTAAGACAGACATAACCAGACACACAGATAGACAAACTGAAAGCATGCCTTCTTATCTACCTATTCTATCATGAAATAAATAAATAAAGACAGAAATATAAAAAGATAGAAGGTTAATGTCCTATACTTACCCTCTCCAGCCAAGGAGTTGCTTCCTCTCCTGTTGACACTTAGTTAAGGGAGGAAGGCCCAGCACTAAAAAAAAAATCCAATAAGAATTAGTCTTAACATTAGAACATTTTTATTCATGAAGCAGTGTGCACTTTGAACTTTATTGAGAGTATGTAGCTGTCTTACCTGCCGTTACTGTAAGAACCATGGCAACGCAGAACAGTTGAGACCCACTGAGCATCGTCATGGTAATGAGAGACTCCTAAAGAGAAATCACGTTATGAGAGCATTCAGAAATACATTCGGGATTTGGAGGGCCATTTTTGAGTAGACACACATACCCGAATATATGCATCAATTGAAACGTAAATGTATTTTTTGCCTGAGCATAGGAACAATCCCTTTAAAACGTACATCAAATAATAGCTGTAACATATCATTCTTTATATAAGATTTTACTTAACTTTAACATTTTCTTCATTCTCTCTTAGGGCAAATTTGTGAAACTTACCACAGAGACAGAAAACTCTTAACTCCCACGAGTTCTTGTGCCAAGATGTAGAGGCTGAATTCAAGTGAAGCAAACTCTAAACAAGTGAGTACATTAGAACAGAAGTATTCCAAAGACCTGCAAGTCTGAAACCTGCTTCTCAGTTGTACAAGGGATAAGACAGGGATAAAAGGGAAAACGTTGTGTTTTATACTATTTCATTGCTATAATCATATCTTGTGAGCCTATGTACCCATGTGAGCGACGGGACAGTGTGTTAGCTTGGAAGGTTACCAAAGGTCACACCAAAGTCAAAACACCAGAGCCATCTGAATTAAAACAGTGCTGATTACCATGGAGAGGCGTCTTTAATCAATCTGATAAACCCAAACATGATATGGATATGTATGATATCAGTTTGTACATAAATATAAGTGTCCAGTTCTTTGAACGCAGCCTTATTTCTGGCCACGCCACCAAACATTTTTATGGAGATGGCATCTGTTGGTAGTTTTGAAGGCTGTCCGGCACCAAGACGCAAATAATTCCTCGAATGAGAATGTATAACATTCAAGAGATAAGCTTTTTAAATCAAATGCAACTATAAACAAGGAATTAGACATTCACTTTTACAAGCTACTAAGATACGGTTGAAGTTATCGATATATACATTTATAATTTACTTTATTTATAATTTACTCACTTGCCATGGACCAATCAAGTCCCTCCTGAAAAACCTTTTGAAGCTGTCTATCACACGCAGTTCCTATCACATCCTGTGCTGGGGAAGGTGCCAACCTGATGACTCAAGGATCACAAGGGGCTTTGGTGAAACGTTAAATTAGTTGAACCCTACACATTTGCCTACTATTCCTGGATGTGATCAAAAAAAAAAAAAAACTTGTCTCGTGCAAGTCTCATGTCTTGTGCATGTTTCGCCCATATCTTATGTCTTATACTTTTTATCCATATTGGAAATGCTGCCCAAATATTTGATAAGTGTCGTGTCCACTGTAAAATGCAACCCTTTGGGTTGTAAGTTGCTGCACTGTATAATGTTTTTGAAACTTGTGCATGCGTTGGGGAGGGGCCTTAGAGAAACAAATAGCGTGCTTCTCTTGATGTATGTCTTGACCTGAACATTGGTTTCCCCAGTGTCTGTCTTTTGCTCTTGAAGCCCTGTCTTTTCTGTTGCCTCTTGTCAGTTAATTGTGTTTGCTTGTGCCCACGGTATCTATAGTGTTGTAGTCTTTTTTTCAAAGACATAAACCTGGATTATTCTCTGAAGTTGAGTCTGCCATTTTGCCTACCCAGCTCTTGTGCAGGGGTGTGTCTAAAGGGGTGACACGGGTAGCTTCATTCTTGATGGAGTAGGCAGCAGTGTTTTAAGACTCTGGATTATAGACCAGCAGCACCCTTCACTGGCCTCATGCCCAGATGTGCGGTCGATAAGCCACAAAGTTTCAAAGGATTGTTGTTTAATCCTCCATCACTAGCTCATGTTTCCGTGCGACCATCATAATATCCAATCGGTTTCCCTCAGACCACAAGGAGGAGACGATCTTTATTAGCCTGACATACAAGATTATAGGCATTACCTAAAGACCCACTGACGGATTCTTCGTCTAAAAACACTAGTTAAAGACCAGGCTACGGATGAAGGTAATCATTTCTATAGCCTTCATTTATGTGCCTCATGGTCGGTCTTATCACTAAACAATCCTGGAAATCTGACTCTGATTAATGCTATTTAATTGCATGCATTTAGAGGGCATCTCGTCTCATAGAAGCCCATGCTTTTTAATGTCCGTTAGTGTGTATCGGGTGTGGCTCAGTGGAGGTGATGGAAAATGGAGGGCCCTACCGGAAGCAACACGGCAGGGACTGCTGTGTGTGTTTACAAATACCCAGTGCATTATCCTAAGCGAATATCTAAAAGACAGGCTTCTTTTTGCAGAATGTGTGGAGAGAAGAATAGAAAGGCCAACACACCCATCCATCCAAAATATTCGAGCGCACTTGCTGTGGGAGGTGAGCTCATACCAATCACCAGAGGTATATGACCAATCAAAGAACAGCAGGGAGGGTGGTACCATCTGGCACACCATAGTTGTACTGTGTCTGGAACAGTTGCCACAGCAACGACATATACAGCTTGACAAAGTACAAAAAATTATAAAAGTGATCACGTGGTTCAATTTGCCTCAGGAAAACTCCAGGAAACCAGTGAGACCAGAAACACAAACAGAATGTACCAACATATTCAAGTCTAGACCCTGACAACAGTTACCTAGTCACTTGTACTTATGCAATATATTACTTGCAATATGGAGTACACATGCGACACTGAAATGGAAAGCAAACAGCTTTATTCGAATAATAACCTGTGTGAGGTTTTGTAGAGCCTCAGGTAAAGCTTTTGATGATGGCGGAGTAAAACCTGACCCCCATAGACTTCTTCTGTAGCTTCTTCTCGGGGGCTTGTGGCTCTTCAAGGGATGCGGCCACAGAGACCACTATGAGAAACAACAAGCAAAGAGTTAGAAGATGACAATTACTAAATGTAAAGTCCTGTAGGAGTGATATGCATTGTCCTCCACCAAGGCATAGCCAGTCCTAATTATAATATAATGCAATATTGTTTTAACTTAGATATGAGGACGGACAGAGTTTAAAATGAATGTTATTGTATGTTATAAGTGCATACTGGTGTGCTCCTCAGCTGGACTGGTGGTGTCCTGGTTGGAGAATGTCTGACAGGGTTCTTGGCCTTCTTTATATTGATAATGATTTGAATACATTTAGTCATTACTGGGATACTTTACAAATGCTTTTGGAGTTTGAAAGAATCAAAGCTGTTAAGCGGGACCAAGCGTTCGTTAAAAGGATGTAAAGATAGAATGTAATCAAGTGCACACACCAGTTCAACTATCAAACTTGTTTTAAATGAAATAAATACGTTTTAAAATCCATAAAAAATATAGTCTGTTACACTCTAGTTAGTTATGTACCAGGTCCTACCTGCTTCTACCAATGAATGCTAGATACCAATTATGAATTCATTATATATGGTCAATGTACTTTTTATGTAACACAAAGAAAGTCTCCTACCTTTTGGAACAGCCTTTTAAGGAGGGAACGTTTCTTTAGTGGTTTGTCATTCATCTCCTGCTCCTGGATTGCCTTGACAAGCGCATAGCTCAGGAAACAGACGAGACTCCCCTCAAAGATGGGGTCGTTTTTGCCCACGGCAGTCCTGAGACCTACTTTGGATCCAAATTGTGACCAGAGTGCCTTCATCACAGTCTTGCAGATGTTATCTTCATCAATGTCCTCGGAGTAAACCTGGTCCTCTTTCAGCCTTGAGCCAGCTTCTGCATGGTGGCGGCCATGCTGTTATTGAGGTTCTGGAACGGTTTTGAACAAGAACACACAGCCAACTCGGCCATGACAGCAGCAGTGACCCGTCCGGAGATATGCACCAAGTTACCTGACTTGATCCTCTCTTTGTCTGTGGCCTCTCTCAGTGACGGAGATGGCCCTGGCAGCTCTCCAGCCTTTTGCTGACAGAGTTGGACATGGCTTTGTTAATGGGCTGGTGAACAGCGTGGACCAGCGCCCTGGCCCGCTACTCAGTTTCCCGCTGGTCCACGGGCAGAGGTTAGTCAATAATACCAACCACAGTCTCTTTGGCGTCCTCTTACACGCTGTCCTCTGAGATGCCAAACAATCTCTCCCGAGACTTGACGGAGAGCCCCTGCATCCTGCATGCCTGTATTAGAGAACTGGCTGCTTAGACTATAACAGATAAGAAAGCAGTCAGCCATAAACAACAACCACCACAATGCAGCAGTGGTCATAAGAAGTCACTAAATAGTCATTAACATTCAAACAAGCTCACAGTCTTGACTGTCATTGGACTGCCAGGCTCTATCTCTATTTCTGCACTCTCAAAGTGAATGGATCTGCTACCCTTGTCTGACGGTGGGCATCCGGAATTTGGCCCATATGTGCTGGCATCTCAGCTTGATGAGCCATTGGAACCTTTAATGAAATACACAAAGCACAAAAATGTCCTGTCAGTCTTTTGTCCTTCTATCGTAGTAAAATGTTTTCTTCTTTTACTTGTAACTTGCTCTACGTTTAGATCCAGCTAATCCAAATAGTGTACGCACATTCTTTAATGCTGAATGAGTGAATGCTTTTTTCTGAGGGCAAGAAGAAATGGTTTGTTGAGAACAATATTTTAGCAGAGGCATTTTCCCGTGCCAGGAAATTAGTGTTTATTTAAAGAAAAATCCGGTTAATGAAATGGTCAAATCAATGACTTACTCCTCAATTGGGAGTTTCTCCAGAATAGAGGTCACAAGGACCAGATCCTGGGCCAGATCCTGGGCCTGCTCCGTGGAGGAAGCAGATTTGGCCACTGATCCTACAAAGCTGGAAGATTCATTCAGCAATAAGTGATATAGAGATTAGGCTCCAAAGAATAATCTTTCCACCTATCTCAATGATTAAAAAATAAGCAACATTTCTCACTTATGGCATTATAAAACTAGCACTGTTTGCACATGAATTTACGACCAAATCCCCCACAGCGAATCATTTTGCTCTAAGTAATAAGTTAAACCACTGAACACTCCTGCCTGATCTACCTGAAAGTGTTGTATTTGGTGGAGTTTCTTTCTTTCTAACTGAGACTTTGTTTGGCCTTGGATCCCTATATAAAGGCCAAATAGACTCATATTATCCAACCCCATCCTACCATTTGAAAGCGCCGACATTAATCTACCATTTAGCCAAAGCCCAATTCTCCTTACTCTGATTACATGATCCCAAACCACCTCTAATAACACTCACTTTAACTCGATCTCCAACCAAAAACTGTGCCCACTATTGCAGGTCAACTTCACATAATGTAGCAGATTTGTTTTTGAACTGTGCTTCTTAGTCCTACCTCATCCCCTAAATGATGATATTTTGGCCCAGTATTTGTAATGTTAAGCTAAAAGACTTGGGCTTAGACAGGACTAAGAAGTATGGTTCCACACCGCATCTGGTACTCCTACAGTTGGTTTAGATTAGAACCATACTTATTAGTCCTGCCAGCCTATGCTCCTGTCTAAGTGCTACCCATTCAGCTCAGTAGTGTCGTGGTAGTTGTACTTTTAAAGGGGTGCATTTAGGCTAGGGCTTATAAAGGATTAACAAGCATGGTTGTGGCCTTCAAAGGTGTCTCACATAGAATGGGGCCAGGATTAATAAACATTGTTACAAACCAACTCTGCTACTCCTACAGTTGCTTTAGAAGGATGTTTGCTCCGAAGGAAGTAACTGCATTTATTCTCTCCATGACTTGTTTTATTTTCCTATCTTTCCATAGAAAGTGATATTATTTATAAGGCTTAGTAGTAGCCCTAGTAAAGCTTCTAAAATAAATGACCAAATGATTAGCTCTTCATTGAGCCTTTTAGTCTCTGACTGCATCTGACTGACCTGTCATGTTGCCATTGCCAAGGGAAAGCCATTCATGCTAGTTAAACTCTCAGCTGACGATCTAAGCCTTAATCAGGGTCCATAAAGTATGATTATGGTTGTTGCTACTAGATTAGCTAGCTATAATGCTAGCTACTTAACGTTGTTCGTTAAATGATAAGATCACTAAGAAATTGTATTTTTTGTAATGACAATGGCCACTAGATGAGGCCATCCACATGTTGAGCACTTTGGGTGAATCTTTCTTCTGACGTATGTCTTCAAGTTCAGAAGGAGTGGATAACCACGATACTCATGAGGTTGACAGCAAAGTGAGTAGACTCATTCATACGGTAGCCTAGGCTTAAATTACATCACCCAAATCCAGTGCAGAGGAGCTCTGAAGTTTATTAGAATTTTCGCTCACTTTGAAAATGAACATTAAGCAAACTGTTGTTGGTAAGTTGGTTGAATGTTGTGATAGATACTTTTATTGCTATTTCTTAAGCTACGCTGTTGCTAGAGGCTATTTCCGCTCTTGTTTATGTTATGTTTTTTATATTATCTTAGTCGGTTACCCTGTATAAATAAATTAATAATAATAATAATAATAATAATAATCTTAGAGTGACTATAGGCTACTGAAGCGTCGAGGCTTCCAGGGCTAGACCCAGTGAACCTGTTAACAAGCAAACGCTTAAACAAGTTAAACAATGAGTCACGCTCCTAAATTCCATTAAGAATATGATTTCTGGCAGGATATCGCATTGCCTAGGGCCCCTATCTACAGGCATACATGGTAGTATCGCTTTTAATATTAACAAGAAAAGGACTGTATATGCAACCTTCAATTAGTAACATTTCTTCTCTTCAGATTTTTTTTAAGATCGCATTGTTTTGTATAGCCTTTTGGTGGACAAGTCTATTACGCATCTTTGATGCGAGATCGCGCGCAACAAAGTAGTGTTTCTCCAACAATGCAAAGACTATGAATGACCCAACAAGTTAATTCAGAATTATATGTATGCGCGAAGCCTATACTTTCCCGGAAAAAAACCTAACACGTGCGTGTGAAAACTTAGCAACAACCTTCATTTAATACTTGGTCAGGCTAAAATATCAAAAATGTACAGTTTATGATAGTGCTATTGGAAGCAAAAACATTTTTATTCCATAGGCATAATCTAAATCCAAAAGTGCAATGATTTTGTTTTAATTACATTGTCTTTTTTAACTGGACACGCATGTCCACGCGCATTCACGCGATCTCCCAGAACCCAATCCACTCCCTTTCCTAATTTTTAGCTGCTGCCGTCAGGGATGACAAATAAAAGTCTATTTATTGGATCACACTGGCTCACTTAAGCACCTGACCGTTTTATCTGTCTATCTAGCTTCTCAAGTCTCTCCGTGTTCACAAAAGTGGTGAGGCTAGCTGTGGGGATGCCTCCAGACATGTCCCTAGTGTATTCTAATTCTGGTAACGACCCTGCTCTCTCCTCAACTGGTTCAACTGTTTCAGCTCATGCTCTTTGCTGCCTTCTGACGCTGATCACTACAGCAACCAACATCAGATTGCCAGATCTATCCTGTACTGTCACTATTCATCCCAACGGGTCGGCCTTCTACGTATCCAAGCCCCCACCTGCAGCTGGTTGTGACACAGGATTTCAATATGAAAACGTGAGTGCCGGTCCCAGTGTCGTGAACATGTTTTTAGGTTAAAGACCTTCTCGTAACAAATTATATTCTGAAGTTTAATGAATCCGTATCAGTTGATTTTAAGCATACAGTGAAGGAAATAATTATTTGATCCCTTGCAGATTTTGTAAGTTTGTCCACTGACATAGAAATGAAAGGTCTATAATTCTAATGGGAGGTTTATTGTAACATTCAGAGATAGAATTAAAAAAAAAAACGAATCCAGAAAATCACATTATATAAAATATATACATTGATTTGCATTTGATCGTGTGAAATAAGTATTTGATCCCCTACCAACTAGCAAGAATTCTGGCTCCCACAGGCCGGGTATATTAGTCCCTCTCACTCTAACAAAGTGCTCCTAATTTCAACTCGTTACCAGTATAAGAGACACCTGCCTCAACTCTTTACCTGTATAAAAGACACCTGTCCACAGAATCAATCAATCAGATTGCAATCTCTCCACCATGGGCAACACCAAAGAGCTGTCTAAGGACGTCAGGGACAAGATTGTAGACCTGCGCAAGGCTGGAATGGGCTACAAGACCATCGGCAAGCAGCTCGGTGAGAAAGAGACAACTGTTGGCGCAATTATTCGAAAGTGGAAGAAACACAAAATGACCATCAATCGCCCTCGGTCCGGGGCTCCATGCAAGATCTCTCCTCGTGGGGTATCGAGGATCATGAGAAAGGTGAGGGATCAGCCCAGAACTACACGGGAGGAGCTTGTTAATGATCTCAAGGCAACTGGGACCACAGTCACCAAGAAAACCATTGGTAATACACTACGCAGGAATGGATTAAAATCCTGCAACACCCGAAAGGTCCCCATGCTCAAGAAGGTACATGTCCAGGCCCCTCTGAAGTTTGCCAATGAACACCTGAATGATTCAGAGGAGGCTTGGGAGAAGGTGCTGTGGTCAGATGAGACCAAAATCGAGCTCTTTGGCATCGACTCGCCGTGTTTGGAGGAAGAGAAATGCTGACTATGACCCCAAGAACACCATCCCCACCGTGTTCAAATGTATCTGCTTGTTTTCTCCCTGTGTGGATGTCCCCATGCTGTCTTTTCTATGTGCTCCCTGGCTGGGCGTGGCCAACCCACTTCGTCCTTCCCGCCACTAATCCTCCACAGCTGCAACCTGTTCATTCCAATCTACTACAAACCTGACTCAGTATAAAACAGCAGTCATCACTCTCACTCATCGCCAGTTTGTCAGACTACCTTGTGTGGCTACAGCCAATTCCCTTGTCTACCTAGGACATTTAACTGTGGATATCTTTTGCCCGTACTTACTTTTTGTCTCCTGTGCCAGGACCAGTATCCAGCCCGTTACCTGCCAGCAGCGCTCAGCCACCTCTCTCGCCTCACCTGCTCCGCTGTTCTCCGTGCTTGGTTTCGTTGGACCTGCTTCCTGGATCTCCCTTTCACTGCCCAACCTGCCAGTATTCCATTCAAGTTGAGATCCGCCTCGTGCGCTATTAAACTATGTCCCAGTATCCAAACTCTCCGGCCTCCTATTTCAGTGTTTGCACTTGGGGTTCAGTTTCGTAGATCGGCTGCTTACCGTAACACACCGTCAAGCATGGAGGTGGAAACATTATGTTTTGGGGGGTGTTTCTCTGCTAAGGGGACAGGACAACTTCACCGCATCGAGGGGAGGATGGACGGGGCGACGTACCGTGAAATCTTGGGTGACAACCTCCTTCCCTTAGCTAGGACACTGAAAATGGGTCGTGGGTGGGTCTTCCAGCACGACCATGACCCAAAACACACTGCCAAGGCAACAAAGGAGTGGCTCAGGAAGAAGCACATTAAGGTCATGGAGTGGCCTAGCCAGTCTCCAGACCTTAATCCCATAGAAAATCTATGGAGGGAGCTGAAGCTTCGAGTTGCCAAAACGACAGCCTCAAAACCTTAAGGATTTGGAGAGGATATGCAAAGAGGAGTGGACCAAAATCCCCCCTGAGATGTGCGCAAACCTGGTAACCAACTACAGGAGACGTCTGACCTCCGTGCTTGCCAACAAGGGTTTCTCCACCAAGTACTAAGTCATGTGCTAGGGGATCAAATACTTATTTCACTCAATCAAATGCAAATCAATGTATATATTTTGTATAATGTGATTTTCTGGATTTCTTTTTTTTTTATTTTTTTATATCTCTGAATGTTAAAATAAACCTACCGTTGAAATTATAGACCTTTCATTTCTTTCTCAGTGGACAAACTTACAAAATCTGCAAGGGATCAAATAATTATTTCCTTCACTGTACATCCAGTCAGAGGATTTCTAAGATTTCCTTGCCCTTTGTCGTGCATTGAGTTCTTTGCAAGTAATGGCTATCTTATCTTTATCTTTGTTCTTTCTTTTGCCTAGCAAACGGTCAAGGCTGTAAAGACCCCTGCTCTATTCTTGTCTACGTACGAGGATAAGATTCAATTTACCCTAGAATGCAACAATTTACTGCCCCCGGTACAGTAAAATATTTCTTTGTTACTCTTGTTTTGGAGCCATGAATAGGTTTTTCCCCTCAGTTTTGCATTCACGTTCTATCTGGCACTTTTCTTTTCAGATTCATCCATATGCTGTTCCTTGCATCCGTGAGTATTTCGCCCGCTAGGGGAAATTGCTATGAATCACCATTCTGAGACGAATCACACGACGAGTCTCATCACTCATATGAATATTATATTAGACGGTATACAAAGTGGGGTGATGGTATCATCTGTCTTCTTCAGCCATAGAGAGCAATGCCACACAGATGAAAGCTGCAATCGTCCGACCAACGACACATAATGACACACATACAGGTGAGGCAACTGGGTAACTCTCTCCTAGATGGGGGGGGGGGGGGGATCTACGTTTGTCACACCACAGAGGGATGTGTTATTAACCACCCAGCCAAGTTTGAATGATTCAAACGATCGCCAAGTATATCAATTTGGGTTTCAAAATTGTGAAAAACTAAGTCGTAGTCTCTGTTCTGAAATGCAGGGTGCATGTCCGCTGAAGGTGCTAAAATCTCTGAATGAACAGTCTAACTCCTCAATTCTGCACTAAATAGTTCAGTCTTTTCACATCGTTTCAGCTATTCTTTTTTAACAAATATATTGTGTTCACAAGATTAGATTAGAGTTTTCTTCACAGCACCTTTAACTTTGACTCTGGGAGGAGAGGCTTCATTCATTCCTTTATTACAGAATTAGCCTTAAAGTCCTTAAAACAGCACTCACATGTCTCATCTCATATGAATATGGTATTAGACAGTATACAAAGTGGGGTGTTCTTTTCATACGGGGATGGTATCATGTCTGTCTTCTCCTGCCTTAGAGAGCCTCCCCACACGGATGCCTATCGGATGCATTATCTCCGGGATTCTCCTCGTCCTGGTCATTGTTGCACTTCTCTTCCGGTGTTCTGCCGTAAGTCCTCTGGCCGCTTGTTGGGTGGGGAGGGGGGTGCCACAATCACTGTCACTGCACCACACTAGTTAAGATGAGATCGAATCAGATCGAGAGGCCAGGTGCTTGGGAACCACAAGGGGTGGAGCCACAATCATGCAGCTACCCTGGATATGTTATTTCGTAACGCTACGTTGAAAGATGGCCGATTGACTTGTCACGCTGCGAGAAATGAAGCCCAAGGATTTGAATGGTGTTCAGTCCGCAGTGGATGATCCTAATCCTGTATAAAGACCAATAGGTGGGACCTATCAGAACTTATTAGAGATCCTAAAGATTAATCAACTAAAAAAAGTAAATGCATACACTTTATGATATAAATAAATAAATAAATATAATGTTGTTAGATATGTTTATGCTGGGTTAATGAAATAATTTGACCAATACAAAGTAAGTGTTGAGAGGTTTGCTAGCTGTCATTTCAAGCAAACTACGCTGTCTTTTAGGAGACATTTTAATGGGATATCCCTCATAATTTGTGGTCTAGAGATGTTTTCTCTCCACAAGTACGTAGGTGTATCTATATCTCATTAGATTGTATTACAAGTTCTTGACCTGGCATCAGAACGAATGAGCTGAAGGCCAAAGAATGCTCTTAATGAGATGAATGATCGAATGAGCTTGCTCTACCTCTGTGCTCCGCCTCTGTGGCTATGACATTCCAAAGAATAACCTCAAGCTGTGGAAGTTGGGAGACTCTTTTTCCGCTGCACCAATGTGTGTACGTTTAGTGCCTTTCCCGTCTTCCTGTTAAATATTTTAAGTTCACAAAGGGGAGGAGAAGATACTACATATATAGATATAATACAAAGAATACTTTATGGATATGTACTGACGATATACAAATAAAACCCTATATAGAGATGTATTGATATATTAAGAATGCTGTAAACATATACAAGCCTATATAATAGGGAATGTCCGACACTCAGTATCGGTATCGCTCCGATACAGGCCAAAATCCATGGATCGGATATCTGAGGGGGAAAAAAAAGTATAGTCCGACATGATCCATTGGCCTAAACGATTACGTAAATGCTTAACTAAACTTTGAGCGACATGCCGTAAAGAGAGTTGTTTGACCTCCTCTCACAGGTGAGCAGCATGTCACGTGAACAGTAGCCAGAACGTGTGAGACCTGCAGTCATGTCAGCTGTGTGGAGTTATTCAATGCAGCTAACTTGATATCAAGTGAAGCCTGGAATTCCAGTTGTGAGCGCCTTAATATTCCATGTGTACTGTACTGTGTTCCACTGTACATTTTATTCTGGAGATGCTATTATTTTTATGTTAAGTTATGGTCTCCATTGCAACTTGTTTTTTTTGCCATCTCATTGAGGCATAGGTTACAGTGTTAAGTTATATCCAGTATTTTACACATGATGTTTTATAGATGCTAGGCTAAGCAAAGTGCATCCATACAAATGTATTATTAACAGCTTAGCTGTTTAAGAGAGGGAACAAGACTGTATCGGTATCGGCAGATACTCAACTTTTAGGTATCGGTATCGGACATAAAAAAACTGGTATCGAGCCATTCCTAATATATGATTTTATTGCATAATTATATAAGTGTAATATTGTGTAAGGATATTTTTAGACACTTTACTATATCATATCAGCAATCAAACTATTAACACATAGCCGCATGTAGACCTATTTGGTTACTAGCCTTAAAAACATATTTGGAATGTTACGTGGAGTGAAAGGTTTACTAAAGTATTTTCATGAAGCATATGAAAAGGTTTCACAAAAAAGTAAGTGATCTTGCATTTCTCAGGGACTGTACATGTGTACTTTTACTATATGCTATATTAATCTTCCTTGCTTTTGAGCTCCCTGAGTTTAACATTGATCAGAGTATTTAGTAGTGCTTTCACGATCATATTGTTACAATGTATTTTAAATCAATTGCTCTTTAGCTTCCATATATCAATCTCCAGTAATTTCGTTTATGAAATGCTCGTTGTAAACAACTCTTTGGGCTATTTAGCTGGTTCATGATGCCTTATCTACTGCAAATGTACGACTGTAGAAATGTAATCAAATCCATGCATTATTATTATTTGATCATAGCATGTTAATTAAATGGAGAACGTGTTAAACCTATGTTGTCATATGGTTGAATCATTGTTGAATCATAGCCTCTCACTCTCCTTAATTCTGCCACCCATCCTTTTCTAAAGCATTACGTAAGACACTGTCCAGTCCTTAAACAAATTCTAACTGACCAGATTGTCCAGATAAAATGACCAACTGCTAATCCAAATGTATTAAACTGTCACAGCGAGAGACACACTGTATTTGTTTTCTTTAAACCACCAGCCTTTTACTGCACTTCTGCCTGGGTCAGCACGTTGGGTCGGGTCTACAGTTTAAGTGTTGACTTATTAATGGATGACAGAAATGAGGGGTTGATCTGTGTGACAGAAAGAAATGCAGTGTGTGATGGGAAAAATGTAATTTAGCCTTAACTATTAAATGTTACTGTGTTTTTCCTATGAGTTCAAACAAAGTTACCCTTTGTAGTTAGATTGAACCCTTGGGGTTAATCTTTTCACCTAACAGTCATCACAAGTGACTAAGTGACATAGGTTTGTGTATTCTCCCTGTTTAGGTAAGATAAGATGTTGGACTTTAGGACCGGTCAGCCAGGTGGCACTATTTGTTGCCCTGTGCAGTGCAAAAAATACTTGGACCTAGGAAGGTCCGAAAGACAGGAGATGCTGACTGCAGTTGCACTAATCAACATTCCTAAGGAAGCGTGTATATAAGGGACGTTAGGGGGTGATATGATTTTGTGCGCACCAGTTATACTTCCTCATTTTTGTATGACTTTAGACTGCAGCTAGGATTTTCTTTTATCTGATCAGTTTTATTTTGTTACTTTGTAGTTGATATATTGTATAGCAACTCTGTTACCTTTTTTTACTCATCTCCATTAAAACCACTAAAAGCAAGCGGGCGTTATTTCTCAAAGTATTTAATTATTTAGATCTCACTGGAGCGCGGAGACATAGAAATTCCGTAACAAGTGCGATTGTGTCAATGAAGGAATCACTAATTTGATAGTTTACAGGGTCCTTTGTTGTATTGTGACCAGTCTAATCAGTAGCCTCAGTTGAGAACCAAGAAAATGGTCAGACATCCTATTCCCTCTGCTCAAACTCCCTCAAACTGCTGTAAACTGAACATAACTTCCTGCTGTTTACCCATGCCTGCAGCATGCTGGAAGGCCTGGTTAGACGATGACTCAACCTGTCCCAGGGCAGGCGCATGCAGCCCGGGCTGGGGGTTGGGTGCACCAGAGTGTGCCGGGTTGAGATAAACAAGTACTCCTCATTGTGTCATTAGTTTGTGTTGTAATAGTTACCGATTTCACCTGTGTCTTTGGTCTGTTATTTCAGTTCTGCTCTGAGCTCCAGTTCAGTCTTTGTCTGATCGTGGTTTATTTGTGTTTGCCGTTGGTTTGTTTAGTAAATGTTTGTTAGTGTTCTTTAATGACTGTGGACTAGTTTATGCCGTGATCAGGTATGTCGTCACTGTGCCTGGGTCTTCCTAGATTCTCAAAGCTGAAATGTTAGCGTGACACACCCTGCAGTTAAGAGGGAGAGTTGATCTCTGAAAGATAAACCTAAAGTTAGTTACAGTAACCGACTTCCAAACTCTCATAATAGTTATTGTTGTTGTTGTTACCTCAAAGTGCATGACTGACCTATTATTTCAAGGGTTGAGGGAGTAGAGGAGTACAATGGCTCTGATTTGAACAGACTGGTACGTTTCTCATAACAGACTATATCTATCTGTCGGTTCCCTAACCCTAACCAAGACATGACTGAACTAGTTCTCTATATCTAACTAATGGTTCCCTAACCAAGACATGACTGAACTAGTTCTCTATATCTAATGTCGAGATAGACCTTTTGGCCTCCTCTCTCGTCGGGTCCGTTATTCCAGAGGAAGGAACACAAGTGGAGACAGTTGTTTAGTCAAAACGTATTTTAATTCACTCAGAGTATATGTATATTATCACACGCATATGGTTTATTAACCTTTAAGCAATTATTGTAATAATAGCAGTTTACCTTAGCTCATATCCCGCAAAGCTGAATATAAGGAGAGTGGAGAAGACCGTGACGCCCCAGTTCCTTCTGCCAGTCTGCCTGTGTCTGCTGTTCTGTCTGCAAATATAGTTGGACGCACCCTGACCTTGACTGAAAACCAGATATTCCCTGTTTTTGCCAGTTAGTCTAGGCCCACTGTCTCCTCTTATCATGAAACACAGTCCTTCTCCACTCACTACACTAATTGGCCCCCACCTTTTCTGCTCTGCCTTCTACTTGGCCCCCACCTTTTCTGCTCTGCCTTCTTACTGTTAACCCTTTCCTCGTTGTCTATTCTCACACTAACTAACGGTTCACTAACACTAACCAAGACATGACTGAACTAGTTCTCTATATCTAACTAACGGTTATTAGTTTGTGTTGTAGTAGTTACTGATTTCACGTGTCTTTGGTCTGTAATTTCAGTTCTGCTCTTGAGCTCCAGTTCAGTCTGTGTCTGAGCGGGGTTTACTTGTGTTTGCCATTGGTTTGTTTGGTAAATGTGCGTTGGTGTTCGCGTTCTTTGATTACTTTGGACTAGCTTATGCCGTGATCAGACAGGTGGTCTCTCTTGGTCTTCTTTGTTCCTCAAAGCAGGAAAGACAGCGTGACACACCCTGCAGTTAACCCTCCTATTATCTTTGGGGGCAATTTGACCCCATTCAATGTTTAACCTGTCTAAATAAATGATGAACATTATTTTTTTTGCGTCATACTTCATGGCTTTTCCTAATTTTATGGGGAAAACTTGGTAAACATAAAATTAACATGACGATGAAATGTTTTCAATGTCCTGTACACATTTTGTGTCTTTGGGGCCAATTTGACCCCAGGCTGTATTAGCTGAATAAACACATAATGAATATCAACAATTTACTCACATTTGCTTTGGTTGTTTTGGAAGATGTTGAGGTCACTATAACATGCAATTTTATCATCTTCAAAAAACTTCGTTCTGTTTTAGGGCCCTAACCTCACATAACCATACCTGTAGTACTGCGAGAACCATTGATAGTTCACGCGACATGGGAGCATGGAAATATGGTTCCTGTGAGAACTTTGATATTTCCCGAGCCATGCAGGAGGAGAAATATGGTTCCCACGAGAACTTAGATTTTTCCCTAGTCATGGGGGAGGGGAAATAAGGTTCCTGCGAGAAACTTTGATAATTCACACAACACAGGGGAGGAGCAAACATATAAAAGCTTCCACAGGATTCTTCTAAACCATTTCTCTGTGCACTGCGTGCTTGGTGTTCTGTGTGCTCTTTCTTTAAGCTCTTTATGCTCTCTCTCAACTGAAATGACCTCAAAGCAAAGGTTTTCTGTCAATGAGGTTTTGTCACAGATCTTTGACAGTGAAAGTTACATAGAGGAGAATGTGTCTTGAGATTTTTTGCGTCATACTTCATGGCTTTTCCTAATTTTATGGGGAAAACTTGGTAAACATAAAATTAACATGACGATGAAATGTTTTCAATGTCCTGTACACATTTTGTGTCTTTGGGGCCAATTTGACCCCAGGCTGTATTAGCTGAATAAACACATAATGAATATCAACAATTTACTCACATTTGCTTTGGTTGTTTTGGAAGATGTTGAGGTCACTATAACATGCAATTTTATCATCTTCAAAAAACTTCGTTCTGTTTTAGGGCCCTAACCTCACATAACCATACCTGTAGTACTGCGAGAACCATTGATAGTTCACGCGACATGGGAGCATGGAAATATGGTTCCTGTGAGAACTTTGATATTTCCCGAGCCGTGCAGGAGGAGAAATATGGTTCCCACGAGAACTTAGATTTTTCCCTAGTCATGGGGGAGGGGAAATAAGGTTCCTGCGAGAAACTTTGATAATTCACACAACACAGGGGAGGAGCAAACATATAAAAGCTTCCACAGGATTCTTCTAAACCATTTCTCTGTGCACTGCGTGCTTGGTGTTCTGTGTGCTCTTTCTTTAAGCTCTTTATGCTCTCTCTCAACTGAAATGACCTCAAAGCAAAGGTTTTCTGTCAATGAGGTTTTGTCACAGATCTTTGACAGTGAAAGTTACATAGAGGAGAATGTGTCTTGAGATTTTTTGCGTCATACTTCATGGCTTTTCCTAATTTTATGGGGAAAACTTGGTAAACATAAAATTAACATGACGATGAAATGTTTTCAATGTCCTGTACACATTTTGTGTCTTTGGGGCCAATTTGACCCCAGGCTGTATTAGCTGAATAAACACATAATGAATATCAACAATTTACTCACATTTGCTTTGGTTGTTTTGGAAGATGTTGAGGTCACTATAACATGCAATTTTATCATCTTCAAAAAACTTCGTTCTGTTTTAGGGCCCTAACCTCACATAACCATACCTGTAGTACTGCGAGAACCATTGATAGTTCACGCGACATGGGAGCATGGAAATATGGTTCCTGTGAGAACTTTGATATTTCCCGAGCCGTGCAGGAGGAGAAATATGGTTCCCACGAGAACTTAGATTTTTCCCTAGTCATGGGGGAGGGGAAATAAGGTTCCTGCGAGAAACTTTGATAATTCACACAACACAGGGGAGGAGCAAACATATAAAAGCTTCCACAGGATTCTTCTAAACCATTTCTCTGTGCACTGCGTGCTTGGTGTTCTGTGTGCTCTTTCTTTAAGCTCTTTATGCTCTCTCTCAACTGAAATGACCTCAAAGCAAAGGTTTTCTGTCAATGAGGTTTTGTCACAGATCTTTGACAGTGAAAGTTACATAGAGGAGAATGTGTCTTGAGATTTTTTGCGTCATACTTCATGGCTTTTCCTAATTTTATGGGGAAAACTTGGTAAACATAAAATTAACATGACGATGAAATGTTTTCAATGTCCTGTACACATTTTGTGTCTTTGGGGCCAATTTGACCCCAGGCTGTATTAGCTGAATAAACACATAATGAATATCAACAATTTACTCACATTTGCTTTGGTTGTTTTGGAAGATGTTGAGGTCACTATAACATGCAATTTTATCATCTTCAAAAAACTTCGTTCTGTTTTAGGGCCCTAACCTCACATAACCATACCTGTAGTACTGCGAGAACCATTGATAGTTCACGCGACATGGGAGCATGGAAATATGGTTCCTGTGAGAACTTTGATATTTCCCGAGCCGTGCAGGAGGAGAAATATGGTTCCCACGAGAACTTAGATTTTTCCCTAGTCATGGGGGAGGGGAAATAAGGTTCCTGCGAGAAACTTTGATAATTCACACAACACAGGGGAGGAGCAAACATATAAAAGCTTCCACAGGATTCTTCTAAACCATTTCTCTGTGCACTGCGTGCTTGGTGTTCTGTGTGCTCTTTCTTTAAGCTCTTTATGCTCTCTCTCAACTGAAATGACCTCAAAGCAAAGGTTTTCTGTCAATGAGGTTTTGTCACAGATCTTTGACAGTGAAAGTTACATAGAGGAGAATGTGTCTTGAGATTTTTTGCGTCATACTTCATGGCTTTTCCTAATTTTATGGGGAAAACTTGGTAAACATAAAATTAACATGACGATGAAATGTTTTCAATGTCCTGTACACATTTTGTGTCTTTGGGGCCAATTTGACCCCAGGCTGTATTAGCTGAATAAACACATAATGAATATCAACAATTTACTCACATTTGCTTTGGTTGTTTTGGAAGATGTTGAGGTCACTATAACATGCAATTTTATCATCTTCAAAAAACTTCGTTCTGTTTTAGGGCCCTAACCTCACATAACCATACCTGTAGTACTGCGAGAACCATTGATAGTTCACGCGACATGGGAGCATGGAAATATGGTTCCTGTGAGAACTTTGATATTTCCCGAGCCGTGCAGGAGGAGAAATATGGTTCCCACGAGAACTTAGATTTTTCCCTAGTCATGGGGGAGGGGAAATAAGGTTCCTGCGAGAAACTTTGATAATTCACACAACACAGGGGAGGAGCAAACATATAAAAGCTTCCACAGGATTCTTCTAAACCATTTCTCTGTGCACTGCGTGCTTGGTGTTCTGTGTGCTCTTTCTTTAAGCTCTTTATGCTCTCTCTCAACTGAAATGACCTCAAAGCAAAGGTTTTCTGTCAATGAGGTTTTGTCACAGATCTTTGACAGTGAAAGTTACATAGAGGAGAATGTGTCTTGAGATTTTTTGCGTCATACTTCATGGCTTTTCCTAATTTTATGGGGAAAACTTGGTAAACATAAAATTAACATGACGATGAAATGTTTTCAATGTCCTGTACACATTTTGTGTCTTTGGGGCCAATTTGACCCCAGGCTGTATTAGCTGAATAAACACATAATGAATATCAACAATTTACTCACATTTGCTTTGGTTGTTTTGGAAGATGTTGAGGTCACTATAACATGCAATTTTATCATCTTCAAAAAACTTCGTTCTGTTTTAGGGCCCTAACCTCACATAACCATACCTGTAGTACTGCGAGAACCATTGATAGTTCACGCGACATGGGAGCATGGAAATATGGTTCCTGTGAGAACTTTGATATTTCCCGAGCCGTGCAGGAGGAGAAATATGGTTCCCACGAGAACTTAGATTTTTCCCTAGTCATGGGGGAGGGGAAATAAGGTTCCTGCGAGAAACTTTGATAATTCACACAACACAGGGGAGGAGCAAACATATAAAAGCTTCCACAGGATTCTTCTAAACCATTTCTCTGTGCACTGCGTGCTTGGTGTTCTGTGTGCTCTTTCTTTAAGCTCTTTATGCTCTCTCTCAACTGAAATGACCTCAAAGCAAAGGTTTTCTGTCAATGAGGTTTTGTCACAGATCTTTGACAGTGAAAGTTACATAGAGGAGAATGTGTCTTGAGATTTTTTGTGTCATACTTCATGGCTTTTCCTAATTTTATGGGGAAAACTTGGTAAACATAAAATTAACATGACGATGAAATGTTTTCAATGTCCTGTACACATTTTGTGTCTTTGGGGCCAATTTGACCCCAGGCTGTATTAGCTGAATAAACACATAATGAATATCAACAATTTACTCACATTTGCTTTGGTTGTTTTGGAAGATGTTGAGGTCACTATAACATGCAATTTTATCATCTTCAAAAAACTTCGTTCTGTTTTAGGGCCCTAACCTCACATAACCATACCTGTAGTACTGCGAGAACCATTGATAGTTCACGCGACATGGGAGCATGGAAATATGGTTCCTGTGAGAACTTTGATATTTCCCGAGCCGTGCAGGAGGAGAAATATGGTTCCCACGAGAACTTAGATTTTTCCCTAGTCATGGGGGAGGGGAAATAAGGTTCCTGCGAGAAACTTTGATAATTCACACAACACAGGGGAGGAGCAAACATATAAAAGCTTCCACAGGATTCTTCTAAACCATTTCTCTGTGCACTGCGTGCTTGGTGTTCTGTGTGCTCTTTCTTTAAGCTCTTTATGCTCTCTCTCAACTGAAATGACCTCAAAGCAAAGGTTTTCTGTCAATGAGGTTTTGTCACAGATCTTTGACAGTGAAAGTTACATAGAGGAGAATGTGTCTTGAGATTTTTTGCGTCATACTTCATGGCTTTTCCTAATTTTATGGGGAAAACTTGGTAAACATAAAATTAACATGACGATGAAATGTTTTCAATGTCCTGTACACATTTTGTGTCTTTGGGGCCAATTTGACCCCAGGCTGTATTAGCTGAATAAACACATAATGAATATCAACAATTTACTCACATTTGCTTTGGTTGTTTTGGAAGATGTTGAGGTCACTATAACATGCAATTTTATCATCTTCAAAAAACTTCGTTCTGTTTTAGGGCCCTAACCTCACATAACCATACCTGTAGTACTGCGAGAACCATTGATAGTTCACGCGACATGGGAGCATGGAAATATGGTTCCTGTGAGAACTTTGATATTTCCCGAGCCGTGCAGGAGGAGAAATATGGTTCCCACGAGAACTTAGATTTTTCCCTAGTCATGGGGGAGGGGAAATAAGGTTCCTGCGAGAAACTTTGATAATTCACACAACACAGGGGAGGAGCAAACATATAAAAGCTTCCACAGGATTCTTCTAAACCATTTCTCTGTGCACTGCGTGCTTGGTGTTCTGTGTGCTCTTTCTTTAAGCTCTTTATGCTCTCTCTCAACTGAAATGACCTCAAAGCAAAGGTTTTCTGTCAATGAGGTTTTGTCACAGATCTTTGACAGTGAAAGTTACATAGAGGAGAATGTGTCTTGAGATTTTTTGCGTCATACTTCATGGCTTTTCCTAATTTTATGGGGAAAACTTGGTAAACATAAAATTAACATGACGATGAAATGTTTTCAATGTCCTGTACACATTTTGTGTCTTTGGGGCCAATTTGACCCCAGGCTGTATTAGCTGAATAAACACATAATGAATATCAACAATTTACTCACATTTGCTTTGGTTGTTTTGGAAGATGTTGAGGTCACTATAACATGCAATTTTATCATCTTCAAAAAACTTCGTTCTGTTTTAGGGCCCTAACCTCACATAACCATACCTGTAGTACTGCGAGAACCATTGATAGTTCACGCGACATGGGAGCATGGAAATATGGTTCCTGTGAGAACTTTGATATTTCCCGAGCCGTGCAGGAGGAGAAATATGGTTCCCACGAGAACTTAGATTTTTCCCTAGTCATGGGGGAGGGGAAATAAGGTTCCTGCGAGAAACTTTGATAATTCACACAACACAGGGGAGGAGCAAACATATAAAAGCTTCCACAGGATTCTTCTAAACCATTTCTCTGTGCACTGCGTGCTTGGTGTTCTGTGTGCTCTTTCTTTAAGCTCTTTATGCTCTCTCTCAACTGAAATGACCTCAAAGCAAAGGTTTTCTGTCAATGAGGTTTTGTCACAGATCTTTGACAGTGAAAGTTACATAGAGGAGAATGTGTCTTGAGATAGAGGATAATGTTGAGGAGGACCCTGATTATGAGGCATCCTCCTCTGACGAGAATGAGACCCTTGGTGTTGACCCTCCTGTAGTCTCACAACCACCATTAGACGCGTTACCTTCCAAAAATGAAGTTATTATGGTCCCTCACCCCACTTGAACGACAAGGTAGACTTAGTGCTGCTAATGTCATCGAAATGGTTCCAGGCCCAACTAGATACGCTGTCAGCCATGTCCGAGACATACAATCAGCATTTGAGCTCTTCGTAACACCATGCATTGAAAAAGATATACTTGAGATGACAAATTTAGAGGGGAGGCGCGTGTATGGGGACAGTTGGAAAGACTTTGATGTGACCCACTTGCAAGCCTACATTGGGTTGCTCATTTTGGCAGGGTATACAAGTCAAAAGGTGAAGCAACAGCAAGCCTTTGGAATGCTGACACTGGAAGAGCAATATTTCCAGCCGCCATGTCTCTAAAGACATTCCATCTTTTCTCCCGTGTCATACGCTTTGATGACAGAGAAACAAGGCAGGGTCGACGAGAGCGTGACAAACTCTCAGCAATACGGGATGTATGGGACAAGTGGGTTCAGCGATTACCCTTTCTTCCAATCCAGGCCCCCAAGTGACTGTGGATGAATGTCTGGATGCATTTCGTGGGCGCTGCCCCTTCAGACAGTACATACCAAGCAAACCGGCCAAATATGGTATCAAAATATGGGCAGCATGTGATGCACAGTCCAGCTATACCTGGAATACGCAGGTGTATACTGGCAAATCCCCTGGAGAAGCACCTGAAAAAAATCAGGGCATGAGGGTGGTGCCAGACATGGCTGAAGGACTGAATGGTCACAACATTACATGTGATAACTTTTTCATATCGTACGCCCTGGGTGAGGAACTTCTGACAAAGGAAGGTTACCATGTTGGTGACTGTGAGAAAAAACACAAAAATGCTGTCCTGAGCACCCGAGAAGACAGAAAACCACAAATGGTCTTGGACTACAATGAGTCAAAGGGAGGGGTTGATGACCTTGACAAGGTCACGGCCACATACAGCTGCCGACGCATGGCTGCCCGTTGGCCCCTTGTCATTTTCTTCAACATCATTGACGTGAGCGCCTACAATGCAAAGACTGGAACAGCCGAAAACTGAGTCGAAGGAGGATTTTCCTGGAGCAGTTGGGCAATGCGCTGGTGAAACCTCATATAGAGAGAAGACGGTGCCTTCCAAGAGCATCAACAGCTGCTGCAACTGTTGTCAAGGACATCCAAATGGAGACACACATTACATTTCTGGGGTCAAATTGACCCCAAAGATAAAAGATGTTAGTAAATTTGAAGATAACTGAAGGGTTAAGAAGGAGACTCTCTCGTGTGAAAACAAACATTTGATCTCAGAAAGATAAACCTAAAGTTAGTTACAGCAGCAGACGTCCAAGCTATTGTAAGTTATTATTATTATTATTATTTCAAAGTGCATGACTGATCTATCTATGGGCTGTTGTCCAGTGACACATGGAGGAGGGAGGGGATCACAGTTGAAACATTGATCCTCTGATCCACTGGGCCTTAAGTGTTGAGGGAGTAGAAGAGTACAATGGCTCTGATTTAAACATACTGGCATGTTTCCCTTAACAGACTATATCTATCTGACGGTTTATTAACACTAACCAAGACATGACTGAACTAGTTCTATATTATTCATCTTTTTAGTGTTTTCATAGTCTAATTTTTGTTTTAGTTAGTCGGGTTTTGGAAAACGTAGTCTTTAGCTTTGGGCTTTATTTCTAAATGCTTAAATAAAAAAATAAAAAACTACGCTCTGAGGAAGTTGGGATGGGGTCTCTGTGTGTCAAACTGTTCCGATAATGACTGTCATACGTAACCACTGAGCCAACTTGTATGATAGATTGCGGTTAACAGGAGGCAGTAGATATGGTTATTGTAAGGAAGTGATGGGTTTCTGTATGTACTGAGAAAGGAAACTGGATGACTCAAAGGACCAGTGAGGCTACGGAACTTAAGAGTACTTTCTGAAGTCACACAACTTCCGCTGTTTACCGCAAAGCGCTCACTATTGGCATAGTGTCTGGTAAAGATTTATTAAGTAGGGGCTGATGGTTCCTGTGTTGCGGTCAAACCGTTGGATTGAGAAAGGCCACCCAGGTGTTTCCCAAGTAGCTCAAGAGGTTAAGACTGCTGATGATAAATGAAAACATTGGGTGTTCAAATCCTGTGTTGCAACATTTTTCTGGGTATCCATGTTTTTATAGGCTTGACATGGACATTTCTAAAGAAATTGCAGCCAGCTGTACGGTTTGATCCTACTGAGATCATTTGAGAAACATGTCGGCTTTCAATCTATTGGAGTCTGATATTGCACATTTGGTCTTTGTGATGATCTTTACCTTGATCTGATTAGGGAAGCTATCATGTAGATCACCTAGTTAAAGGAGTGAAACATACATCTGAAGTAAGGGGGTTCAAATCCAGTATTGGGTGTATGAATGATGACGTGTAGTAATTCATAATTCAGTAATTCATGTTAGCTATTGCAGAATTTGTCGGATGACCAATGTTTAAACATGTGTGAAAAATGTCCTTCAGCAGAGCTTCTGGATAGCTCATTGGGTTAGTTCTCGTGTTCCCCCCCTGCAACAATACCTGCTAGTACATTGCAGCATGGGTTAGAATCCCACACAGGCTGATCACTGCAACTCTGTGGTGTTGTCATACAAGGGGCCTGCTAGCCTCTGGAATCTCAAGGGACATCTTGAGGAGCCTTTTCAATATTAAGCTACTTTTTAAAAACAGAACTACTCTATTTAAAATAGTACTTAAGACTACTTACTTACTAACTTACTTACCTGTCTACTTACTTAATTACTTACCTGTCTATCTACTTACTTACTCAACTATCTAGTTACTTGCTTACTTGCTTACTTACTTAGTTATCTACTTACTTACTTACTTACTTACTTACTTACTTACATAGAAAAGTACAAAAGTACATTTCTCATTCTTTTTCATAACCCCTCATTTTCATCACCACACACGCTACTCCCCCGGGTGCGACGCCAAGATTTTCTACATGTCCAAGGCCATTTCACAGTTTACACTAACTTATTAAGTGTTTAATTGTTACGGCCCTGTGGGTATATATATGTTTATACATACGTGGCCGTATTGTATGTGTGTTTGTGCCCTCCTTTTCTCCAAATTCTCTCTATCCTTCAGTCAGGTTGACATCTCCATGACAACGCCCATTCATCAGCCTACATTCCGTGCAGCTGTGAGCGGCCAATGCAACAGGTCTGCACGCTACAGGAATGACTGCGATGGCAGACGGGAAGAGAGGGAGGGAGCGAGCGAGCGAATGCTTTGACTATCTGTGTGCTCAGTTAAACTACAATGGTTACTTATTATTGGCGTTGTTTGATTGTTGGGATCCCCCATGTTCACTGCATGTTGATGCTATCTGTGATAGCCTGTGTTTGTAATAGTAGCCAAAAGGCGTAAACATTTGTTATTGTTAAGTCTGGCACTCGGTGTCACTTTCTGTTCTTCGCACATCCGGCACGGGGTCAGCTTGACTAGGTAAAAAACCCTGGGGTTTACTCTTTCTTCACGCAGGTACTATATGTTTTATACACTAGGTAAGAAACGTGTGCCACCCCTTGTGTTTTGAAGCTAGTTAGAGATTTGGATAGGTAGTCAGAGAGGTTTTTGTTCTATGGTTTTGCTTTCTTTGGCGCCGTTCATTGTCCTGCTGCTCCCTGTGTGGCGATCACAATAAAGACTTTATAGTACACTACTCCTTTGCCTATTGTGTTGCGTACGTCACCTCCTATTTATGGACGAATGTTAGACCCTTACATCTCCTAGCCTTACACCACCCTAAGGGTCGTAACATTAATCAAATGTGTATAAAGCTAGTAAGCCCTTGTGACTGATTCATCAAGGTTGGCACGTTTCCCAGAACAGGACGGCTTTGAAATACGTGCGAGAAAATGGGGATTCTCTTTTGCATAATAGTTTTCCTGAAATGTACCCATTCCACTTCCCTCCCTGATAAAAAGTTTGTTAATATTATACACACACACACACACACACACACACACACATATATATATATATATATATATATATACATATGTGTGTGTGTGTGTGTATGTATAAAGTTGTTGATATGCATCTGTGTGTTCTGAAGCACTTTTGATTGCATGCTCTTTGTTGTTTTATTCCAAGCGTTTCCAAGTATGGACAATATATAATCTGGAATGCAGGTCTTCTCTTAATTTACCTGTTTTATGGCATTACATGCAATGATATTCATGAACACATCAACTTTAGGCAAATTTTTTTTTTGTCTGTCTCTTTCCATATAGAAGGACTTTTTTGATGCTATAATAATGTGTATAGGAAAGTATGGAGACTGAAAGATTACTAGGAAGATTACCAGGAAAAGTGATCTTTTGCAAATTATCATTGTATCATGATGTAGTTGTTTGTGTTAGTATCTGCTTAGAGGGGTTTGTAAGTTTATATCTGCTATCTTGTTGTCTGTTGAAGTTGTTTGAACAAATTTTAAGAGCAGAAAGTACCGTCTGTAAACAGACGGCACTTTCTGCTCTTATGTTAAACTCCTCCCTGCCCTGAATCAGGCAGGCCTCATGTGAAAACATATATAGACCCTCCTAAGTGACTGATGGTAAAACACAAGTGTTTACCCAAGAGCATGACTTCATAAACGCCCAATGGTTTACCTTACTGTGCTCAAATTAGTGAATATACACTCAAACACTTGGGTTGCAAATCCAGAATATTACAAATATAGGCCTATTGCAAAACTTTATTTTTATAACCATGTTTAAATATACTGAAAATGTATGCTCTTTATGTGCTTGATATAGCGTGCTGCCTTAGTGCTGCAAATCGTAAGAGGGAAAGTTGGGGTTTCAAAACCAGGGTGTTACAATTTCATTGCTAAACTTGTTTTTTATTGTTACCTTTAAATGTGCTGGAGGTGCACACAAGAACTTACAGGTAAGTTTATCCTGTTCATGTACCATATTGTAAAATTATTTCGCCTAACCATGTTGAAATATGCTCGAGAAGCATTTTCTCAAGAAGATGTGTAGCTCAGTGGGTAGCACCTGTGCATGCCACATGTGAAGGATGCAGGTTTTAGTCCTCTCTAATATTGCAAAATTTGAGTTTGTTTGTTTAAATATGCTGAATGTGTGTGGTTGAAGGTACTCTGTCAGTAGCTCAACAGGGTAAGGCTACATATGGTGAGTGAGGAAGTTGTGTGTTCAAATCTATACTTTCTTACTTCTGCAACATTTGTCTGTGTTTTCATCTCTAAATAGTCTGGAAAGAGCTCTGATAGAAGAGCTCCTGGATAGCTCAATGGGTTGATGCTGGTGCGGTTGTTTCTGCAGTGTGGGTTCAAGTCCCACATAGGTTGATTTTAATGTCCCATGCATGTCAGCTATTGTAGAATGTTTAAATATCCTTGAAAAGATCTGCTAAGAAGAAGGATAGCTCAGTGGGTTGATGCTGGTGCTGGCAGCAATTATTCCTGCGTTGTGGGTTCAAGCCCCATGCAGCAGTAGTTGTTCAATCTGCAATAAGAGCAACAAGAGCAAAGATGCAATGTGGTTGGAAGGTGGGATAGGGGCTTCTGGCCCCTGGGATGTGGTGGAAATGAGAATCAGGGGTTATGAAAAAGAATATGTGAAATGGCCACACATTTTTTGTGACTAATGTTTAAAATCTAGTAGTTAGTATTAATGAAGTATTGTTTTCAGTAACCAACTATTGTTTTAAATAGTTTGTTGTTGTAGAATACTTCATTAAATGTAGCCTAATATTTAACTGGCAATTCATTTCAATGTCTTCAGTTATATACCCACAAAACTACTCTATTACTTAGTTACTTACTTAGTTAGTTAGTCAGTTACTTACTTACTTACTTACTTACTTACTTAATTCATTAGTTACCTTTAACAAAAGGTCCAGTAATTTCACATATTTTTTAAAGTAATTAAGTAACCAACTAAAGTAAGTAAAGTTAAGTAAGTAAGTAAGTAAGTAGTTTTGTGGTTATATAACTGAAGACATTGAAATGAATTGCCTGTTAAATATTAGGCTACATTTAATCAAGTCTTCTACAAAAACAAACTACTCTATTAATACTAACTACTAGATTTGACATGTTAGTTACACAAAATGTATTTTCACATTGTTTTTCATAACCCCTGATTCTCATGTCCACCAAATCCCAGGGGCCAGAAGCCCCTATCCCACCTTCCAACCAAGTCATGAACCACATAGCATCCTTGCAGCATCTTGTTGCAGATGGAACAACTCCTCCAGCTGCTGTGTGGGGCTTGAACCCACAATGCAGGAATAACTGCTGGGGGGTAACACCAGCATCAACCCATTGAGCTATCCAGAAGCTCTCTCAGTTGGTATTTTTCAAGGATATTTAAACATTGGTCATCTGACAAATTCTACAACAGCTGTAGGGATGGGGATGGGGATGGGGATGGGGATGGGGATGGGGATGGGGATGGGGATGGGATGGGGATGGGGATGGGGATGGGATGGGATGGGATGGGATATCAAAAGCAGCCTGTGTGGGACTTGAACCCATGCTGCAATGTACTCCAGAAACAACTACAGCAGCATCAACCCATTGAGCTAACCAGAAGCTCTTTGATCACAGCTCTTTCCAGCTTGTTTAGAGATGAAAAGCCAGACAAATGTTGCAAAGTATAGATTTGAAAACTCAACTTGCTCATTCAACATATGCAGCATTAACCTGTTGAACTACTGACAAAGTCTCTTGACCCAAACACTTTCAGAATATTTAAAACAGACAAGCACTTACATTTTTCAATATTAAACAGGCAGAGGACTCAAACCTGGATCCAACACATGTGGCATGCACAGGTGTTACCCGCTGAGCTACCTCACAACTTCTTCTGTGCCACCTCACAGCTTCTTCTGAGCAAGCCTCTCGAGCGTCTTTCAGCATGGTTACGCAAAATCCCTTTATAACATGGTACGTGAACAGGACGAACTCTACTTACTTAGTCAATGTCAGCAGCCTTTACCTACTGAGTTAACTGCAAGCTCTTGCGAGTGCTGCACCTCTAGCATACATAAACAAGGTTTCCAAAAGCAAGTTTTGCAATGAAATGGTAACACCCTGGACTTGAAACCCAGACTTTCCTTCTTTGGGTTTGCAGCACTAACACAGCAAGCTATAGTCAAGGACAAAATCAGCGTTCCTTTTCAGTATATCTTAACATGGTCATAAAAATACACAGGTTTTGCAATGTAATTGTCATTTTCTGGATTTGCAACCTAGGTGTTTGAGTTTATGTTCACTAATTTGACCACAGTGACATATATAGTATATGTAGCACTGTCAAGGGAGTATCATAAGGTAAACCGTTGGGCCTTTATGGAGTAATGCTCTTGTGTAAACAGCTGTGTTTGGCCGTCAAAGAACCGATACAACCTAGCAGTGTTTACTGGATCCGACTCAACGTGGCTCTCCCTTTCTCTCCACTCGCTCCTGTTTCAGTTCCCGATCAGTCATTAAGGAGAGTCCACAAAGGGTGCGAAGTGAGTTTGAGAAGAGATGGCCTTCTGTTGACAGAGCAGATAAGGGGTAGGATTTGAACAAATAACTTCAGCAGATACAGCTAGCAGATATAAACCCCCCTAAGCACATATTAACTTCAAAGACTATCATGATGCAAACATCATTTGCCAAAGATCACGTTTTTGGACGGTTTTGTTTGTGGTGGACAATTGATAAATACCTGAATGCATTCCAGATTATACGATGTCTATACTTTGAAACGCAAGTGAGTTCAAAAGTGCTTCAGAACACAGATTGATATCAACAACCCTTTAGTCTATTGATTTATGTTTCATGGGTGTCGGAAGAGAGATTTTAAGTGATTGGAAATGTATTAGGCAGTAGGGAATTCCCAAAGGAATGTAATAGCCCTGCAGTGAGTTGGTAATGACAGTCAGAAGTTATAAAACTGATGTCATCTCACAATACCTCTGACCTTCTTATCAGATTCAAAGGCTGCAAGCAAAAAAAAAAAAGTGAAGAGTGTGAAACGAGCAAGGGGGTGAAAAGAATGAACGGTAGAGATTCACACACGTGGTTTAATGGGCTCCTCTGGGAAGGGTGCGTCCTGAGTCACTGTGACGAGCTTAAAATAGCAGTTTTTTACACCACATAACTATGATTTTTATATAGTTTTATACACATTCAGTTAAACACTTCTTAAGTTAGTGTAAACTGTGAAACTGATAATGGCTACAGCAGTTTCTTTACATAGCAAAAAAAGATCTTCATTACCTGTTAGAAGTTAACAAATGAATGAGCTTGTGTTGAGCTATCTAAGCCTCAAGCACTTAAAATGTCCCTCATAAGACACTAGACACTGCACTCTAAATGTCACCCTTTTCTTAAACTAAGCTAATGTAATAATGCACATTATTTTTTTGTTTAAATATGTGTATTCAAATCAATAAATATTATGTTGAGTTCAATATTTCACCGTTAACATGTTGGAATGTTTACTACAAATATTCAAAATATTTAGCATATTCTAACAAAATGAATTCGTAAGATTAAAATAACTATAGATGCAGTCAGTTATTAAGTCGAGGAGGACCTTTACTGGTTAGTAGACAGTATTGTTATTTTAATACAAAACAAGACGGTATGGGAATGACTATAGATGCAGTCAGTTATTATGCCCAGGAGGACCTCTACTGGTTAATAGACAGTACTGTTATTTTAAAACAAAACAGGACGGTAAGGGAATGAGCAAGGCGTTGTTGCTCCCTGTGATGAGGGCTCCAATGAGTGTTGACTGATGACAGATTTACAGTTCCTGTGAAAGGAAAAGGCTTTATGCAATAGAATAGATTATTGGCAATATGTCACTAACGTTGCTTTCTTAAGCCTTGCTCCCTTTTCGGGAAAACGAACCAACCTTACCATTGCTTTCTATAAGATATTCGCAAACTTTGTTGTAGTGTAAGATTAAAAAAAGACCAAACACAATGGCAAAAAATGCTGTCAGAAATAGCAAGTTCCCTTTTTAGCATATTCAAGAAACAGGGTCCTGCATAATGGCAGATTTATTCAAAAGAGGAAAAAAGAACCATCCAAATCTACATGCAAAGTTGACAAAGTAGTCCATAGATAAAGTTTTTTTTTATTGGATTAATTCTGTGTTGGTTAAGCAAATCATCTTTCACACCATAAACATATATGTTTTCCATCCATAACAGGATAATGCCACTACGAGGCTCTCATTTCTTTAACAAATACTGTTAAACAGCTACCTTTGGTGTGAACTTTGGGGATTTTTAATAGGTATACATGTGAAGTAGGTATACACCCCTATACATTTTCCACTGTTGAAATAAATATATTAAATTATTTCTGGACCTACAGTTTTGGTCGATACCTTATGCAAGGCACAGACAATGCTTTTACATTATACACATCTGTGTAGCCCAAGCAGGCTTTGAGCTTGAACAGAAGCTTACCAACTCAATAATCAATAACCAGGACTATCATCTTAAAACAAAAAGCTTCTGCATGAATATAGCCCCAATATAGCTGTCAACAGCATTATGATGTAAGTGTGAAACCTATACTACTCAAGTGTATTTGATATTGAATATGTTTTTAGTGCCTGACCTGGGTTTTGCACTCGGCCATTAGTAGAGCGTGTGTGGACAGTCTGTGGCGCTCCTTAGCGTCATCGGCCGCACCGATACATAACGTCCCAGAGGGCGTCTCAAGATAATTTTTCTATCACGTGTGCTCAGAGTGAACCTGCTCTCATCCATGAAGAGAACAGGGTACCAGTGGCGAAGATGCTAGTTCTGGTGTTCTCTGGCAAATGCCATTCGAGCTGCACAGTGTTGGTCTGTGGGGACAGGTCCCACTAGCAGACCCTCAAGCCAGTATTATCAAAACTCTATGATACCCCCCAATAACAAGTATCCACAGTAAAGACGCTTTTAATGTGGTTTTACTCCCCTCTAGTGGTATAAACTACGCAATACATTGAGATGACGGTGGCAAATGCCCTCTCCCTTCAAATTGAAAAAGCTGTTACATTCCAGGAGATTTGATGCTGGCCTCTGAAGGGCACCTGCTTTTCTTGAACCATTTTCAAATCTTAACGATTTTGTCCTAAAAGTAATAACTCCCCCACAGTGCTCCTGACGCTAAATGTTGGCCCTAACAGTTTTATACCGCGTGTGCTTGAATGTGAGTGGAAGGACTGCTGAGAGAAGGGGGCGCATGGAAATCCACTACACGTAGACTAATGGCCTGGCTATTCATCTGGAACAGCCAATCACTTGCTCTACCTCTGTTTTCTTCCTCCCTTCCTCCCTCTATCGCTCACATAGAGAGAAAGGAGGGGTTCTATCTCTCTGCACCTGTTTTCAGGACGCAAGATTACACAATGGTATGGTCTCAAAACGGCGTCCACAAAAATGACCAGGCAACATGAAAGGGGCAATGGTTTATTTCTGCAAAACATAAGACCGGACCAAAGAAAACAAGACTGGAGAACGCACAGAGAGAGAAAAAAACATTCTTTCTACCCCGCCCGCCCCAAACCAAACGCGCCCCTTTACAAAACACACGACAACATGAATCCAATGAAGAAAAAAACAAAAATACAATGGAGGGGTGGGAATCAAGAGGGCCACTCCACAAGCCTCTAAACTTTGCAAACGCAATAGGAGGATTTCTCAAAAACACAATAAAAATCTGATAATAACCATAATAATATACACATACGGATTAAGCCAGCAAGGTAAGGTGGCATGATGGAAATAAACGGGAAATCTAAAAAGCAGAGACCTCTCTTAAAAGTATGAAACATGATATCAAGACGGAGAGCCCATGTTTATATATATATATATATATATATATATATATATATATATATATATATATATATATATATATATATATATATATATATATATATATATATATATATATATATATATATATATATATATATATATATATATATATATATATATATATATATATATATATATATATATATATATATCACTTTTTTAGCCAATGTTTTTGAAGACACGTGGTCACAAGAAGATACTAAATGTACAATCCCGCTACAATGACAAGTCTATATGTGAGCAGGAGATCGAATCCCTGGGTAGCAGTGGAGAGCGATCTCGGTGTCGGTTTCGTCATTTACACTTCGTATTTGTTATCGGGGTTGCTCTTTTTTCATTTCATTTTTTTCAAATACCCTCATCATCGTTGTCATCATGCACTATGTAAGAACAGCTAAGATCTCGGCATTACTTCAACACATTACACGCAATTAAAAAAGACTTTACATTGTGTTTTCTTTTTTCGTATCTTTTTTTTTTTTTCGTATTTTTTATTTTTTTTAACTCTCCTCCATTTTCCGTTTTTTTCTTTTTTTTTGGAAAAACAAAACCCGGAAACGATAAAGTAACTCCAAAGTAAAAAGAGCTCATTCAGAATACATTATTACCATCATTATAATCATCCACATCATCATCATGGTTAACGTCAGAACTATTTCATCTGTAAGAGCCTTGTGTGACTTCACACAGCACAGCTGTAGGAAGAATGTACAGCCAAAGAGGTGGAAGGAGGGGATGGACAGCAGGAGAGAGAGAAGGGGGGGGGGGGCAGCAGGAGAAAGAGAGAATATCTGGTGGCGCCTCCTCAGGCCTGACCTCTAACCCTGGTCAGTATACAGTGTGAGCAACAGTGTAGGGACGGGGGCCAGCGTGGGAGGACCAGGGAGCGCCCCTCCCTGCTGGTCTAAGCTCAGATATTATCCCCTACTCAAGTCCACACCATGGCAAGCCAGAAACTACCGCTGATCTCAGACCAGCGCAGAGAGGGGGGCTCAGATAGCCCAGCCCACCTAGTGGGGGAAAACACGGGAGGCGGCGAGGAACGGGGAGCGGTGTGTGCAGGGATTAGTGGTCTGTGTGTGTGTGTGTGTGTGAGAGAGAGATAGAGATCCCTCAGTTGTGCATCTGCTCAAAGAACTTGTAGGTGGGGTTCTCGTAGCCATTCTGCTGCATCTTAGAAAGATGGCGCTCCTCTGGGGTCACTGCTGCATCCACCTGAGGGGGAGCGAGAGACGGACCAGAGGGGTTACACGCGCTCGCTCGCACACACACACACACACACACACACACACACACACACACACACACACACACACACACACACACACACACGTCTAAAAACACTACGGGGAGACGACTGTATTTGGGGATCGTTAACGCCGACTGGAAAAGGTCAAAGTCCTACTAGTTAGTAGACTAGTGAAAAGGAGAGGGGTCTAACAGTGGGGGGTGGGGGCGTACTGACCTCGATGACCCCGTGGTGGATGGAGGTGTACTGTTTCTTCCTCAGCATCACCAGGGTGATGACGATGACGGTGGCGATGACGACGCCACCCACCATCAGCCCGATGATGGCGCCCTTGTTGGAGCCCACGTCCTCGGCGAAGAAAACCTGGAGGGGGGAGGAGGGGAGGGGGAGGGTAACGCCGTCAATGGTCAAGATGTGGCTGGGAAACTCTAGAACAAGGGTTTCGGGTGTCAACTAGCCGCTTCCAAATAAAAAGCCTTTCGGTATTCATAAACGGATGTATGCTGGCGTGTATTTGAAGCCTATGTATTTGACGGATCTTCAGATGCTTCCAGGCACCGTTGGACATCAAACACCATTAAAAATACCCCCGCAATTCCTATTTGAATTCCCATTGAGTGCCACATGCTACCCTCAAGTTTTTTGGACCAAACTGCTTCCGGATAGAGGCACTACAGACAGACAGACAGACAGGATTTCCCCCCCAAATGGGACAGTGAGCACAGCACAGGATTTGTACAAATAAAACTCAGGATTTCAGGCTTAGGCCGAAGGCGTGACAGGATTTTACTGAAAGGCGGTGCCTCAGGCGTATTCCAAAGGCGTGTTTGGGACTGAGGAGAGTTCTGGAGGAGGGAAATCCACCTGATTATGGTCACGTTCACCTCAAATCCCATCCTGGTTCATCAGACCCACACGAAAGCGTTTTCCTTCCTTTCATCGTACTATATTTTAACGTCTAATCTAAAATCTTTTTGAGAGCAATTAGAAGGAGAGAGAGAGAGAGAGAGATCCTATCATCAACCACAACCCCCCCTCCCTCCGTCACATCATAGCATCTATGCTCATTACAATCACCATGCTAGATTATACTTTCTCAATAACCCATTCACGCTGAGGCTTTGGTAAATTGAGACGATGATAAATGAGAGAGCCGTTCAAATTGATTGAGGGAGCGAGAAGGAGAGAGAAAAGGAGAGGGAGCAGAGAGAGAGGGAGCAGAGAGAGAGAGAGAGAGAGAGAGAGACAGAGAGAGAGAGAGAGAGAGAAAGAGAGCGAGAGAAGAGAGCCCTGACTGACACAGTCATTATCAGCTCTGGTCTCAACAGGCCACTGTTACCATGACAACGACCTTGAAAGTTAGCCACAAGGACCCGCCGGAGACTTCAGATCGAGGGGATGTGTATGTGAGACTGTTGCCAGCTTAAGACTGGACGGGCGTGCGCGCGTGTGTGTGTGTGTGTGTGTGTGTGTGTGTACCAGCTTCTGGTGGTGGACTTCGTATTCGGCGCTGTGCCTCTCCTTGGCCTCCATGGTGAGCTCAGGAATCTCCTCGATCTTCATGGCAGACACTGAGACACAGGAGGGAGAGATGATCACATGTTTAAAACACACACACACACACACACACACACACACACACACACACACACACACACACACACATACACACACCTGGTCGTGTTGGAAGGCTCCTGTCAGCATTTGGCTGTGCATCCACGGGCTCCACTATGGCGAGGGGAAAGGAGGAGGTGTGATGAACATTCATATGCATATTCATAACAGTTCAGCGATCCATCTGTCTTTACATCATCTTCCTTTACCCTGATCCATCCGCCCACTGAAAACCCACTCTGCCCCAACACCGCCCACCCGCCCACCCACCACCCACCCACCACACACCACCCACCACCCACCAGCCCACCCGCTCCTCCTCCCCCCGTACCCACCCTGGTTCTGGGTGTTGGCCTGGTTGAAGCTCTCGGGGTGGATGTAGCCCAGGCCCTCGCCGCCCAGATCCAGCTCCTCTCTCTGGGGCAGCGTGTCCAGCAGGGAGCCCTCGGCCAGGTCGGGCATCAGGGCGTCGTTGCCGTAGCTCACCCTCACGTCCGTCTGCAGGTTGGCCAGCTGCTGGGCCATCTCTGCCTGCTCCCTCTGCAGCAGCTCTGGAGAGCCGGAGGAGGGAGGGAGAGAGAGGGGGAGGGAGGGAATAAAATAAGGAAGGCAGAAGGAAAGAAAGAAAGGAGAGAGTGTATGAGTTCATTTGAATTTCAAATACATTTGAGCGTTCACCGACACATTCTTTTCACAGGACCAACCAACCAAGCTGAACAGAAAAGTAGCAGAAGGAGAAAGAGGGGGACAGAGAAAACAAGAAGAGAAAGAGGGGGACAAAGAAAACAAGAAGAGAAAGAGGGGGACAGAGAAAACAAGAAGAGAAAGAGGGGGACAGAGAAAACAAGAAGAGAGGAGAAATGAGACAGCCCTTTCAATGACGTTGTTCCCAGAGAAAAGCTGTCAAGAAGCATGATGTGAGATTCTGATAATGTGTTTGCGTTACATAGCGGTGTGTGTGTGTGTGTGTGTGTGTGTGTGTGTGTGTGTGTGTGTGTGTGTGTGTGTGTGTGTGTGAGAATGCGGCACGCCTGTTTATTACAATTTGTGTAAGGGTCTGAGTAAGGGTTAGTGCGTCTGTGTGTGTGTTATTGTGTATGTTAAAAGAATAGTACGTGTGTGTGTGTGTGTGAGAGAGAGAGCTGAGGCAAGCAGCAGACTGACAAAGAGACACAGATGGCTCTGTGACGCACAAGCAATCACACAAATACAACACCAAACAAGGGGGGGGAGAGAGAAAGAGAGAGAGGCCTGCAGTCCTTCTGATCATTACACTCTCTAGAGGGGGTAGGGGCTAGTGGGGGGGTCAAAGTATAGGGGATTGAATCTTGCGGCAGGGGTTTGTTTGGGTAAGATTTACAGTCCATTTTGTGATTTTGGAAAACACGGGGGATCCGGTGGGCAAGTTTAGAGGCTCAACTATGATCCGATGATGAAGTTTAGAGGCTCAACTATGATCCGATGATGAAGTTTAGAGGGCTGATCCGACCTAAAGACAAAGAGAAGCCTCAGGGAATTTAGGACACTTTGGTCGGGAATATTAATCCCCCTCCGACATGTAAGAGCTGCAGATCTGAGGGCAAACAAATGAACTGTCCAAAGATGGATGGAGAAACGGTTTTTGGTGCAAGGATTGGGGGAACCAAAACCTTGGCTTAAGAGCAGGGATGACGAAAATCAACCAACAGTACTCGTAAAAACATTTTCACCCAAGCACTTCTTATAAACCCCACACACACACACACACACACGTGCGCACACACACACACACACACACACACACACGCTTCTGAACGGGGAGAACGAGGGCCGGACACTCACCGACTTGGTCCTGGATGTCGTCGGCCACGCCGGGAACCTTGTAGAGCAGACCCAGCGACTGGTTCATGCGCTCCTCAATAACACGCAGGTGGGTGAGCACCTACACACACACACACACACACACACACACACACACACACACACACACACACACACACACACACACACACACACACACACACACACACACACACACACACACACACACACGCGCACACACACACGTAAGGTAACATCGGTGGACTCAAGAGGCTCGTTGTTACGCAGATCAAAGGGGTTACAAAGAGGTCAGAGAGGAGATGTGGTGGACGCTCTCCTGTGATTGGCTGGGGGAGGGTTTGGGGTGGTCACCTGGGGTCGGATCTGGGCGGCCTTCTTGGGGTCCACCATGCGCACATGCTCAAAGTGCTTGAGGGTGTGCTGCCTGTCCTTCTGTTCGGCACGCACGTACTTCTTCAGCAGGCTGAACACATGACGAGGCTGGAGAGAGAGAGGGGGGGCAGGGGAGGGAGAGAGAGAGAGAGAGAGAGAGAGAGAGAGAGAGAGAGAGAGAGAGAGAGAGAGAGAGAGAGAGAGAGAGAGAGAGAGAGAGAGAGAGAGAGAGAGAGAGAGAGAGAGGGACAGATGTGAGAACAGCAGGAGCGAGGAGAAAGATATAAATGATATAGATGATGAGATAAGACAGGGGAAGGGGGAAGAGAAAAGAAAGAGTGATGAGACATTCCGAGTTCCAGCACTTCAGGGGAGAGTGTGTGTGTGTGTGTGTGTGTGTGAGGGGACATGAAACATGCATGAAGCAGAGCGTGGATACGGACATGCCTACGTGTGTGTGAGTGCATGTTGTGGCATGTCGACACACACACGCACGCACGCGCACGCGCACAAGCACAGTCTTAATGCATTTCAGGGAGATAAAATAAACCCCAGAGGGGAAACCTCCTCTGCTCTGAATCCGCTTAAAGTTTTATGAAGGACATACACACACACATCGTACATGCGTGTATGTGTGTGTGTGTGTGTGTGTGTGTGTGTGTGTGTGTGTGTGTGTGTGTGTGTGTGTGTGTGTGTGTGTGTGTCTCACCCGGGGCGGGTCCTGCTGCAGCGAGGTCAGGTAGCTCTCCAGGGCCAGGCGGCGGCGGTCGTTGAGCAGCGCCTCCACCCGGGCCATGTGGGTCTCCACCAGCTGCTGCCGCTCGCCTGCCGCCTCTTGCTCCAGGGCCTCCACCTTCTCCTGGAAACGCTGCACGGGCCAACACACACACAGGTAGGCACACACAGGCGCGCACACAGGCAGGCGCACAGGCAGGCGCACAGGCAGGCGCACACACCCACCCACACACACTTACATTAGTCCAAAATAGACACACACATTCACAGAAGTACAGGTAAGTCTATCTCACAACACTATCCAATCATTCCTCCCCTTGTGTTTCTCAATCCGGTCTAAAAGCAAGTTATCTTTCTGTTTCCATACACAGTGTGTCCCATTGATCGGCCGTTTATAACCGCCACCATTAATCAGTGGGACTCCAGGGAGGGATCGATCGTTAGGAGTGGGCACCTTTCAGAGGCATGGACACCAACGCACTGCGGCTGTCCTCCCTCTGCCCTGCGGCAGCTTACGGTGGACCACCACACCAGCCTCTCGCTATCCGTGAGCCATGGTGTGTTCTATTATCATATGAAACACTGCTAGGTGCAGAGTAGAGTACTTTCAGACTGCAAAAGCATGGTACTACCAATGTGTGTGTGTGTGTGTGTGTGTGTGTGTCGTACCTGGATGACGGCCTTCTTGTCGGCGCGGGGCAGACTCTTGGCCTCTCTTTCGGCCTCTTCCCACTCTCTCATCACCTGTTCACAAGACAGAGGGCCCAATGGTAAGACTCCCCAACCGACCACCAGGGTCCATCTCTCTTGCCAATAGCTTTTCTCCCTCCTCCCCACCTGGGGCATGCCTGACCTTCCTTCTTCTCCACCTCATTCTTACAGTCTCTCTCTACCTGGGACATGTGGTGTCTCTCTCTCTCTACCTGCGACATGCGGTCTCTCTCTACCTGGGACATGCGGTCTCTCTCTCTCTCTACCTGGGACATGCGGTCTCTCTCTACCTGGGACATGCGGTCTCTCTACCTGGGACATGCGGTCTCTCTCTCTCTCTACCTGGGACATGCGGTCTCTCTCTACCTGGGACATGCGGTCGCGGTGCTTGGCCTCCAGGCTCTCCTTGGCCTTCTGGAAGTGTCCATGCTCGTTGTCGTCGCCGGGCGTCTCCAGGTAGTGGTCCACGGCGTCGGGGGGGCTGGGGGCTGAGGTGGGCACTGTGGAGGACGGGGGGCAGAAACAGGGCGGAGAGGGGGCAATAGGGAGGGTGGGAGAGACATGAAAGAGAGGGTAGAGAGGAGGGGAGGGGAACAGGAAGGAGATGAAGTTGGTACAAAATGAAGGAGAAGAAAGGAAGACGGGAGGGGATTGGAAAGGGGAGAGACGTATTAAGACGGTGAATTCATATTGCTTTTGGATAATACACACACACACACACACACACACACACACACACACACACACACACACACACACACACACACACACACACACACACAAAACGAAAGGCGGTGAGCGCAGTGGGGTTAGCCAGGGACAGGTAGTGGCATAGTGAACAGACAGGTAGTGGCATAGTGAACAGACAGGTAGTGGCATAGTGAACAGACAGGTAGTGGCATAGTGAACAGACAGGTAGAGGAATTCAAAACGCATGCCACGGGTTCTCCCAGCAGGGGGTCCAGTCGCTTCCGCTCCGGCCCCTCCCAACCAGACATTTCTTATTCCCTGATCCGAGAATGCCTCAGCTCCCTCGGGACATAACTCGAGGATCCGGGCCGGAGCGATACATGCAGGATACGTAGCATGGCGAAATGATTGGATGTTCGGATTAAGACATTGGCTATTTTAGTAGCCGACAGTGAGAGCTCAATACATCTTAGAGAGTCTCTTATTGGGGTGGAGCTGCAGAACTCTTGATGTTGTTGGTGTGTTTGAGCATCCGTGTGTGTGCGTGTCTGCTTGTTTATTTCTGCCTCAGTGTAGTTGCGCACGCAGCGCCCTGTGATACAGTATGTGTGTGTGTGTGTGTGTGTGTGTGTGGGGGGGGGTGTGTGTGTGCGTGTCATGTGAAACTGTTTTCGTCTCCCCGCGTGCCTTCATTAAACCCATAAGAACTAACTGCTTCTCAACAATAACTCAACCCCAGTCAGGCTCGTCAAAACCCAAAAACCGCAACCGCTGTCATTACCAAGGATATGACCACCCTCTGTTTAGGATAAGCGCCAACAATCAAACCAACATAATCTGGGAATGGACATATTCATTAGCACTAAGTATATATATTAACAGCTGTGCCCTGATGATCCTAACCTAATCAAACCAACATAACCTGTGCATATACACTCAGCGGACACTTTATTAGGTACACCTATTCAACTGCTCGTTATTGCAAATATCTAAATCAGCCAATCACGTAGCAGCAACTCAATGCATTTAGGCATGTAGATGTGGTCCAAACGATCTGCTGAAGTTCAAACCAAGCATCAGAATGAGGAAGAAAGGGGATTCAAGTGACTTTCAACGTGGCATGGTTGTTGGTGCCAGACGGGCTGGTCTGAGTATTTCAGAAATCGACTGAGATTTCCACGCACACCCGTCTCTAGGGTTTACCGAGAACGGTCCAAGAAAGATCAAATATTCAGTGAGTGTCAGTTCTCTGGGCGAAAATGCCTTATTGATGGCAGAAGTTCGAGCAGAATGCCCAGACTGGTTCGAAAATAACCACTTGTTACAACCGAGGAATGCAGAAGAGCATCTCCGAACGCACAACACATCGAACCTTGCAGCAGATGCTGGGCTACAGCAGGAGAAGACCACACTGGGTGCCACTCCTGTCAGCTAAGAACAGGAAACCAAGGCTACAATTGGCACGGGCTCACCGAAATTCAACAATAGAAGACTGGAAAAACGTTGCCTGGTCTGATGTCTCCATTTCTGCTGCGACATTCAGTTGGTAGGGTCAGAATTTGGCGTAAACAACATAAAAGCATGGATCCATCCTGCCTTTTATCAACGGTTCAGGCTGTTGGTGGTGTAATGGTGTGGGGGATATTTTCTTGGCTCACTTTGGGCCCGTTAGTACCAATTGAGCATTGTTGAAACGCCACAGTCTGCCTGAGTATTGTTGCTGACCATGTTCATCCCTTTATGATCACAGTGTACCCATCTTCTAATGGCTCCTTCCAGCAGGATAACGTGCCACGTCACAAAGCTCACATCCTCTCAAACTGGTTTCTTGAACATGACAATGAGTTCACTGAACTCAAATGGCCTCCACAGTCACCACATCTCAGTCCAATAGAGCACCTTGGGGATGTGGTGGGAACGGGAGATGTGTGTGTGTGTGTGTGTGTGTGTGTGTGTGTGTGTGTGGGGGAGCGGATGAGGGGCTGCTGGAACAACAGCCAGGCCTGGTGTGCATTCCCACACCACAGGAAACTAACACCGCTGCTATGCTTGACAGTGTGGAAATGTCATATCATAATCAGACACACACACACACACACACACACACACACACACACACACACACACACACACACACACACACACACACACACACACACACACACACAGTATGCGGAGCCGAGTGAGAAGAGTGGGAGGGATACCAGAGCAGGGAGACAGAGAGATGAGGCGAGGCAGTGTACGCCTCTCAGTGAGACCCAGACCACAGCTAGGTCACGGGCTTATACAACGTTCAAATCAACCAGAGAACCATGACAGAACCATGTCGATGACACACACACACACACACACACACACACACACACACACACACACACACACGCACGCACGCATGCACACGAACACACACACACACACACACACACACGGATTAACACTCGGTTTTTCGGCTTACTTCGAGAGAAGCGCAGATAGGGAATGAAGTCAGAAAGGGGTGGTGAGTGACGTTGGCGGTAGCGCACAGGCGACAGGCAACAGTGAAGAGTTTCGCGTGAGGGACAGACAGATATCGAACAAAGGAGTCGGTTAGGGAAAACAGTGGTTAGCAAATAGCTACAGTTAGTGGTAGTGCGGTTAGCCTTCGGATAGCGTCGAGCTATCAGAAACACAAAGCTAGCACATAGGAAAGCCAGCGAGTTGCTAACAGTCGGTTAGCAAAGATGGCTAGCGGAGCGGCTAGCCGTCGACGGGTTGGGGGGGGTGGGACTTACTGACGCTGCCGCAGACAGACAGGCAGTAATCCTCGGAGTCAAAGTTATTCCGGTTGCCGCCGCAGCCGCCGTAGATAAACTGGGCACAGCGGCCCTCCTCGCGGTCAAAGAACCAGCGGGGGAGCATGGCGCGGCACGGCCCCGTCTCCGCACTCGCCCAACACACCTCTGAGAGGGCACACACACACACACACACACACACACACACACACACACACACCGGGAGAGTCAACACATACACACAATGGTCCACACACACACTGATGCAAAGATAACCACCCAATGCTCCGACATAATGGTCAACAGACACATTTCAACCTCAATGTACTGCCATTTTGTAGGGGCCTCTGGAGTAGAACATCAGTCATTTGTTATATAAATACAAAATGTGTGTTATTATGTGTACCTACATAACTCATTTATGACATTTGAGCGGTCATTGAGTAAACACACACACACACACACACACACACACACACACACACACACACACACACACACACACACACACACTGACCTCTCACGACCTCCTCGACAGACTCCGTGGTTGTTGTGGTGGTGGTAGTGGTGGTGGTGGTGGTAGTCGTGGCGACATTGGTGATGGCCTCATCCTCTTCGCGCTCGTCGGGGATCTCGTCATCCTCCTCCTCCTCCTCCTCGTCCTCCTCTCCGTCTCCGTCCTGGTCGTTGTCCAGCACCTCCTCCTCCTCCTCCTCTTCCTCTTCGTCGTCAATCACCTCCTCGTCCTCCTCGTCCTCGTCCTCCACCACCAGGGGGCGCGCCTCCTCTTGGGGCTGGGCCGGCTCGCGGACCATGCTGAGAGGAAGAGGAGGGAGGAGAAACACAAAGACAAGCAGAAAGAAAGAAAAAGAGGAAGAGGAGAAACACAAAGACAAGCAGAAAGAAAGAAAAAGAGGAAGAGGAGGGAGGAGAAACACAAAGACAAGCAGAAAGAAAGAAAAAGAGGAAGAGGAGGGGGGAGAAACACAAAGACAAGCAGAAAGAAAGAAAAAGAGGAAGAGGAGGGAGGAGAAACACAAAGACAAGCAGAAAGAAAGAAAAAGAGGAAGAGGAGGGGGGAGAAACACAAAGACAAGCAGAAAGAAAGAAAAAGAGGAAGAGTTAGTTCATTCATCAAGTGATTCTTATTTTCAGTGCGGCAGACAAATCGTAATTCTTCCTTTTCCTGTCGTTTTAAATTACGATGAAAGAAGACGATAACGTAAAAACACGTCAAAAAGCCCCTGGAACCACAATGCAATGGGTGTCAGCAGTCAACAGAGTAGTGTGGAGAACAGTGAAACCACTAAAATGTTTTAGTCGTTTTTCCCCCTACATTGTAGATGTATGTGTGCGTGTGTTCATGTGTGTAAGTTTATGTGTGTGTGTGTGTGTGTGTGTGTGTGTGTGTACCTGTTGTCGGAGTAGTCGGTGTCGGCCCCGCCCCACCACACGTCCGAGTCGTCGTCGTCGCGCCGCTCCCCGCTGTCCGCCTCGCGCTCCGCCTCCGCCGGGCAGCACACAAACTCCACCCCCCGGAAACGGTCGATGCCGCACGGCAACAGCATGCCGTAGTCATGGAGATTCATGGTGCGGTCGCCACAGGACTGAGACGGAGTTGGGGGGATTGTTATTGGTGGAAAAATATCACCTCCCTTCCTTATTTATCATAATTAAATCCACACACTAACAGATAAAGGAAAAAAATACATTATGTAACAAATAATAACGATAAATATATTATATAATAGGATAAAATATGTTATATAATAAATCATAAGGATAATGCACTTGGTGTTGGATATAGAGGGAGGAGAACAAAGTTGGGATCCCATCGTTCCAAATTTGTTTGTGTATGTTTTTGCAACCCTGGGCAAAGAGAATGTGTGTGTGTGTGTGTGTGTGTGTTCACCTCCTTGGCCACGGTGTGCCAGTGCAGGTGGCTCTCACACTGGTCCATACGCTCCTGGTGCAGGAACTTGCACTTGTCGGGTACCAGCAGGGCGTCGCTCACAAACTCCCCCACTGCAACACACACAGTTAACATGTGATATACCTATTTGCTGTCACCCGCGCGCACACACACACACACACACACACACACACACACACACACACACACCCACTATGTTCACATGAACAGGGATTTGCATTTCTGCAGTCACTCTCACACACACACACACACACACACACACACACACACACACACACACACACACACACACACACACACACACACAAAGGAGCTGCGATTTGCATATCTCCTCCCGTACGCACACGCAGGCTAATTAACCGTGCCCACCACATGGAAACTATGGGACTGATTTGCATGCGTTTGTTGTCGTATGTGGGTCACATACACGGCCATTCATAAAATACAACCGCCGCCGAATGTACTGCGATTGAGGGTCTCCTCCTGCACATACGCTGCACAGCAGGTCACACAGCCCCCAGGAGGGGGGGAGGGGGGTCTCACCGAGGCAGCGGTAGGGCACCACGATGTGCAGATGACTACGGCACTGCTTGCGGCCCTTCTTGCACCAGTTCTGGACGCTGACGGGCTGGTTGGCCTCCACCACGTTGGTGATCTGGAGCTCCGGGTACACCTGCAGTGGCGCGCACACACACACACACACACACACACACACACACACACACACACACACACACATTTGCGTCCTAACTCTCTGTGATGAGATAGATATTTCAGCCAAACATCCGCTGAGAACGCAACGCCCACATCTTTTCCTGTTGCATTTTCCTCTTTCTCTTCCCTGCTTGAACCTTTTGCTGTTCCCCCCACCCTTTCCTTTAAGCCCTTTCCCCACTGTTTCCCTTTCCTCCTCCTCCTCCTCCTCCTCCTCCTCCTCCTCCTCCTCCTCCTCCCTCCCTCCCTCCCTCCCTCCCTCACCTCCTGGCAGTACTGCAGGATGCCCTCCTTGGTGCCGATGCAGCTCTTGGTGCCCGAGGGGTCCGACTCCCACTTGCCACTCTGCACGTTGACGTGCATGTTGAGCTTCCCGCAGAACATGGCCACCTGGGGCTCAGCCAGCAGACCCATGGCCCCGTCCACAGGCACCTAGAGAGAGACAGAACAAGAGAGGGAGAGAGAGAAAGAGAGAGAGCGAGAGAACAAGAGGGACAGGGAGAGATAGCGAACAAGAGAGGGGGGTGGAGGAGAGAAAGAGAGACAGAACAAGAGAGGGACAGAGAATGACAGAGATAAGGGTTAGCTTGCAAACAAAAACAAACAGCCGGAAGGAACTATGATAACCCGCTGGCGCCGGCCGTCTCACAACAACCACCATGTGACTCCCCTGGCCTGCTCTGGCTCCACCACTACCCTTCTCTACCACATGGTGGCGCCGTGTGCTGACTGCATGCAGGCCTGGTTCAGGTTCTGATCAGACACTATGCAGGCCTGGTTCAGGTTCTCATCAGACACTATACAAGCCTGGTTCTGGTTCTGATCAGACACTATGCAGGCCTGGTTCAGGTTCTGATCAGACACTATACAGGCCTGGTTCTGGTTCTCATCAGACACTATACAGGCCTGGTTCTGGTTCTGGTTCTGATCAGACACTATGCAGGCCTGGTTCTAGTCCTGATCAGATACTATACAGGCCTGGTTCTGGTTCTGATCAGACACTACACAGCCTTGGTTCTGGTTCTGATCAGACACTACACAGGCCTGGTTCTGGTTCTGATCAGACACTATACAGGCCTGGTTCTGGTTCTGATCAGACACTACACAGCCTTGGTTCTGGCCCCACTAGAGCAAATCTAAAACTCGGAGGACACAGTCTACAAAGAGACCCAGATACACTGAAAGAAAGAAACACACACACACACACACACACACACACACACACACACACACACACACACACACACACACACACACACACAGTCCCACTTTCTTTCCTATATGCACAAATGGATGTAACGCACGCCGAAGGGCATTGAAGTCTTGCAAAGAGTTTGTACGTGTGTGTGTGTGTGTGTGTGTGTCCGTGTGCAATGTCTTTGTCTATCCATTCCCTGTGCATTGAAAAAGTAATGAGATTATGTAACTATCAGTGTGTGTATGTCTGTGTATGTGGTAGAGTCAGCAAGTACCCAGACCAGGGCGGACGGGGACACTGGTTGTGTGTGTGTGTGTGTGTGTGTGTGAGAGAGAGTGAGAGAAATGCTTAGCCGATGCATTCCATCTGTGCCTGTGTGCTTTTTCATGTGCAGTTGCATCGGCCAACCTGTGTGTGTGTGTGTGTGTGTGTGTGTGTGTATGTCATAGTCTCCATAGATAAGGAGTCATTTTTGTGGTGAGATTTTATTGGGAAAGAAAGGTACAGAAAATGATCTGAATAACTACATTGTATTTGGGAAGAGAGAGAGAGAGAGAGAGAGAGAGAGCTACAGACAGAGGGGAGGCGGTGGCGGCGGCCATTGTGTGCTCTCTAATCTTGTTATGGGCCTTTCAATGATCTGGCAAACCCCACAAGAGGTTGTTTGTCCAGCGGAAAGCATTCCTATTCCCCTCGCCACGTGACCTCCCCCCCCCCCCCCCCCCCCCCTCCCCCGTGCTAGACTCGCGTCTAAATAATAGAGGGTAACGACACGGTCCGCTTAAAGCCCAGCAGGCAGATGGCTCACACACGAACTCAGGAGCGTTGGCTTCAGTCACTCATCCAAACACAGACATCCACACAGGGGGCCGTAACACACACACAGACGTCCACACAGGGGGCCGTAACACACACAGACGTCCACACAGGGGGCCGCAACACACACACACACAGACGTCCACACAAGGGACCGTAACACACACATACATCCACATAGGGGGCCGTAACAAACACATACATCCACACAGGGGACCATGACACACACACACACACACACACACACACACACACATCCACACAGGGGACCATGACACACACACACACACACACACACACACACACACACACACACACACACACAGACATCCACACAGGGGACCATGACACACACAGAGACATCCACACAGGGGACCGTAACACACACATACATCCACATAGGAGGCCGTAACACACACAGACATCCACACAGGGGACCATGACACACACACACACACACACACACACACACACACACACACACACACAGACATCCACACAGGGGACCATGACACACACACAGACATCCACACAGGGGGCCGTAACACACACATACATCCACATAGGGGGCCGTAACACACACACGGACGTCCAAACAGGGGACCGTATCACACACAGACGTCCACACAGGGGACCGTAACACAAACAGACATCCTCACAGGGGACCATGACACACACACACAGGCATCCACACAGGGGGCCATAACACACACAGACCGAGCATTAGAGCAGCACAAACACTACTAACACACAGATAGCCTGAGCAGAAGTATGTAGGCTGTATGACGACAGTGTATGCGCACAAAAGCAGAAAAGACACACGGAAGCGTACACACACACACACACACACACACACACACACAGTCAGTCAGCCAGTCAGATGGGGCTCCAAAGGATCTATTGGCCAGAGCAGTTCATGTCCTTCAGACCCAAGCTGTTGCTTCAGAGCCATGTAAATCTGTAAATCCACCACAAACACACACATTAATACACACGCAGAGTGTAATCTCTCTCTCTCTCTCTCTCTCTCTCTCACACACACACACACACACACACACACACACACACACACACACACACACACACACACACACACACACACACACACACACACACACACACACACACACATACGGAGCCAGCAGGGTGTGAAATCCGCTCACAGCCCCAACACGTGGCATCTTAGCGCTGGAGGCCGGCCGTCCTAGAGCGCCCCGACTGCCATCTGCCCCCCCCGCCCACACCTCCCCACCTCCCTGGCCTTCAGTTCCCACACTGAACGTCCGGCCCCCAGGCCAGCTTCAGGGAGGCTTGGGGAGTCGGGATAAACAGGCACTTAGACCTTCAAATAGCTCCAGATTTCTATAATATATATTTTTTTACGCCGGCACACAACAAGCTCTGGCCCTAAGGTAGATTCATGGAGAATGTGTGGATCGCTCTCCCCT
>CM030191.1:8171046-8203546 GCA_017639675.1 Aplochiton taeniatus
CGTCTCCCCTTTCCAGCAAAGCCGTTAACCATATCAGGGCTGTGGACTCCAGACGCTCGAAATGTCACAAGTAGCTGAGATTTCAATATGCTCCACATGCAGCTTTCTTCACTTGCCACAGCGGCCCCGCAAGTTGGCAGCAGCAGAAAAAGAAAGGAAGAAAAAAAAAAAAAAGACGCTTTCAAACCGACTCCACAAAAGAGAGAAACACGCTTCTGAGGCTCCGAGAAGAGAGGGAGTTAGCGAGAGGAAGGGAGAGGAGGATGAGAGGAGGACAGGAATATCCCTTGGCGGCGGCGGAGGCGACAGCTCCGCTAATTATAGTCAGGGTGCCAGGCGCCGGGGGAAGGCACCGCCGGACGCCATGGCAACCCAGGGTACCCAGGGGGGCGGGGGGAACGGGGCGGAAAGACAGGGGGTCTCTCGGAGGCAAAGATCGGATCAAAGCACGCGGCTGGTGGAGTCGTATTCTCTTTTATTTCTTTGACTTTGACAACAGAAAAAAAGCCGCCGGGGCAGAAAGTTCCGGAAAAAGCAAACGTGGAAAATAAAAATAAAAAGTCTAGCTGTATTATTATTATATGTATTATGTATGCAGTAGAGGAGTTGCTATAAGCCATGTGCCCCGTTTGATGGATGCCATGTCCCCCAGCGCCTCATAGAACCACCACTGCATACATATTTCAGTGTGCGGGGGTCCGGGTGGGATTCCAAACCCTGACCCTGGCGGGGGAAACACAGCGCTCTCCAGCCACTCAGCAAATCAATACCGCAGTGGCCAGACCAGGCTCTTCCTGCCTCCCTCCCGTGTGCAAAACACAGCCACCTGACTGGGTTGCCATGTCCTTGTCTCTAATCTCACATTGTCCCTTCGCCGTCTCGATAATAAAAAAAACCCTGTTCTGTGCCTCTGGCCCTCGCCGACCCCGTCATGGCAACACGGACCTTCTCTCTTGCCTTGCCCCCCCCCCCCCCCCCCCCACACACACACACACACACTTTTTTCCCCTCCGTCTCATGACAGAGGCCTCTCCCCAGGGACGTTTCTCCCCGCCCAGCCTTGTTTACCACCAACGCTGGAGGCGAGCCAGCCCCACTTCACCGCATGCATGGTGGAACCGCAGAGCGCTCTTATCCCCCTCGCGAAACCCAGCTCACCGACGCCCTCCATTCACAACGCCCCCCCCCCCCGGTGGGTGGGGTGCGGGCCGAGCCTCGGTGATGATGACTCACTGTTAGCCCGGGGAGCGCGGGCGTGTCTGGTTGGCACCGTTCCGTGGGGAGCGTGATCCGCCAGCGCCGCCCGGGCCCGAGCCAGCCAAGCGGCTTAATGCGTTTTGTGTTTTTTTGGATTGTTTAAACGGGCTGCCGGAGCGTCGCTTGGTCCGGGGGAGAGCGGGCACCATCCGACACGCCGGCTGACCTGCGTGGGCCCCGGCTGGGGCGACCAGACGCGCGCCATGCGGTTGGTTATCAGGAACCGCTGGGTCATGTCGGATTGCATTTAGCCTGGCCTTCTGTTTCTCTCTCTCGCTCACTCTGTCTTACTCTGACTCTCTCTCTCTCTCTGTCTTACTCTCTCTCTCAAACTCTCAAACACACACACACACACACACACACACACACACACACACACACACACACACACACACACACACACACACACACACACACACACACACACAGAAATTGTGAGCCACAGTAATATGCCACTGAGTAGGACTGCACTGTGGTCACGGCTAAGGTTTCACAAGCTCAGATTCAGTCACATTTCAGGACTTGTGGTTATCACACTCCTCCCCACACAGAAAGACGCGGCTACTCGACCCTGTACACGAGACCACAGACAACACGCACACACACACACGCACACACACAGCATTAGCAGACACCTGGCATGCTCCATTATTGAGCACACCTAGTAGGTCCCAACCTTGATCCCTGGGATAACGTTGCCGCGTGCCCCCGCTGTCTGAACATCCCCTCCCCTCCCCCCCTCTCCTCTCCTCTCCTCTCCTCTCCTCTCCTCTCCTCTCCTCTCCTCTCCTGACCCCTGGGCGTGTCCCATAAAGGCAGCCTCGTCAGCGCTCTAACGGCACCCATGCCACGCAGCTGAGCCTTACACAACATCAAATCATTAGTTAATGATTCACGCGGTTTGGGTGAATCATTTATCCGACACGCTCTGACGGCCCGCATGCGGTTAGAAGACGCAAACGCCCGGAGGCCACCAAAACCCCCAGGAACGCTCGTCGGCTTTCCCACCGGAGCGCTCTGATGAAAAGGGGAAGTGACCTTTTCCTGTCCGGGACAAACCTTTCCTCTTGAAGGGGGAGCGAGGAGCGCTGAGGAGGAGAGGTACAGGGCCGGCGGTGGTAGCGCGACGGAGCATCGATCATACCTCCTTAGACAGACGACCGGCCGGCGATCAATGTGACTGATCTCTTCCGCCGACGGAATGCGCTTGCTTGAGGGATGGGGGGGGTCGATGGCAGGAGGCTATTTTAAGCCGAGAGAAAAGTAGGGAGTGAGGCCGAGAAGAATAGATTTTAACAGAAAGGGATATTCTCTCTCTCTCTCTCTCTCTCTCTCTCTCTCTCTCTCTCTCTCTCTCTCTCTCTCTCTCTCTCTCTCTCTCTCTCTCTCTCTCTCTCTCTCTCTCTCTCTCTCTCTCTCTCTCTCTCTCTCTCTCTCTCTCTCTCTCTCTCTCTCTCTCTCTCTCTCTCTCTCTCTCTCTCTCTCTCTCTCTCTCTCTCTCTCTCTCTCTCTCTCTCTCTCTCTCTCTCTCTCTCTCTCTCTCACATTGTGTGAAAAGGGAAAGACATAACAAGAACGCAGCCCACTGCAACGCAGCCCTAGCATCATTAAAGCCAGGACTTCCATTTTCTTTTAAGGATGAACGTGACAGCATGAAAAGGCCCCTGTCATGGTGGATCCTCTGCCCCATGCCCTAGAAGAACGAGGCCCAAGACAACAACGGCCGACTGAGAAAAGGCCGTGGCGTGGCGCTAATTGCAAAGGCCCTTTGGAGTGGGGAAACAGACGTTTTAAAGAGACTGCAGCAAGAGCAGAGGAGTGTGTGTGTGTGGGGGGGGGGGGGGGGGGGGGGGGGGGAGACACCAAGGAGCAACACGGGAGACGTGCCAATAAACACAGTGGAAGACAAGGGAAGGGGTGGGGGGTTGTCTATGGCTCTGAGACGGGGGCACGTTTGGAAGGGCCGCCTCCGCTGGTCTGCGACCAGTTTCCCAGGGAGGGCGAGGAACACAAAGGCTGGCATCCAGATCCCACGCCGCCACCCCCCGTCCCCCGTCCCCCCGTCCCCCGTCCCCCAAACACTGGGACCCCTTGATGGAGAGGACGGGATGACAGGGGCCGGAAGATAAGACGTCGTGTCCGTCAAGCTAGCAGGGCTAACAGCCTGGTGGAAAAAAAATGAAAACAAGAAAGCAGGGAGACAGCCAAACACTTGTCGTACAATAAATAGCTACATTGATGTTGTGTGTCCCAATTCATTCTTTTGGCATCTTATTTTATGAGCTTTTTTTTGGTACATGTGGTGTTTCTTAGACTTAATAATATTGTGGCCCAATGTAGCATAATGGTTATAGTTGTCACCTTGCCTCTTAGCCATTTGTCATGGGACTTCCAGAGAATAGCTGCTACAGCATGAGTCCATTTATACAGTGTTTTTGGAGAGAACATCTTCAACTATCCGAAAGATTAAGATTGAAAGACCCCATGTTGCCCACAATATGAAGTCAATTAGGTTATATGTGAATGTACGTATGTAGGTTATGTACCTATGTAGGTATATTAACAATATGGCTTGAACATAATAAAAGTTACACATCAATAAATGACTTGGAATCAGTCTACTCAACCTGTGGCCTTGGGAACCGGCTGAAGAGCCCACAGACGTGCTCTAATCTAAAGTCATGGCTATTGTGCGGACGACAAGCAGATCTGATACATCTATAACAGGCACGCCAAGAGGCAACGTTTGTTACAAAAACAACCGCAGTTCCCACATGCATACCTATTGCTGCAGATGAGCAGCAATTGCAGGTCTTCTCTAACGATGTGGCTAAAACTTTGGTTACAAAAGGGGTGTAATTTTTCCCACAATACAAAGGCACATTCACACAGTCATGGCAACGAGCCCGTAAGACGGATGATACGTGATTATGTGAAAAACATCCAGACGCAAGGCAAGTCCCATAGGATAGGGCCTACCAAACAGAACACTGACCACCTTTTGTCCACAAAGTTATCCACTACATCAAAGGGAACCTAGCTCAGAGGGTAATAAATGCCTGTTGAAAACCAAACAGTTGTCTGCGTTCTTTTCGGTATCCAGATTTCCGAGTCTCAGTGGAATGCTGCAGTGCACCGCCGCCATCTTAATTCTCCTTCTATGCTCTCTTTATCTTGACTTCAAACATATTGCCGAGACAAATTGAATCTGTCTGTTTACAATTCACGAGACCATAGTATTCATTTTACTTGTCAATAGTGAGTAAACTAAACAAAAACAAAGGGAAACTAAGTCTGAGGGGAAAAAAGGCTGTTCCTAAACACGCCCACTGTACTAAAATAAAGCCTATCCCACGGGATACTCAAAACCGAAATTACGTTATTTTTAAGGTTGCTTATTAAGTCCAAAATTATGAATGTCCTTAGAAAACCTAAATAGGTCCACAAGTAGTCCAAGTGAAGTCTTTCATGTATCATTAGGGGCCATCGATCATTCTGGTAGAAATAAATCAGGTTCTTTTGACAGCCTACGGGCCGAGCAGAGATTACACGAACATAATATTACAGCTAACTGAAAACCTTTTCACGACATGAAAAAGACATGACAAAGTATATGATTGAAAATTAACTACAGTCGACTTATTCTTTGGAAAAACACAGACCAAGTCGGAAATCATTAGTGGAACATGGATAAAAAAAAATAGTCACTAAACATAAAGCATCGTATGCCTCAAGGCATTTACATTATGTTTACTGCACAGCCTGGCCTACTGCCTGCCTGTTTAGGACTTAATCATGTTGTGATCATATGTAATAATCCCACCTGATAGAGCACTCTGCCTCGGTTACAGAAGCGAGGAGCTGGTGGTAAGGTTACACACGACATGTGTGGTTTGCCATCAACACTCTCGAATTCGTATGTTTCTGTTCTCTTACCTCAACGGCCAGGGCTGCAGTCGCCACCACCAACAGCAACAACGCTATATGGTCCCCCATGTCGTGTTCTTATTGTCAAAACGCGTCCAATGAACGGTATCTCGTGGTTTATTCAACGTAGCCGTCGATGTGTATATTCAGCGCTTGTCTCACCGTCTGTGCCGATAACCCTCTGATGGAGAACGATATCGAGGCTGCACAGCTGCTCTAGAGCGCCTGGGATCACCTGACCCAACAGAATGGAATCAACGGGACTGGGTGGAGAATAGAGAAACTGGCCCTCCCCTATTCATGACTACACATACACCATATGCAATCACTAAAACGCCTTGTGTATTCGTTTCATTTTTATACGTTATCAAATATTGTACTATGGACGGAAGAGTATACGTTTCCTCGTTGAAAATGAACTAAAGTAGGCCTATTGCCTTGTCATGAACAAGGAAAACTGGATGATTTCTCTGATATTATTTGACAAAATATTTAGAAACAAAATAACAGTGTAGTCGCTGCCTATATGTACTAAAAGAAACAAAACTTTGAGGGAAAACACTTCTATCAGGCCTGTTTTTAAGTAAACAACTGTCTCTTTATTCCGTCCACCTAGGCTTCCTACCGGCTTAGGCGGGGCTGGCTTGATTGTTCACATTCCGCAATCCGTTGGACAGTAGAAATAAAGCCGACTCAGAATGGCTGACCCGAAAAGCAGGCTATAGATAATCATGTTACATGTTAGTGAAACTGTGTGGTTCTTTAAGTTTACTCGGTGACAATGCAATTGGTCTACTTTACCGTCTATGATAACGTCTACAATTAGGCCAATGAAACAAGTAGAGAATAAAGCAGTTGAAAATAACATAATATGCATTGCGCGATGGGAAACCGTTGCGGAGAAGCCTGTAAGATATTTGATCCAAAGTCTAGAAAATGATATGGGAATAATGGTAAACTGACAGAACTATCCTGTCCTGAGTGAAACTGTGAGACTTGAATTAATCCTTACTTTTTATTTCAGTTTTGGTTTATATAGGACTTTGCTGCATTTGGCAATGTCTTTTTAGCAGACAACCAATATAATAAAAAGATTTGTAAATAAGTGTCTCTTAGTATGGATTATCCTGTACTTCCTACAGCACTTTCCCTTATTAACACCAACAGCCACACACACCAAACTCTCTTCTCCAAACACAACGCAGGCCATTTTTAACTAATGAAACTCAAACAAATTTTCTAGCAAGTCTTCTTGGCAATGTCTTTTTAGATTGACTGTTGATTAGTTAGATGTGAGGATGGTGTAATCTGTGTTTGATTACGCAAGGAATAGAAAGCAATGGAAGAATAGCGAAACAGAAATGAGCTCATTTGGGTTCTTGAAAACTGAATCAAGAAGAATACAAGAATCAATAGTTAGTGTTAAAATACTTTAATAGCAATGTTTTAACTTAGACATATTAATTGGACAAAACAAACAACCCAGCTATGTTTGTTTCCAGTACATCCGAAATTGATCTCTTGATCCATAAAAAAGGCAATATAATGTACATAAGCAATTCAAGTACCCCCCATCATGAATAGGTGATCATCATTTCATTTCAAGTTTACAGGTTCCAAAATCAGAAGAAAAACATTTACATTTTTCACAGGTTGGTTTGAACATCACACTGTTGGCAAGGATTTAAACTTTGCTCACTTCATTAAAGCCAAGAGCATGGCTAAGAGGAAAAGATTGTCAACACACAAAAAGTCAATATTCTCTGCCAGAGAGAGCGTGTAAAACCCCTGCTGTCTTTTACAAATATTGAGTTTGTTTTCATCAATCTGCCAGATTAAAAGGTACTCTTAAAAAAGGGTTCACAAGCCCCCAAGAAGTCAGTTACCTGCTTTCAGTGGGGATAAGAGGGTTCCTCTCCTCCATTAAAATCCTGAACTCACCTTGGGTTTGGTTCGACAATATTCATGACACCTTTTATTCACTTTGGAGCAGAAGAGTCAAACAAAAACCCATTCTGTAAACAGAAACCTTGATAACCCACGATAAAAGTCTGAAAATGCACTACATGTTTGTGTAATACTACAAGAAGCAGTCTTAAATGCACTACATGTTTGTGTAATACTACAAGAAGCAGTCTTATATGCACTACATGCAGCACTGCCAGAAGGGGTCTATCCGCCTCAAGCTTCCAAACCTTTTTTGGGTACGACCACAGCTCCTCAGTGGTATGGCTTTCAAACAGTCTCCCCTTGCACATGTCCTCCTCTTCGCGTCCCCCAGAAAACATTTGACGCGTGCCCTTGCCAGGCGTCTCGGACGGCAAGGGTCACTTGCGATTGTAGCCGGGGTAGGGCGGGGGCGGGGAGTAGTTAGCCGTTCGGCTGGGGGGCGTGGGGGTGTAGGGGGGAGGGCGGAGGGAGGAGGGGTACATTTCGTAGTCGTATGGAGGTGGGGGGCCTGAGGGCAGGGAGAAAAAGGAGAAGTCAGTTTGTTGCTTGCGATGCGAATGAACCGTAATGTGACTTTAGAAAACAGGGACGTGTTTTGATAAGTTGTGTTTAGATGAGTCAATGCAATCAAATCTCAATCTTATTCCCAAGCAAATATTTAACCTTCAGCAGGGGCGTCATGCCCATTCACACAGAGGGGGGCACGGCCCCCCTCAATTGTTTGAGAATATTGTTTGAAATCAAATCCGTAGTATTAGCGAAGAGTAAATGGAGTTGTGAAACTGTGCCCCTTCATAAATTTGAGTGCATATAACGCTTCCGGCCTTAAGCCTTTTAATATAAACGCAAAAACGGTTTCAAAATTAACAAAATAAAAAAGTCCCGTGATTATTGTGCAGAAACAGTACAATCCAGTTCAAGCATTTTCGCTTGGGTGGACTGATGGACAAGGTCTGTAAAACAAAGCCCCAAGAGCTAGGAGCGTGCTGCCCTCTTGTGGCCAAAATATGGAACTGCCATTCCACCCTAGTGTGACGGGCTATGACTTTCCAGCTCCTGCTGCTCCCTGCGCACGTGGTGGACGGTATTACAGCACCTCTCCCATTCTGCTCTCCAAGCATTCAGTTGGAAGCTAGGACTTGCCGATTCATTGATCAGCCTAAGCTCCAAGGTCCAGCTGTGCATTCTGCGCTACGAGTGACTCACTTGGGTAAGGAGACCGTTTGACCAGGAGGTGAGTAGCCGTGGATGGAGGTGGCCCGGGCGGTAGAGGGAGGGCCAGGCTCGATCTAGAACTCGCGCCGTGTAAAAGTCACGCTTGCATACAGATGCAGTAGCCACAGGTAAATAATAGATCAAATACACGAGAACGCCTCGCAACCAAAAGACACCAGGAGCTCTCGGTTGGCTTCAGCATGAGCAAGCGTGCTGTTTTGGCTTCTGAGACAGTTCCAAGTTTTTTTCACCTTCCAGTCAACCGTGTTAGGGTTGCTCAGTTGGTAGGAGGGGACTGTGTGTGTGTGTGTGTGTGTGTGTGTGTGTGTGTGTGTGTACATTTATTGTGTGTGTGTGTGTGTGTGTGTGCGTGTGTGCATGTACATTTATTGTGTGTGTGTGTGTGTGTGTGTGTGTGTGTGTGTCTTACCCGGGTATCCCTGGGTCACGGTGTTGATGTAGGAGGTGCGGAACACCCCCACTCGCGCTCCTCGTCCGTTCTTCACACACATGCACACACACAGGAAGAAGGCGGCCATGGCCCCCATCAAAAACACCACGCCAAACACGATTCCTGAAATGGCCGTGCCCCTGCAAACAAAGCACATACACAGACGTGTCATTTAAGAATAAAGACAATAAAAGTTGTGTATTGTTTTTCAAAACGTAATTCATTGTCAATGAAGTTACGGGTACCGTGCATCGAGTATTAGACGTTTTTTGGTCCTTTTGGGATGCCGTAGTAGGGACGTACGGTGACAAGGACACCTGACTCACATCCACAGCTGGCACAACACGTTTCTGCCCCTTGCCATGGCAACCCACGGCGACATCAAAATATGTGACTCAGCCCTGTGGTTACATGGTTACAGTTGTTTGTGTGTGCCAGTGTCTGTGTGTGTGTGTGTGTGTGTGAGAGTCTACTCTACAGATGCAGAGAAAGGAGACGGGATTGGAGGGGCTACACGTCATTCCATTTCTTGATTGAGCCGTAATTCGGCCATTGCTGCTGTCATACTATAACATACCGTTGCCATAGTGCATCACATTTGATGGCATGATCTTTCTAGGCAAGCAGTTTGGGGAAATGGATTATGGTAAAAGGGTTAGTGAAGACTAAATTGTGTTTGGGGAAAGTAGAGACTGCAGTCCAGGGTGTGGAGGTCTGGCTAGACGGCGTGTAATTTGATCATGGGCCAAGCCCAAAAATAATCGGGTTGCTTTTCAAAGGCAGGGCTCCCAAAGACTACACCACAAAGAGCGTCTCAACAGCTTTTCGGACTGGTTTTAGAGCGGCCTGACCTACTAGCCCATTTCCAGACAGTTTGTCCTTCAAACAGTGGCATATCACAACTTCCCTTGCTGCTTTGACTGTATGACTGACTGCTGATGGCTTATGGAAGACGCTGCAGACAGATATGCTAACAGCTTCATCCAGACAATTTCTGTCAAAAAGGATGTTTAACTGCATGCCGGCTGTGTGAATGTGCTTACCATTAAAACAAACCAAACTGAACTTCACCAAAGGACTTTGCTGCATGTAGCTTGGCGCTAATTAAAAGCCATTTGCGGCAGCGTTCATTGACTTGGTCTATAGCGCCATAAAAGGCTGAGAGTCGAGCGGAGCTCGGCGATGTCGCTTAGTAGCCGTGGCAACGATACAACGGCTGACTGCTCGTGTGCTCCGAGCTGTGTTTCTTTGCGGCGAGAGTCTGGCCGCAGCACGACAAAGGGGCTCCGTGGGCTACCGTGGAGGTCAAGGCAGACACCTGGACATCGATCGGTGGAGGCGAGCTGGGTTTTGGACAGAGAGTGACCACCCGGGCCGTCTTAAAGCGAGGGGGTCAGGGGTTAAAGGTCAAATCCTCACCCCTATTATGCTGCACTGCCAGGTGGCAGATGGCGCGCGCGTGCGTGCGTGCGTGTGTGTGTGTGTGTGTGTTGGAACGGGTGTTTGCAATGCTCGGGTTGACATTGACTTTCACGTGTGCTGGCGACCGTCTCTCAGGAGAACGTCCACGTCCAAACGAGACGGTATTTCTAGACGGGGAGTGTCTTGAGGCCAGCCACTCACCGTGGCACACGCAAAGCGCATGAGAGCGTGGCCTGTCATCGACCGTGTAATAACGGGAGGTTGAATTCTGGCACACGTCTGTGCGTGCGCGAGTACTTACGAGAGCACGTCGCCCACATAGGCATAATAGGAGCAGCAGAAATGAGGCGATCCATCGCAGCAATACTCCGCGCAGTCCTCACACTGAGCCTCGATGAGTCCTGTGAGAGAGAGAGACACACACACACACACACACACACACACACACACACACACACACACACACACACACACACACACACACACACACACACACACACACACAAGACAAAATCAGGGATTCGTTTGGTCAAATGCTACGGTGAACTGGACTTTTTTTTTGCTCAATCTTTTGGTTATCTAAAGGGGTCTCTATAAAAGCTTTTTCTCCGTGTGACATTTACATATTCAGAAAGGTTACGCAGACCTGAGAGCCTCCTTAATGTTTACCCCAGATAGTGCTCTTGGGTACTTAGGGAAAATCCAAACTGAAAATGGTGGCACAAAGAAAGCTTTAATGAGAACAGACCCTCAAAGTGCCTTGGAGCACAGGCAATACTTATAAAACCCAGTCACCAACCTCTACCCTTTGGTACCCTTTGATGTTCAATAATAAGACAGTATATAAGGTGTCCTTTCAAAGTTGTGAGCAATTTACCATACAGAAAATAATCACGTACAATTACTTAGCATTACCGTTCAAATTTCAATGATTTGTACTACTCGTCTGATCCCAATGGTTCCAACATTGTCATGGCTAAGTTGCTGAGTCAAGACCATTCTGTTGTCACCACTTTATTGCTGTAACGGTTACGACAGAACCATCTTACAAACGTAAGAGGCACAGGTTTTGCTCATGCGTTTTCTCTTCCCCCTGTGTTTGCCTGTGCCGACACGTTCAGTCGGCGACTGACAGAGTGCTTTTCATCCTCGAAGGTTGTTCCTAATGTTAATGGTAGCTTGTCGAGAGAGGCGGAGGGGGGGGGGACTGGTCGTGCGTGGGGAGAGGAGTGGAGCGTGAAGCGTTCAGACTGAACTTGAGAGCAGTTCCATGGTCTTTCGTTGGAGGCACACTAAGTAGTATGGGAATAGTTTGGTGTCAGCACTTTAATGTTTGTGTATGTGTGTATGTGTGTGTGTATGGGGGGGGCTCTACGTTTGGGCATATATTAGTGTTTAATCCCTTTAGTCTGATAGAGAAAGGTGAGGTTGGATTGAGGCCCTTGTGGATCAAGCAAAGGGAGGTCTGCTTTCACTCATAGTCAATGATGCCTGCCTGTGTGTGTGTGTGTGTGTGCGTGCGTGTGTGTGTGTGTGTGATGATTCCAATATAGCTACGAAATGACATCCTATTCCAAATAAGATTCAAGAATGTTTGATTTTAAGTGTGAATAAAATAGTTAAAACCTCATACCTGCCAGCCTTTCAACTATATGATACATATGTTTTAGCAACAACAAAGTCAAGAGCAGTAGGCCAACATGCACACGCCAAATCGGCTGCTTCCGGGTGGTCCTCGGGTGTCGAACCTCTGGCTCATGTCTCTTCACACACCGGAGACAATGGCACTACCTCCTGTGAAAAGCCCCTAGCTGTCCGCACCCCTGCCCCCACACAACTGCACCAAACTCGCAATGCATATACTTTTTATAAATACATCAAACAGCTGATAGAAATACTTTCTTCCACACGAAGTTCATACTTTTTTAATATGTATGCTGGCATCACTTGTTATTTCTAGTTTCATTTTAAATGTTATTCTTAAAAAAGCAAACATAATGTAGGCTAACTGCTCAAGAATTGCTTCCCTACTTTAACCAATAGTTTTTTTGGGTCAAAATCAGTCACGCGGGGCATTCTTGAGTTTACACCATTAATTAAATATGAGGAAATTGAATTAACGTGGGTAGACAGCTAAATAATGAATGAAGCCGTGCCGTTCTTTTACGGTAACAAAACTTACCGGTGAGGAAACAAAGTAGCAACGAGTCTCTTAAGAACTTGCATCTTATCGCCTCCAAGGCTCTTCCTTCTCTTTCCATTACGTTTCGATCTTCAGTCAATTCTTTTTGCCAAGTTTAGACCAGCCTTAAAAGCGTTTTGCCTAGCCACATCCCCGCACCATCAGGACTACATCAAATAAAAACTCTGTTGCTAGATCCCAAATTGTGTTCCCTTTATCAAAACTTTGCCCATTATTTCTGAGTAAGTAAATAGTTGTCAGCTCTTCTGTGAATCTTGCACGTGTGAAATAGCGACTGCTGCGTTTGCTTCGTCTGTCCCTGTTAACCCCTCCGCCCGAGGTTTTCTCCAGACTCAAATGGGTTCCCTCCCCCATCCCGCTGTTTGCTCGAATTACTCTGTTGACTATCGAGGGAGAGAGAAAGACAGAGGTGGAAAGGGAGAGAGAGGAGGATGGGGCGGAGGGCACTTTGGGTCTACTCGAAGAGCGTCGATTCCCGCCCACGCTATCAAGACCACTGAAAGATGAGAGACACTAAACTGTAATACTACTAACTCAATTTACAATGTGCAAGGAACTCTATTTTGGGGAGACATGCATACACTATTTAGAGTAGGCCTAGTAGTGCTTACTTCGTAGCTTTTGCCAAAAAGCTTTACAGATCTCATCTTACGGCTGGCGCTACATACTCCATGGATAAAATAAAAAAAATACATAAACAAAAAACTTGAGCTTGTGGCCAAACTATCAGCAGTTAACCAATAGAGAATGACGGTAAACGCCATTATGCTTTTCCTTGCAGAAATTTCAATCACGACGGAAGACATTCTTTGTCTGACTTAATTCACAGACATGCCTGTATAATGGCAATGCCACCCATGAGAAAGAATGATTGCATACAGATGTTAGGGTGCATAGCAATGTGTGTGTGTGTGTGTGTGTGTGTGTGTGTGTGTGTGTGTGTGTGTGTGTGTGTGTGTGTGTGTGTGTGTGTGTGTGTGTGTGTGTGTGTGCGCGCGCGCGCGCGCCTGTGTTTGCATGGGACTGTCGGCCACCAATAAAACTATTGGGCATGGCAGATCACGCTCACTGACTTTACCTTATTCGTTATCGTTGTTTGCACCTAAACCCGTTTTTTTGATCATCCATTTATTCACCCAACTCGCGCCAATATTCTCGCATAACATTCTTTTTTTTAACCATGAAGGCTATGATATATAGAGTAGGATATGATTTTTTTCCTCCATTGGTTGTTGACAGAATTAGGCGCCCCATCAGGCAGACCACAGAAACAAGGATGCTTTGATGTATTCATCCCTTCATTGCAAGCTGAAAACTTTCTCTGTGTCCTAAAATAAATTGGCGAGGTCAGACTGCTAGTCTTGTACGGAGGGGCTCTCTTCTATATCTCCATCTAGTGGTCAAAATATAGTAACACAGTCGATGACGCACTGTAAGGTTGCAAGGCCGGGCTAAGGTGCAGGCAGTCATAAACACTTGGTTCAAGGAATGTGTTGCTATTATTCGGTAGATTTATTCCAATATCAGGGCGGTGTTTCTACGTTTTTTTTCTTTCGTTTTTGCGTGTGTGTGTTATTGTGAAAAAGGAGAGTGAAGTGTACGGGTTCATGCCCTATTGTTAGTAATTTATCTATGTTTATGCTTGTGCGTGTGTGTGCGTGTGTGAACACAAATCTACCAACTTGAAAGACACAGAGGACACAGAAAATTCGCAGGTCAAATGTGACATTTTATTTAGAAACCTAGGGACCATATATATATTTATATATAATATTGAATAAATACTTTATATACTCTACTTCATTTTTGTTACCTCAATAACAATAACACATACAAAATACAATAATATTACAAAGGCGACATGATTACACAGTCTGTACAAAAATAAATAATGTTTGGGTATTCTATACAAGAAAGAAAAACTATCCTTCTCAGAAGGCAGGAGAGACTTACTTATGAAGTAGAAGCAGGAGAGAAGTCCCTCTCTATATCTCCACACACACACACACACGCACACGCACGCGCACACGCACGCACACACATCTTTGGTCTCTTGACATGGTCCCTCATTGTGGCGTTCATGAGAGGGCAAGCTATGGCTATCAGGCAAGACGTGGTGCATCTGGAGCAAACAAACTAAGCCAAGGCAACAAGAGTTCTGCATGTGTGTTGAAGATGAGTTTAGCTGCAACGAGTTAGCTTGTGACAAACGAACATCCGTGGACTGTACAGAGTAGACAGTGACCAGAAGCCATTTTGATTGTTCCTGTGTCGCCACCGAAACAGGAAGTGGGACCGCGTAGCAAGGACACCAATACATTTATTACATGAATATATGAGGCTCACACCATAGTGAAACCTCTTTGATACACTCCCCACCCTACGGAATTTGTCCAGTCCAGCTAGGACAAAACACACACACACACATACACACGCGCATACACACACATACTATAATATTAGATAATGCAGTCAAATGCACGCACACATTCGCACACAAAAGAAAGACGTTGGCACTTAAAGCAGCTTGCTTTAAAAAAAACTGTCCACTTGCTCTTTCTCTTGACAAGTGTGCCAGAGCAGTGCCCGAATGCCAAGGTGGGACTGCTGACCTCAAAGTCTGTGTTGGAATGACCGGGGGCACAAAATGGCCGCCCCCGAGCTGTATGGAGAACATGGCGGCTTCATCAATGTCAGTGTCCATGCGGAGCCGCCATAGCCCCTCAGACTGGCAGCGCCCTCGCGACGTAAACAATCGTAGGCTTTCCCGACTTCAACCCGAGCAGCTGGAGATCAGTCTTCAGACTCTTCTTCAGGAGCCCCAACGAGGGGAGGAGAGGCAGGAAAGGTGGTTGGGGGTCATGGGTCTGACCCTAGCAGGGCCCCTGGTTACACAGGTCCAGCAGCGGTCGCGGCCTCTCCTTGGGCTCGCAGCTCTCGTGGCTCAGCGTGCGCCCGTCCTCCGCCAGGCAGCGCAGCGGGCGCTTACGGAAGCCCCGGCCGCACGTCTTGGAGCACGCCGACCACTCGCCCAGCAGCCAGACGGGGCACGCCTGGGGGGAGCACGTCCGCGACGCCTGGGGCCGCAGCTCCCCGGGACACTCGGCGGACGGGCGCCCCTGGGGGTCCAGGCAGAGCACCTCGCGCTGCTGCACCCCCCCTCCGCAGCTCTGGGAGCACGGCCCCCACTCCCTCAGGGTCCACTCGGCGGCCACCAGCTCGCGGATGGCGTTGATGGACGGGCGGCGGCCGGCGGCGGGCGTGGCGGGCCGCGGGGCGAAGTAGCTGTACTTGACACGGGGCCGCGGGGCCTCGCCCACGGACAGCACCTGGACGGTGACGGGTTCGGGGAGCGGCGAGAAGCTCCGCAGCCGCTCCAGCGTGGCCGAGGAGCCGCTGTAGCGCAGCAGCGCCCCCCGCAGGGCGATGTCCGTCTCCAGGGTGGTCAGCTTGTAGTCGCCGTTCAGCAGGTAGGTGCCGTCCTGGCGGCGCACCGCCAGGTAGCTGTTGTCGTGGCGACCGCCGCCGGGGGCGCGCTGCTTGATGTCGATGTGGGTGGCGCCGGCGGGGATGGTGACCACGTCCTGGTAGCCAGGCCTGAGAGGACGGAGAGACGGGAGGGTCAAACTTCAATTCAAACTAAGAAATAAACCAAATAAAACTCTTCCTACCCAAAAAATGTGCCATATATTACACTAACTTTTCTAGTTGCTTTATAAGTGTACAGAATCTAAAGGATGGGCTTTATTGCTGTATTCTCTCTCACCTTGCACGCTCAAGAGAGCCGGAGAATTTCTTGCAGCTGGAGCCGTCTCCTCCGCACACCCCGCACTTGTCGAAGCGGCGGGTGGAGCCGATGATGCGGTCGCAGCCGGCCTTCACGCACTGGCCCTGCACACACACCGAGGTGGAGTCGGGGCTGCAGGGAGTTCCATCGGCCACCTGAGGGGGGCAGCAAAGACACATACACATTGTGATGACTGCTGTTGATTCTGACAAAGACACATACACATTGTAATGACTGCTGTTGATTCTGACAAAGACACAAAAACATTGTAATGACTGCTGTTGATTCTGACATGGAGGAGGAAAGCGAAAATAGGGCCGGAAGCTTGGGGACCGGACTACAATCTGACCCTGTGACCTGGCAGGTCTGTACAGGCGGCAAGGCCATGATACCACTCCAATACCAAGCAGAGGACGTTTGCTCCGAGGACACTATCCGATTCAAATGACCGGAAATGATTACAAACATAGCTGTTTTATGAATTCCCCTTGGACAAAGCTTCGCGCTGAAACTAAGTGTGAATGAGGTTAGGGCCTGTGCTTTGTTCTCAGACTATCCTGTTAAAAAAAAACACAAAACCACCCGGACTATCCACTTTACACGGAGCGAGCCTGAGTCCACGCCCACCTTTGGCTTGAGGACGAAGAAGTAGCCGGTGCCTTTGGCTCGGCACACCAGCTTGCAGCGGTCCTTGGGCGACACGCCGGCGTACTTGGGCACCCACTCCACGCCGTCGCCGGAGCCCAGGGACACCTGGGAGGAGAGGTCGTTGTGGGACAGACACTGCTCCTCGCGGAAGGACAGACCTGGGAGGGGGAAGAGAGAGGTGTGAGGGCGGCATCGCACGCAAGCTCCGGGAGGTTCGTTCGGATCCCATCGGCCTACGGGGGGTTGAGGCTGGGAATGCGACGGGATGAGGAACTGGGAGTGCGGTGCGCCCTCAGAGTCCTCCTGTCCTAGGCTGCCGTGCTTCGCGATATTTTTTGGGGTGGTCCAGTAAACTGATCTATGTAGCTCATTTGCTGGTAAAATTGCACAATCAAAAAAAAAACGTCTCCGGGCATCTACGTAGCGTATTTGCAAGTAGAACCGTGTGAAATCGATAAAATGTCCGCCGTGCTTACCGTTGCTCTCGGGGCAGACGTCGGTGTGGCAGGAGCGGTACTGGATTCTCTTGCCCTCGCAGTATTTGCCCCCGCTCTTGGGCATGGGGCTGTCGCAGTCCCGGAAGGAGTACTGGACGCCCCCGCCACAGGTCCGAGAGCAATCTCCCCAGGGTCCCCACGCCCCCCAGCCGCCGTTGACTGGAATCTGGAACAAGACCAATAAGAAGATACGGTCATTCACACGCTGAGAGAGACCAATGCAGCATAACAGCTACAGTTAGCAGTTAAAGAAAAGTTGCTCACTGTACTACTGCTAGTAACACTTTCAAATGTACAGCAAATAATAATGTATTCGATCATATATTATGAATAGTTGAATAAATGCCATATTATCAAATCGACAATCCTTATTATGAAATAATTGCATTATACTATTTTCCGTATGCGTCAATATACTGCTAGTAGTGCTGGTCAGACTGAAGGGACCCTCACCTGGTGCTTGGCGGCCTGGCTCCGGGTCAGACACTGTCCGGCCAGGCAGAAGCTGTCGTGCCCGCACGCCGTGCCGTCCGCCCACGGGAAGTTCTTGCTCTGGCACACCAGCAGGCCGTGTGAGGTGGTGACCGTGCACCACAGCGCCGTGCACACCGTGCTCAGGTCCGGGCACTGCTGCGAGTCCTCGCCGAACGTCAGCCGGCACTGGCGGTCGGCATCGTACACGGTGCCCGGCAGGGCGGCGGGCAGCGCCTGGGGCCGGTGGGGCTTGTCCAGGAGGCACTGGCCGTGGCCGTTGTCCAGGAAGGAGGTGACCATCAGGGCCGAGCACGGCGACCAGGGCTGCTGCTGGTTGAGGTTGGAGAGCGTCGACGCCATCATGTGCGAGGTGCGGTGGTCGCCGTTGACGCCGGCGCACTGGTTGGCGTCGTCGTGCGGCATGTTGAACACGTGGCCTGGGGGGGGGGGGGGGGGCAGAGGATGAGCGTGACGCGCTAACGGAAAACTGACCATTGACCGTGGAAACCAAACACCAACGTATTCTCAAAAGCACATTACATAACGGAAAACCCAGTGTGCTGGTGCATGTTCATGGGAGCTGGAAACCAAGTCACGGAGAGACGGGGGCGTCTTTCTCGCAGCGGGCAGCGTGGTCTTACCCAGCTCGTGGGAGACGGTGAAGGCGGCCTGGAGGCCGTCGTCCTCGATGATGGAGCAGCTGCGGTCGGGGTCGCACACCGTGCCCACGTCGGCCATGCCCAGGGTGTCACAGGAGTGGGCCCCGCACAGGTCCTACACAGGCAGACAGAAGGGCTGGGGATTAGAGACGTGGTTCACTCTTTCACTCTCTCTATAAACCCGGTCTCTCTCTTCCTCGCTCTTTCTCTCTCTTTAAACCTCTCGCTCTTTCTCTGTGTCACACTTCACCGATACGTACGCATACAGCCTTCTTGCTGTCGTTCTCTCTCTCGCTCTCTCACTCACACTTCACAGACACACACACACACACACAGACACACAGACACACACACACACAAACCCTTCATCCTTTCTCTCTCTATCCCTCCCTCCGCGTCCCCGGCCGTACCGTGCGGGTGAACAGCACAGCGGTGTCGTAGTGCTCCGGGTGGCGGTCGCTGGGCGGGTTGTGCTGCCGCTGCCACTGGCAGAAGTTGCGGAGGGTGAGCGCGGCGTTGGGCGACACGCGCGGCCCGTGCTCCTCCTCGTAGACCACCAGCAGCTTGACCACGGCCAGGCTGATGGAGTTGTGGATGGTGGGGTGGCGGTAGAGGCGCGACGCCACCGCCATGATGGTCAGCAGGTAGGGCTTGAGGCCGGCGCCGTGGAACTCGGCCATGGACTGGTCGGCCACCAGCATGATCTCCAGGTAGCGCGGCGTGGAGACGAAGCGCTTGGAGCGCTGGCGGCCTGGAGGGAGGATGGACGGAGGAAGAGAGGGAGGGAGGGTAGAGGAAGAAGAGGAGAGTGGCAGGTTAGACTGCGAAACTCATTCAGACACTGGGAACATAAAAGCCCAACACGTTCAAAGTAGTTGAAAGGGGGGAAAAGTTATATTTTACTAAATTATTCTTACATAAAATGCCATGCCTATATCAGAGCTAAGGAAGCGTTTTTTTCTGGTAACCTTGACAGCCTCCTAAAACTTAGAAAACGTGTCTCTTATTTGAAGGGCTTGGGAGAAGGGAGGCTCTAAAGAGAATTTTCCCGGATGTGCCTGGAGGAGCTCGCGCTGCAGTTACTCGGCGTCACCCCACCACAGCCCCTCCTTCTCCAGACTGCATTCCGAAAATGACCCTCTCTAGGGGATAAATTAAGTTTGTTTGCAGAGAGAATGGGCAGAAAATCCTTCTTGGGAAATATCGGACGTTGCTAGTCTGAGAAGAGCTCAGTACCAGGGGGAGATTTAACACTCACCACCAGACCCGGCCCCGCACCTCCCTGCCGCGGTGACTGCCCCTCCTTCTCTCCGAGCCTCTTCTAATCTCCTCCCCCAACCCTCCTCCTACTCTTTACCTAAGTATGCGCTGTCAAACATTGGCGAGTGGACTCACGTTAACACTCGCTGTGCCGGGTGCCTCGAAGAGTCCACAGCCTTTACTTGAGAGCTTCTGCACTCGCAATTTTAGCCTACCTCAGAGAGATCTTAGCTAATATAAGTTTAAAAAGGTTTGATAATATTATACAATATAAAATGTAATGGTATATTTTCTTCCTGCAATAAAATGCAAACTACAAGTCTCTTATAAATTAGTTTGATTTGTAACAGCGAGGTGCGGTGCTATAACTCTACAGTCTCCCCCAAAATAACTTTAGGTTTAGCTTTAGACAAAACTTTTATGTTAAAGTATACCTTTCGGTTCTGAGTCAGCAGATTCCTGGTTAGGCTCTTCTCCCATTTTATCTGGCACCCTTTCCTCATCCTCGTTGACCCCGCACTTGGAACCAGACTTCTCTGCCAAAAGTCCCCGTCCTCTCCGACGAATAGCGTGCAGATCCACCTCCGTGGCGAGTCCTTGGCTTGAGTTTTGTGGCTGGATGAAATACTCTTCTCCTTGGAGGTAGAATCCGCCCCGTAGTCCGTGGCAGAGGTTTAGCGCCGCTGCAGAGTGCTCATCCCCGTTAACGGTGCCAGAGAAAAAGCACCGAGCCTCGGCATCGCTGTCTGATTCCTGAGGCATCTCGCGCTCGGGGCTCCCCACGACATGAAACACAAAGCTCGGTGCCAGGAAAGTCTGGTCCGGCTCAAGCTCTAAGACTAGCTCCTTGCCAAATACGTCCAACCGGTACAATCTCATCTCTCCCAACTTTTCTTCCTCTTCAACAGAGAGAGTCCGCGACTGCTCCTTCTCTCCCTCCGACCGCGCCGGGTCAAGCCGGACCGGCACTACCAAACTTTCCTCCCAGGCACCGTGCGCTGCGCTCACCCATAGGGCGGCAATCAAACCAAACGACACGGTGAGAAAATACATCATATTCCAGACTATTCCTTGATATTGAATGAAAAATGGATGTTTAAGTCTCTGCGTGGAAGCAAGTACAATCCGTAAGAGGTTCTCTGCACTTATAAAAGCTACCAACGATCAGTTTATAAATACAACCTCAATTACGCACAAAACGCGTAAGAACGACTACAAAATACACAAATCCAGTGCAAAACCCATGTATGTGCGATATGACCTCGTTTTTCTTTTTACTTTTTCTAAAATGCAGCGCCCTACTTAATTCTTCAAGTTTAAAAAATAAAACTCAGCAGTAGATTCCAACTTTTCGGAGCGTTGTAAACTCTTTCTGCCTTTCTTGAATACTCAACAGCTGTCTTAGGACTCTGAATGACTTCAGGGCAGGTTCTTTGCTGTCCAGTCTAGCAGTCTATCTGCTCTTTTGCCTTGCAGTCCCATGGAGTCCGGCTCCTCTATATATCCACCTAGCCTGGGACCACCCCTTTCCTGGAGACACTTTGATCTAGCCGAAAGGCGAAATCTCGTGCGCAACAAAACGCAGCAGAGTACTGGAGAGTTGCCATATTAATCAATCATAGTGGAGTGGGCTGTATTTGGCCCATTTTTTCCCCTGCCTAGCGCTGCTAGTTGGGGGAACCACAACTACGTCCCCCGTATCCCTATGTACGTCCCTAGTTTCGTACATCCATAGATAGAATGTACATATAACATAATATAAATATAAATCAGATTTCTTCAAAATGTGATATGTTGCATTTTGTACGTGTATGTAACTGAACAAATGGGATGATAGTTGGTAACTGCAAGTCATTTTCAACGGGTAAGGGAAGGGAACTATCTTGCCAAGTAGGCTGTGCGCCGTGGCGGGTTTCCGTAGCTCCACTGGCCAGGGAGAGGGAGCGCTTACGGGCCGGTGAGTTCTAAAGGTGGAATCGCCCGGTTATGCGTCGCCTGCTCCACCCAATCCAGTTAGGCTGTTGCCCCTCTCCTTGCGCTCTCTCACCCCTCCCTTTTGGCCCACCATCCTTACACTGCCCAGGGGAGACCATCACCCAAAGTTCTGTGCTAACAATCTCCTATTCTCTCCCTAGTTATTTAACCTCCCGCCCCCCACCCTTCTCCCGACCGTTTCTACTAACTATTATTCTTACCTAAGTATGGATAACAACACTAGCAATTGAATGAAATCAAACACTGTTTTAACAAATCTTCATCAAAAGCTGAATAGAACATGTAGTTCGGGGACACTCGAGATTGACCGGATCAGAGGTAACAATAACAAACTCCAACGGATAAGAGCAGGCCAAGCCTAATTGAGTCTATCCACTTGGCGGTGGTCTGTACCAGCTTAGCCAAGGACCACACCAGGCGGCTGACAAGCACACGCTGTGGTTGATCATCATGTGCTCTCGCATTAAATCGACGCTGTAAAAGTCCACGAGACGTAGAACAAGCATTCCCAAACAAGGCATCACAAGTTAACGCATCGTTTAGTGCGTCACTTCGCAGGGGGATTGAGGGAAACCACCTTAAGCGCAACAGGTCTTCCGTAATCAAAACGTTTAACAACGAATCATCCAGCAGAGGGCAGTCTCAATCCATACAAATCAAGCACTTCATAAAGCTTTGGAATTAATTTGGAGAGCGACTGTGCACGAGTATGACCGGCAGAGAGCAGCACCACATTACATTTCAATTAATTTCAACGGGCTAAATTTGGACGCAGACCTGATCAACAGACCCGGTCTAAGCTATGTTGCTGAGCTTGCTGACTATGTCCTGATGTAAAAATGGATCGAAACCATGAACCGCACCGTGAAGTAGTCGCATTAAAAGTACTTTTTCAAATTCCCCTGCACTAACTTTTTAACAGTTTGTGGAGGGAACATAATCTACAGAAATGCGTGTTCGTGAAGGCGGTGCCGTTTCTATACTTCAGCAGTGCTCTCTTGTCCTCATTCCTAATTCAGAAGCCTTCACTGACTCTCCCAATTCCCTTATCCACCCAGTTCTGTAAATTGATTGATTGATTGGTTAATTGATTGATGAGTTCATGGTTAGTGCTCAATGCTCAGTATGCATATGATAATTCATCAATATATACCATATAATATAAAACAACATTACAAGCGCATCCCATATAGCCGAGTTGAAAGTATATGACTTACAGAGTGCCTGAGTAGGAGTGATGTCTAATCAGTTTCCGTATTCGTTTGAATTACACTTTTGTCAATGATCGCTTTTCAAACAAAATTTGCATCACGAACGAGCAGTCCCCTAGAGATGTTTATGGCCGCGCAGAGGCGTCGTGCCCTCTCAACTGCTTAAGACAATGATTTAAAATCAAACCCGTAGTATTATTTATACATGCGAAGGCGGCATATGGTAAATGGAGTTGTTAAACTGCGCCCCTTCAAAAGATTGGGTGTATAGCTTCTTTGCACGTTTCTTTTGCCATGTTGGTGACTGGCAAATAGGCAAAGACTTTAGCCTTTAGTGTTTTTATTACAGTGTGTATTTCTTTAATAGTCGTCTAATCTACATTGCAGTTTTTACAGGTCTTATTTACTGACCTATAGCAGTACTCTAATGTAACTTGGGAACATATCGGGAGACCGATGTACTTTTCAGACTTTTTATGGCAATAAGCTAGACTTGTTTGTTCTACAACACTTCCAAACACTGTCAACTTACATCATAAAAACAGCTAAAACAACCAACTTTTTTTGAGCGATGATGAACAGAAGAAAGCACATTTCCTGGCCAAAGGTTTTATTTATGAGACCATGGCTTATGAGATCATGGCTGTCTTCCTGCTGTGCTCTGTAATCCTTTTTCTGCAACTTTACTTAACCTCACATGATTTAAATTTACTGAGAAGATCAAGGAAAAGTGGCGAAATTAATTCTGATTCCTGCTTGTGTGGGTGTGTGCGTCTGTTATGAGGGATTGGATAGATAGTTCTGACAATACACGTTAATGACAAGGACACAGAAACGTTTAAATATAGAGATTTTTATGTACATATTTCATGTAGATGACTAGAAAACACAATGTTCATGAAAAAGGAATGCTTCCGTACAGTCATGTTCCTCGTTAAATAGTAATTATGATACAAAATTACCATAATAATAAATAAAACTCATCCCGTTTTTCTTGTGTTTTCGGTTTTGTTCACATACCAGTTGCTCAAACAATAAATTACAAGTTCAGTGCTGTGTTCCTGTTGTTCAGCGATAGGGTCTTTTCCCGTTGGAAGATCCAGGTTAACCATTGTGTGTGTGTGTGTGTGTTAATGTGTGTGTGTGTGTGTGAGTGTCTCTGTGTAAATGTGCCGTCTATGCATACCAGTGGGGGTATTGTGAGTAAATGTGGCCTTTTAACACCTACTTGAGTGGCCTATTGAAATGTCTTGAGAAATACATTGTGTGGTGGAGAGATGGAGGTGTGAGGTATGCGTGTAACCCCTTGCATCCCAAAAAGAATGGAACATTCATTTCAATGTGACCCGGGCGGGCTCGCATAATGAGATCACCGGATTTGAATGAAGTACAGATAAGAGTGTTGTGTCAGGGTAGAGGGCCAACCAATGGTAAGTGTGAGTCAAGGACAGAGAGCAGGGTGAGACGGAGAGGAGACGAGGAGAACTAGATCAAGAGTCACGGGAGCAAAGGAGGGCAGGAGAGAGAGAGAGAGAGAGAGAGAGAGAGAGAGAGAGACAGAGACAGAGACAGAGAGAGAGAGAGAGAGAGAGAGAGAGAGAGAGAGAGAGAGAGAGAGAGAGAGAGAGAGAGACAGAGACAGAGACAGAGACAGAGACAGAGAGAGGGATAGGTGAGATAAGAGAGGGAAAGAAAGAGAGAGAGCGAGGAACAGACAGAGAGAGAGAGAAAGAAAGATACAGACAGACAGAGAGAGAGACAGAGAGACAGAGAGAGAGAGCAAGAGGGGGAGAGAGAGAGAGAGAGAGAGGTGAGATAAGAGAGAGAAAGAAAGATACATGAATGGTGTCTGGCGGGACAGGGAATCTTTTCCTCTGGCTGCCGTCGTGAGAATCCAGAGGGCACACGTTGTCATAGTAGCGAGACTGGCTTCCGTTCCTGATCCGACTGATAAGATGAGCCACACAGAAAGACAAGCACACAGACACGCAGCTTATGTCTAAAGAGACACTTAAAGATACTCGGTGCCTATAAAGAGGGGGCTGGGGGGGAAGGGGTCAGGTAAACTAGGTTGGTTCACACTCAAACTGTATGTTTGAAGCAAACACGTTGCGGTGTGGGCGTACGTGCCAAGCAGCACACACTCAATCTCACAGGCAAACAACCACGCACAATAAGCGCAGACACACACAGACAGACACGCAGACAGATAGACTAACAACACACACACATGCACACACACACGCACAGCTATATACAAAAAACACACACACACACACACACACACACACACACACACACACACACACACACACACACACACACACACACACACACACACAATCAAGTGTCAAGCAATCCCTATACATATAAACCTCCGCCATGCGTCGTTCAAAATGTATCAGAGAGGGTTTTGTCCTTCGAGGGCCACCATACTGCTCCAAGCTCTCCTTCACCATGGCGACACCGTCTCTGGTTTCGTTTCAGCCGGGCTGGTGGTCTCCCTCCCTGTTCCCAGAAGCCCCCCCCCAGGAAGTCGGACGGGCCAATGAAATGGGGCCGGTGGGCGGGGCGCAGAGGTGAGAGGCGGAGAGAGATTGGACCAGGAAGGGACGAGCCAGAGCCCGCCATCGTCGGAGCGCGAGGAATCCGAAAACAACGTCGAAAGCAGACCGAACCCCCGGAGCGATGGGTGTCAACACAGCCGGCAAGCAAACGAAAAGGGTGACGCGCCGTCACCAGGGCTCACCCTAAGTGAAGTGAAAGTGAGCGAAGGCTGTCCATGATATCGGCCCCCAACGTGCCCTCGTCTTCGTCCGGTCGCCCTCCGAGAGTCAAGCCAAGGCCCCGGTGGGAAGCGAGCTTTGTGGGGGTGGGGGTGCGGCGACGCGGGGGAGGAGAACACGGTCTGTCCACAGCCTCCGTCTGCACGTGTACCCCCATAACCCCACCCCCCCTCAGCACTTCTTCACCAGGCAGTGGTTGAAGGCGGAGGGCCTGGAGGCCAGCGGGCAGCCTTTGCTCAGCTTGCCCCGGCGGTCCTTGCACTGCACCGTGCGGCTCTGCCAGCCCGTGTCACAAGTCCTGGAGCACGTCATCCAGGCGCCCGTCACCCACTCAGGGGCCGGCTGCGTGGCCGCCACCGGGGGCTCTGCAGCGGGGGCCGCCGCGGTCGCGGCCGTCGCGGCGCCGCTGCCGCTCCTCGCGGTGGACGACTGAGCCTGGAGGTCGGCGGGGGGGCTGGCGGGGGCGGCGGGGGGCGGCGGCCGGGGCGCGTAGAAGCTGTAGCGCACGTCCAGGGGCTTCTTGGCGTCCGTGGCCAGGATCTGCACCACCAGGGGCTGCCGCAGCGCCCCGGGGCCCATGCTGTGCAGCCACTCGTCCCGCTGGCTCCAGCCGCTGTAGTTGAGCACGGAGCCGTTGAGGGCCACGATGGTCTCCGAGGTGGAGATCATGAACTTGCCGTTGAGGAGGTAGTCGCCGCCGTGGGGCTGGCGGAGGGCCAGGTAGGCGGTGTAGCGCAGCTGGTCCTTGGCCTTGTGCTGGCGCACCTTGAGGTGGGTGGAGCCGGCCGGGATGTGGACCACGTCGGTGTAGCCCTTACTGCAGCCGGGGGGGGGGCAGGTAAAGGGGGATGGAGAGAGAGAGAGAGAGAGAGAGAGAGAGAGAGAGAGAGAGAGAGAGAGAGAGAGAGAGAGAGAGAGAGAGAGATTAGTCTAGGACTTTGGTATCACACAGTTGGTTTAGTTTTCGTACCTTAATGAATGAAACAATGCTGTACATTAGCTACCTATAGATTAGTGCATGGAGGGGGGGAACTAAAAGAGAGATTACATTGGAGAAAGAAAGAGAGGAGACTGTGTGTGTCTGTGTGTGTGTGTGTGTGTGTGTGTGTGTGTGTGGTCTACCTCTTCGTGGCAAACTTGTGGACATGTGTGTGTGTGTGTGTGTGTGTGTATCACCCCCGTCTCTTGTTTGTAAAGTTGTGTATACGTGTGTGTATACCCCCTCCCTTTGTGTGATTGAGTGTGTGTTTATCCCCTCTCCTTGTGTGATTGTGTGTGTGTTCCCTCCTTGTGTGTATGTGTGATCGTGTGTACCTCTTCTTGATGAAGTTGTATATCCGTCTGTGTATACCCCCCCGTGTGATTGTGTGTGTGTGTTTAACCCACCCCCTTGTGTGATCGTGTGTGTGTGTGTTTAACCCCCCCCCTCCTTGTGTGTGTGGGTGTGTGTATACCCCCCCTTCTGTGATTTTGAGTGTGTGTGTGTTTAATCCACCCCCTTGTGTGATCGTATGTGTGTGTGTGTGTGTGTTTACCCCCCCCCCTTGTGTGTGTGTGTGTGTGTGTGTGTGTGTCCCTCCTTGTGTGTATGTGTGTGTGTGTGTGTGTGTGTGTGTGTGTGTGTGTGTGTGCGTGTGCGTGTGTGTACCTCTTCTTGGTGAAGTTGCCCACCACGCGGACGCAGCCCGTGCTGTCCCCCCCACATACACCACACTTGTCAAACTGCAGCTTGGAGCCGATGATGCCGTCACAGCCCGTCCGGACACACTTCCCCTTCACACACACCGAGCTGCTGTAGGGCCGACACTCGGTCCCGTCCGCCACCTGAGGTCAAGGGTCAAAAGGGTAGGTGGGCCAGGGGTCGAGGCAAACGGGTTCGTAGTATTCGTCGCATGCCTTTCATCCTTTTGTTGCAAGGACTTGGGTATGTTTGTGATTTTATACAAACAATGGAGTCTGCACTTTCTTCTTTGAGTGCGCAAGGAGTAGGAGGATATCACACTGCATCACACCCTCGTCCAATCATACGCTGTAGCAATACTGAGTGCACTACTCACTGTCCAATCACATGCTGTATCAATACCAAGTGAACAATTGAATGTCCAATCAAACGCTGTAGCAAAACCAAGTGAACATATCACTATCCAATCACAAGCTGTAGCAAAACCAAGTGAGCATATCACTATCAAATCACACGCTTTGGCACTAATGAGTGCCCTCTCACTATCCAATGACACTCTGTAGCACTAACAAGTGAATTTTCACTGTCCAATCACACGCCGCAGCACCAACAGCTGCCCTCTGACTCACCCGCTGGGAGAAGACTACATAGTAGCCCGTTCCCTTGGCCCTGCAGGTGAGCTTGCACACATCTTTAGGAAGGACCCCAGCAAACTTGGGAACCCACTCCACAAAGGTCTTCACCCCCTTGGGGTCCGTCTGGGGGCCGTTGCGCGCCTCACACTGCTCCTGACGGAAACTGTTACCTAAAGGCCGGTTCCATTAAAAAATGAATGTTTCGAAATGTTACAGTTTGATGTGAGTTCCGTGTTTTAGGCACATTCAAATTTGTTTGTGTCTGTATTGCGGCAGGTGTGTGTTTGTGTACGTAAAAGAGCGCAGGTACGTGTTTGCAAGGTCAGCCTGGCATACTTGTGTACACACGCAACACGCTGTACATGTACCAAAGTCTCTTATCGCAGCTGTGTATGCCCAGGCATTTGGTTTAAATGTGTGTGTGTGTGTGTGTGTGTGTGTGCAGAAGGTGGGGCTCTCACTTTGCGCGGGGCACGGCGTGACGTGGCAGGACCGGTACACGGCTCTCTTCCCCATGCAGTAGCGGCCGTTGTTCCTGGGGGGCGGGTTGTTGCACAGCCGCTGGGCGAACTGCACCCCCCCCCCACAGGTCCTCGAGCAGCCGCCCCAGGGGCCCCAGGAGCTCCAGCTGCCGTGATTGGACGCCTGACGGGGAGGGAGGGGGGTCAGATCAGAGAGAGAGAGAGAGAGAGAGAGAGAGAGAGAGAGAGAGAGAGAGAGAGAGAGAGAGAGAGAGAGAGAGAGAGAGAGAGAGAGAGAGAGAGAGAGAGAGAGAATCGATGGAAGAAGGAAAGGAGGGAGAGGGAGGGAGGGGGTAGGAACGACGGATAAGGGGATGAGAAGAAAGGAAGAGATGAGAAAAGACTATTAGCATTTCTCATCGTGGGTTGTCAAGACTTGGCTTTCTGCCGGCGCCACGTGACCCACCAGGGAAATACATGGGGGAGATCAGAGCGGGGAGCAGAGTGTCTGTGTGTGCGTGTGTGTGTGTGTGTGCGTGTGTGCGTGTGTGTGTGTGTGTGTCCGTCCCCATATGAAACATAAAACTTCATAAAGTCCCGTTCAAAGGCTAGGGGGAGCGTGACTGGCTAGCCGCCGCGGCTAATGATTCAGTGGCTCACACGCTCGCCTTCAAAGCCACTCGGAGCCGTCCGGGGAAAGAGTTACAATCCTACCGGTGACAGAATCCTCCTCCAGACACACACTGGAAACATCGTGAATCATGGGCCATTAAGTAACTTCAGGGAAGTTACTCTGTCAGCATTCGCAGGAGCCGGGAAGTCGGGACAATCTCTCAAAAGTTTTGAGACGTCTTTGAGATATGTTACGTCGCTGCTGCAGTGCAAAATGGAGGTGAAAAGTAGTTTGGGTGGGTTGTCGAACAGAAAAGAGTCAACAGGATAGGGGTTAAAAATGTGTAAAGACACCTCAAACGGACAGACACACACACACACACACACACACACACACTCGCACTCGCACTCGCGCACACGCACACGCACACGCACACGCACACGCACACGCACACACACACACACACACACATTAACACACCAATATTTCTGCCAAGAGGTGAGAACACATCATGTCATATGACATACAGATACAAAGGAAAACATTCTTCTTCTCCGTCTTCTTCTTCTCCTCCTCCTCCTGACAGAATGTGAACCGCCAGCCAAATCGAATTTCACTCCTTAAACGAATTAAGTCTAAATTCAATTGTGAGTTTGGTTCAAACGAGGGGAGCTTCACCATAATAAACAACTCGAGGGTGACGCCCGCATATCAACACATCAGTCACGGTGCGATAAAAAACACACTCTCTCTCTCTCTCTCTCTCTCTCTCTCTCTCTCTCTTCTGGCCAGATGTCTTTCTTCCCTCTTTTTTTTTAACACTTTGGTATTCTCCTTCCATCCTCTTGAGATTATTTGTCCCCTCACCCTCTCTTACTTTTGGCAGTCTCTCTCATTTATCTGTTTCTGCATACTCTTCTATCCAACCATTTCTTGCCTCCCTCCCTCCCTCCCTCCCTCCCTCCCTCCCTCCCTCCCGCCCTCCCATCTAACTTGTTTTGACCAAGTAAGCTCTCCTGCTCAGTCACACCGGGCAACGCTCAAGCAGTCCCTGTCTAAACATTTTCCTCCTTGGCCTTCTCCCCCCCCCCTCCTCCTCCTTTGTTCTCTCCTCATCTTCCTCCCCTCACCCTCCTCCTCCTCATCCTAACGGCCCCAAACGCCATGTCACTAGTGTTACCATCCCTCTGTCCCCTCCAAGGCTCACCACATCAACATCCTCCTCACCATCCTCCTCCTCTTCATCCTCATAACCTTCTTCATGATCACTATTGCTATTGTTAGTATCATCGTTCTCCTCATCATCCTCTTCATCACTATTATTACTATTACCCCCCCCCCTCCCCAACCAGTAGCCAAGAGTAGTGTGTCATAATTCTCCTCATCATCCTCTTCATCACTATTATTACTATTACCCCCCCTCCCCAACCAGTTGCCAAGAGTAGTGTGTCATAATTCTCCTCCTCCTCCTCTTCATCACTATTATTACTATTACCCCCAACCCCCCCTCCCCCCTCCCCAACCAGTAGCCAAGAGTAGTGTGCCATAATTCTCCTCCTCCTCCTCTTCATCACTATTATTATGACCCCCCCCCCCATCTCACCGAGTAGTGCCTCTTCCTGGTCTTGTCCACACACTTGCCCTGCAGACAGATGCGGCCCTTGCCACACGGCGTGCCCTCCACGGCGGGCAGCTTCTTGGTCAGGCACACCATCTGGCCCTGGCGGATGACGGCGCACCACAGGCGGGCACACACGTCCATGCCCGGGCACACCGTGTACTCGCCGCCGAAGGCCAGGCGGCACTGGCGCACTGCGTCGTAGCTCTGCCCCGGCAGCTCCTCGGGCCCCAGCAAGGGCTGGCGGGGGAGGTCCAGGAGACACTCGGCTACGAGGAGGGAGGGAGAGAGAGACAGAGAGGGGGGGGGGGGGGGGGGGGCAGTGGTAGTAGGAGGAGAGGGAGAACAGGGGGAGGCGATGAAAACATGAAGGGGGAGAGAAAGGGTTGATGAGCGGAGGAGTGACAAAGAGGGGGCGCGGTTAAATCACAGAGGGGGAGCGGAACGAGAGAAAGGACGTGAAGAAAGATAGGGAGGTCAGGGAAAAACGGAGAGACAGGAGAGCAAAACAACAGAGAGAGAGAGAGAGAGAGAGAGAGAGAGAGAGAGAGAGAGAGAGAGAGAGAGAGAGAGAGAGAGAGAGAGAGAGAGAGAGAGTGGGAGAGGAGGACAGAAAAGTAAAAATCGTTAAGTCTCTAATCCAGACTAGCTGAGGCAATGTCCCACACTGTTCCCTGGGGGGGGGGGGGCAATGTCCCACACTGTTCCCTGTGCCAATAGTGCCGGGGGGGGGGGGGGGCAATGTGCCAGTCCAGTCCACACACAGACACGATCTATCAGCCTGAACTGAACTGGTCTGGCTGTCCATCCACCCCACGGGAACAGAATGTGTGCATGTGTGAGAAAGGAAAGAGCAAAAGCTCTGTGCTACTCATACAAGTCCAAGGAAATACTAGTAGTGGGCATGTGTGAAAGGAAAGGAGTTCTGGGTTGGCTTAGAACAGCGGTGTAGAAGCCATTTTTACATTGGAATTATTATGAGTTATTATTTTGTTTATGGACACTAGGGGCGCACCTCACCCAGGTAATATAATGTATGCAGTGCCGGTAGAGTGGGGAAGTAGCCGCTGGGAGGACACGGGGTTTTTACCAGACAAAACAGATAGACCAGACAGACCACAGAAGAAGACCAAATAAGTGAGAATGTTAGTTCAAGATTAAGGTTGGATGCAACTCTGTGATGAACTGCGGTCAATTAAACCGTACCAAAGGCAACTCCGCTTGGACTTATGAACTTATCTGTCTGCCTAAATGAAGTCGTCAGCCAGGGCTACACGTTATTGGCCTTTGTTAAAACTAAAACAATAAACAAAAGCCATAGCAAGCCCAGTGTGACTAGACCCTGTCTCCATACATCAGCAGGCCTCTCCGCTGTCCGCCAGTCCAGAGAGAGTTCACGTTCGCCAACTATATATTGCATCTGTTGGTTAAAGGATGAGCAGCCCGGTGGCCAAGCCGACTCAGGACATGTATTCCTTAATATTTATTTATAGGAGTCTGACAGGTTGGCATCGCGTGAGGAGGGTGGGACTTTGCTTGCATTATAACCGAAGCGGTTCACTTCAAAAGGAAATCCATGTCCATTTCATGAGGATGGAAATCACAAAACTGAGTGTGTCTGGAAACTTTTCATTGCAATTTGAGTTTGTATGGTTCCCATTAGGCCCTGGCATTATGAATTAAATGTGCCCAAATCTAAATGTATTCAACTATTTCAAAAACAGTTTTTGTCCAAATGTTTTGCCTGTAA
>CM030191.1:8206046-8241046 GCA_017639675.1 Aplochiton taeniatus
GCTCTGTCTCCCACACAGATCTATAGGGGCGAGGTCCCCTGAGGGGGCTGGGGCTTGGCTAGTCCCCCACCCTGCTGCATGGAAATCAATCAGTCAATCCCACAATGGAGCCCCCTGGGCATCACAGACACACACACAAACACACACACAGACACACACACACACACATATTTACTCTCTTCTCTCTCTCTCTTTCTCTTCCCTTGTTTCAAACAAAGACACTATTATTTTCTTTTATCTCTCTCAATTTCAAAGACACACACACACCCAAACACACACAGAGACAAGCATACACACACAGACACATTTCCTCTTGTCGCTCCCTCTCTCCTTCACACAAACACACCCACACACCCCCACACACACACACGCACACACGCACACACACTGACACACGTTTCCAGACCTAAACGAATAAGCAATGACAGTCTGTTACACTCCATAGAACACAAACGCCCATACATTTCCTCTCTCTCTCACATTCATACACCCCGCCCCTCTATATCTCTCTGTTATACACTCCCCCACCCGGTCAGCAGTGAGCCACCCTGGGGGCGGGATGACTCCTCCAGCTAAGCGGGGCTGACAGGTCGGCCGGGCAGCGGGCAGACGGCCTCTCTCCCTGGGCCGTGTGTGTTTACAGCCCTCCCCGTGTGGAACACATTACCTTGTGTCCTGGAACCGACACACGGGGAGTGCAGGGGCAGCGCTGCTCCTTCACACACCCACCGCAGACAGACACACACACACACACACACACACACACACACCGCAGACACACACACACACAAAGCAGACGTACAGGGACACGCCTCAAACACAAACAATCCCGGCCCTCTGCTTTTATACACCGGGGGATCCAAATATTTGGAAGCACTGGTAGGCTTTTTTTTAAACATACACACACACACCCACACCCACGCACAACCACACACACACACAAACACTCTTGAGACAGCCTCTTTATGTGGACATTGGAGATTTAAACTCTGCACTACCCTTGTCTCTCTGGGGTCTGGTTCCAGGGTTCAAAAGTCGTCTCTCTCTCTCTCTCTCTTTCATTCTCTCACTGTCTTTTGTTCTCTCACTGTCTTTTGTTCTCTCTCTCTCTCTCTCTCTCTCTCTGTCTCTCTCTCTCTCTCTCTCTCTCTCTCTCTCTCTCTCTCTCTCTCTCTCTCTCTCTCTCTCTCTCTCTCTCTCTCTCTCTCTCTCTCTCTCTCTCTCTCTCTCTCTCTCTCTCTATCGTAGAAAGTACAGTGTCTTCCTTTTAAAGTCATGGTTCATTTTCAACTGTTCCTTTTTTATAGAGATCATTTTTCCAAAACTCCCCCTCCCTCTGTACAGTTTGTTCTTCTCTGATGTATGAGAAGACGGAGGGTTGAAAGGGGAGAGAGAGAGAGGAGAAGAGGAAGAGAGAGAGAGAGAGAGAGAGAGAGAGAGAGAGAGAGAGAGAGAGAGAGAGAGAGAGAGAGAGAGAGAGAGAGAGAGAGAGAGAGAGAGAGAGAGAGAGAGAGAGGGGACTTCTGGACCCTGAAAGCAGACACCAGAGAAAGGAGGGGTTGGGAGGAGGGCAGGAAATGAAGGGAGAGAATGGAAGGGATCAGAAGTTATGGCAATATTGGAAGCAATAACATTGGAACAGGTGCTGAGTTATGTAGGTCAGGTGCCGATCACAGGAAGAGAGAGAGAGTGTGTGTGTGTGTGTGTGTGTGTAGCTGTATGATTGACGCAGAGCCTGACTCGGAGTGGCAATGTGTTATTGTTACACGGGAAGGGTGTTCTACAAAAAAATGACCAGTCTCACACACACCCGTATACACACACACATACGCACGCACGCGTACACACACACACACACACACACACACACACACACACACACACACACGCTCACAGGGAGGAGTTCCCTGGAGGTCTGAACTCAAGTAACCCGATTGAAACGGGCAGACAGACATGTAAACAAATGCCTGCCAATCAAAAGACAGGAGCAGAGCTCTCAGCCAATGAAGACACTCTGTGGCCATGACTGGCAGGTAGCCCTGTCCTATACGGCTTGGGCTACACCTCTAGTCGGCTGGGTTCAAAGGGAGGTCACCAACGCGCTGCTGGGAACGCCGCTCCATCCCGTCGCGGCTCTGCGTCTGACCCAAACAGACAATCCTGGGTAGGTCAACAACGACAGACCGTTGGACACACCCACCCACCCACCCACCCACGCACGCACGCACGCACGCACACACACACACACGACACACCAGCAGAACCCAAAGCAGAGCTTTTCCCAGAGCGGGCTGTGGACACTCCAGCCGGCGCTAATGAAGTTCGATTGACAGCCCAGAGGCGTTAGGGGCGGAGCCCAGCCAGGGCTCACCCGAAGTGGCCATAAACAAACCGAACGCTTTGGATCTTTCAACGAGGTTCCTTTGATCAACCTCAAACCTGAGAGGGGATCCTATTATTATGGTCTGTTCTGCTGCAGTCACCAATCACTGAGGGCTTTGATTGATTCCATAAAGAGAATTTGGGGTTGTGACACAAAACCCCCTCATAATAACCCATACATTCCCAGAGAAAAGACGTCTAACCCTCACCATTTCGAAAACACCACGGACTGTGGGCCCTATTCCCAAATGGAACGGGAGGAGAGAAAAAAAAAAGACCTATGAGATGCTGTTACCGAGCGGGGCTGAGGAACGGGCTGTTCTCTTGGTCCAATCATGTGTGTGACAGATAGGATTGAGAGAGCGGAGCCCTAGAGCTGTTTTGCCGCCTGCCAGCTTAGAGGAGATGAAGTATAGCATGGGAAAAAGCACCTGGAGCGGTTAGAGCAAACAGACACACACACACAAACATACACACACACACACACACACACTTGGACACGTATCGCAGTGCGAGCACATAGTTTGAACACTTATGGAAACCCGCACCCACACCGCTTTCATAGACACGTGCGCACACACACACACACACACACACACAACACACACGCACACGCACACGCACACGCACACGCACACACGCACACACACACACACACACACACACACACACACACACACACACACACACACACACACACAGCGGTACTGGAAGGGCTCACACACTTGTCATTCCAAACAGAAGAGGCAGAAGGGAAGCACAGCCAGAGAGCAAACATCACACGAGATGTGGCCCTGACGGCAACACGCTGGAGCGTTCACGCTGGCCTACGTCCAAGTCAAATCATCATATATCATATCCAAGAATATGGCGGGGGGGGGGGGGGGGGGGGGGGGGGGGCTGTTTCCCCTACAGAGCCAGAACAACAGGGGAGGTGGCAAACCAAGGAGCATACCTCGGGCATGACGTACAGAAAGACAAAAAACAGCACGTCCCAGGTCTGTTGTGAGAGGAAGAGAGAGGTCGTTTCAAGGTCAGGGGCGAAAGTCAGGGTCACCGATCTGACCTGAGAACGGCCAGCCGTGGAAGTCATACCCCACGGTGGAAAATGGCATGGTGGTGCCCACGGCTCCAGGACTTAGCACACACACATTAGCTGCTCCCTCTCTCCCTCCCTCCCTCCCTCCCTCTCCATCCCCCCTTTGTCTCTCTATCCTCCCCTCTCTATCCCTCTCTCTCTTCCTTACTCCCCTGTCCCTCTCGTTCTTCCTCTCTCCGTCCCTCCCTGTCCCCTCGCTCTCTCCCTCTCTCCATCCAGCGAGGAGCACGTCGTCTCTTTACAGTAAGGCTTTGTCCACTGTCCCGGCCCCTGCTGATAGAGATGAGAGAGAGATGAGAGAGAGAGAGAGAGAGAGAGAGAGAGAGAGAGAGAGAGAGAGAGAGAGAGAGAGAGAGAGAGAGAGAGAGAGAGAGGCCATGCATTCAACAGCTGTGACGTAACAAACACATTTGCACACAAGCACTCAGAGCCCCCCGCCCTCCCCAGTCCCCTCAATAAGGTCGTTGTTTCGGTGCTGGAATGCTGGACTGAGAGCCGGGTGACACTGGCACACGGGTCATCTCACCCGGGCCCACGGGGGTGTTGGCACCGGGGGTAATAGGACCTGACCACAAAGGAACCATTTCCCCTCCAGCTCAGTTAACCCCCCCCCCCCCCCCCCCCCCCCCCCCCCCCCCCCCCCCCCCCCCCCCCCCCCTACCCCCGTGAGGGACAATGGAACGGTCTGACTTTACAGAGCCTGTTCCAATGAGCCCCCCCCCCCCCCCACGGCCCTAGTTTAGCGGTCAACCACAATGGCCTTCCAGTTCTGGCTGGTCGCGTCCCGCAGGCCTCCTTCTCCCCTGTTGTCCAGAGCTCCACGCTGCTTCAGACGTCTAGGAGTATGGAGGCTGACGCTCCAGGGTTTCCAGGGAGGCCATTTGACCGTCGCGCGCGCCACTCAGGGAGTCCTCGGGTTGAGGTTGAAAAATGTAAACAATCTGTGATTACAAGTAAACACTGTGTTTGATAACTACATTTGAGGGATCATTGCAACAAAGTGGTTTATGTATTTATTCTTTGTGTTTTTATTATGTCTAAATATATATACATACAGTACTGTGCAAAAGTTTTAGGGAGGTGATTTGATTTGGTCACACGAAATATTGATTTGATTTAGATTTTTCTTCTTTTCATTCACTGTGCGTTTTGTTAATTGATGGAAACAACACTATTTACATTTCTACTTTTGAAAGCATTCTTACTCTTACAGCACCCCCAACTCACCTGCCACAAAACTCTTGCACATTACTGTACATACACACAGTACAAATGAAGAATATGGGTTGTTGGATCAGCATTGGCCCCTAACAACCGGCGTGGGTCGGGCCCTAATGATTCCACTAGTCTGCAAGGGGCCTCCCACACACTCTCTGGTGAGAGCCTGGGGGGGCTTGGGAGAGTGACTTCAGTCATCTGGGAGTCTAACCGAAAGGCAGAGGTGGGAGGGGGGGGCAGCCAAAAAACAAAGTCAGAAGAGTCACAATCCCGATGACGCGCCTAAACACCCCGCCCCGGCTAAAGAGCGGTCGTTATGGCTACGGTGTGTCTTGGGTTCGGACACTTCAAGGGGAGACGAGGGCATCGCCGTGGAGTCCTGCTGTTTGACCTCCGAGGAGACCCCAGCTAATGGGCTGTAACAGCCGCAGGGGTCAAAGGGTCAAATCAACGGATTGCCTTCCCACTTAGCCTTTGAACTTCCTGATGTCAGTCAAGCGAGGTATTTGGGAGAGGGCTCCCTGGGTTTAAATACCTCAAAATACGTGAGCGATAAAACCGCACATTGTCTTCGGCAGTCTTTATGCATGGAACTTGGGAACAAAGTTCACTTTGCCTTTGCCAAAGTTTCCACACACAAAGTGTTGGCGGCAGGTTGTCTCATCTTGCCCTCTGTTAACCTGTCCGGCGGTGCCAAGCCCAGCAGACGCAGGCGCTGCCAACTCTCCCAGGGGAACCCCGTGGCCAGGCGGGTGTGGCAGGGGAGCTGGATTAGCGGTGTGGCCCGAGGGCGGAGGGGCAGGCTCTGTCGCCGCGCCAACCCCAGGTATGCGAGTGCGGCGGCCGGCAGCGTGGAGAGGGTGATGCATGGCCGTGAAAATTGGAACCCTGACAAGACCTCGCACGACTCCACGGACCGCAGTCTAGCTCGAGATTACCTCCGCCCGTCAAAGTTGGGCCTACCGCCAAAATAAGCACACACACCATGAGACAGGGGGAGGGAGAGAGAGAGAGAGAGAGAGAGAGAGAGAGAGAGAGAGAGAGAGAGAGAGAGAGAGAGAGAGAGAGAGAGGGGGGGTGCACTGGCCTTTTTTGCTGTTCTGTGGCTCAAGGCAGTAGGGGTGGGGTGAGTTATGGGGATGGAAGGAAGGATGGAGGGATAGGATAGGATAGAGGAGTGTGCACTAGGTACACAAAGGATTTTTTCATGGGCCGGATATATTTGTTTTTATGACAGCTCCTGCAGGCGATATACTGGCTGGGAAAGGACTGCACAAGTAAGGGGGGGGGGGGGGGCAGAGAGAAAGAGAGAGAAAAAGAGAGAGGGAGAATGGAAGGCTAGAGGACTGGCTTCTGGTTTTGAGAGGGAGAGAAGAGAGAGAGAGAGAGAGAGAGAGAGAGAGAGAGAGAGAGAGAGAGAGAGAGAGAGAGAGAGAGAGAGAGAGAGAGAGAGATTGTTTCTGAAATGCAACCAACAGCTGATTTCGTCGACATCCCCTGAAAGCTGAGGAAGAATGTGCGAATGCGTGAGTTCGTGCTGCGGGCACGAGCCAACCAGGAAAAGCAGGATCTTGAGTCGGGGTTGTGAGTCGACAGGGAGAGCACAAGAAGAAAAGGCGGCCACAGAAAAACACCAGGCACGGGAAAATATAGCTTGAGTAGCTCTTTGGGAGACGCGCGCGAGCAATTACGCACATGCATGCGCTAAAGCATTAGAGTAGGGAACTTGTGTACAACAGAAACGGGGCGAGCGAGAAAGACAGACAAGTTATTACGTTTTATACACTTGTAACATTAAAATCACAGTACAATAACATTAGCCACATGGGCAGCTTATATAAACCATGCCTTGCCCTGCAATGCATTTACAATAAAACAAACTCGTTTGGGATATCACATCGTTGCGCTATGCGTTCTTGTCAGGTGCTTGGGACTAAAACAACACGAACCAGGCGCCCGTGAGGAGCCTACCAGGTGTGTGAGAGGGAGAGGCGGAGGTAAAAAGTAGCTAAGCAACTACTCGGCCAAGTTTCAAAGTTCTATTTAAAAAAAAAAAAACGCAGCCCTCTGCCTGTTTGCGTTGCAATCGTTTGTCTAGCAGACTAGCACTTTAGGTAGGGGCATTTTCGACGTTTGGAGAGAAGAATGAAGGGGGAGAAAAAGGGGATTATACATGCATTTTTTTTACCTGCCTGGTGAAGAGGATGGCGGCATCGTGGTGGTGCTGATGGTCGTCATCCAGCGGGTTCTGCTGATTCTGCCACTTGCAGAAGCTCTTGAGAGTGGCCGCCGCATTCTTGGACACCTCCAACCCTTTCTCTTTCTCCGTCACCGTAGTCACCTTCACCACCGAGAGACGGATAGGGTTCTCGATGCTAGCGTGCCCATACAGCTTGGAAGCGATGGAGGCCAAGGTGAGAAGATAGTGGTGTAGTTCCTTGCCGTATTTTTTGGACATGGACTCATCGGCCACCAGGAGAAGCTCCACTTGCCTGGCACGGGAGACAGACCTTCTGCCCCTCTTGTGCAAAACTGCAGAGCTTGGTTTGGAGAACTGAGACCACCATCTTCTTCCGTGCGCACCGGGAAGCTCCTCGGCATCTACAGTGAGGCCCTGTCGTATGCGTTTTCTCTTCCCTGGACCTTTCCACGGGCGTTTCGCTGAGGCGTCCATGAGTCCGTGCCCTTCGCGCGTTCCGCAGCTCTCGCGCACGGGCATGGCTTCGAAACTGAAGTTCTCCCGCGTGAAGTAGTGGAGCGCGTTATCCGCGTCCTTGTCCTGCAGAGTTCGTACATCGTTTTCGTGTCCCCTCGCTCTAACGAGCGGCGTGATTGTGTAGCGTGCGTGCTTCACTGCAAAAAAGCCCTCAAGACCCCCTCCACATAGGCTGAAAACAGCCAGAGATTCCGGTTTGGAGTCGACTGTGCCGCGGTAAACACATTCACGGTGCAGAGGCGCGCTGCCTTCGCCCCCGGTCGCCCCTTTCAGTGCAAGCACATATTTGGGATTAAAATGATGAGACAACACGGACTCATCCCGCTCCATGTCTAATTGAAACCTTCTCCCATCCATGTAAATAAGGTAACCGACTTTCCCACCCCCGCTGTAAATCCGGTCTACAGAACGCACGACTCCCTCTTTCCGCCGGGCAGGTGCTATAGATGACCCGTTTGCAGATGGAGAAAAAGCCACTGAAGAATGCCCGGTGGAGCGCAGGGAAGCGCCCAAGTGCAACTCCAATACGCAAAGTAACAGAATCCGTAAGCCCACCATACTTCCAGTGAAAGCAGCACGGTAGACGCGAGTGATCTTTACCCCAACACAAGTTGTGCACCGTTCAACATTGAATTGGCCGAATCTCCGCTAAAACAATCCCCGAAAGCCACAGTGAGATGTAGTCTTAACTTTCACAACAGGTTCTGTTGGAAAGAGCATCCTCTCCATATCCGAATTGCCCATGAAAAGTCGCCTTAGAACCAACCCCGCCAACAAATTGAAAAAAAACAAGCACAGTAGAGAAAAAAAACGGAGGGGAAAGAAAGGAACCGAACGGAGAGCAGAGGGTAACAAGAGAGGCTTGAGGATCAAGCTGAACTTGGAGAACATAACACAAAGTTTCCTCTTAATAGCACCAGGGAGAAAAAGGCCTGCCCCTTTGCGCTCACTCTCCACTCCACCCCTCTCTCTCTCTTTCTCTCTCTGCTCTGTTCCCCCTCTCCTTCTGCTCCCTCTACCTCTCCCCTCCCTTTCCTTCTCTCTCTCTCTTTCTGCGGTCTCGTGTCTGACCGAATCAAAGCCAAGTCAAGAACTTGAGGCTTCTGAGTCTGTGTAGCCATAAAGCTTTCCACATTGGAACTATCCCGGCGCCTGGACGCGAACAGGAGAAGAGCAGAAACCTGCCTGAACAATGTTGTCACTCGAATATTTCCTATTACCTCAGCGCATTTGTTTTTGGGGAGAGGGAGGCTTACTGCGTTTTAGTGTGTGTGTGTGTGTGTGTGTGTGTGTGTGTGTGTGTGTGTGTGTGTGTGTGTGTGTGTGTGTGTAAGCTATTTGCACACCTGTGATGTGTATAGGCCATGCCTATTCGAAGAACATCAAACTATTTCATTCTTTAAAATAGGGGAAAACTGTGATTTAGCTAATAACATCGTTATCATTAAGCTTTGCTCGTTGACCATCTTTAACACTAAAGCAAAAACCTAAACCCTCCGTGTTTTCTCACTTTTAGTCCCGACATGAAAGAGACCACTCTGTTAGGCCACTTATTTTTACTCTCGACCGGCTGTTAAAAGTGGAAGTGGTTCCATTAATTATTGAAGCCCGAACTCCTAACTGCTTGCACCACGCAGTGTCTGACATCGGAGTTATTGCAACGGCAGTGAAATAGATAATTCATGGCCATACTTGACAGAATACTGAAAGAGGAGAGCAATGAACACACACACACACACACACACACACACACACACACACACACACACACACACACACACACACACACACACACACACACACACACACACACACACACACACGCACATGCACACAGCGTGTTTGCATGACAGCGAGAGAGAGCGAGCGAGCGAGAGAGAGAGAGAGAGAGAGAGAGAGAGACATAAATCGAACGAGGGTGTTTTCTTTGGAATTGTCCAGGGAGCTGTCTAGGTTATCTATTGCATCTTCATGGAAGTGAATGTGTCAGCGCCAAGACATGTCGTGCCTGTTTGTTGGAAACTTGAGGCCATAGACCCGAGTCTACACTTGCACACACTCACAAGCATATCTGTCAAGCAACACACGCGCGCACAACAATCTTGCCAAGTAAGTGGTGGGTGTGACGAAAACACACCTGCAGCCTGATATATTTGATAGAGAATCGCACATTAGTGCTTTAATATGGGACGAATTGCACAACGCCGCTTTCCTTAGTCCGTAGTGCGTGGCTGGTAATCCAGGGATCCGTGCAGCACTGTGGTGTAGTAGAGCGAGGCGGTGTGTTGGTGTGGGCGGACTCGGAAGCATGGCCAAAACAGAACGTCATGTGCCGCGCGCATCGTAAGCTTGATGTAGCAGGTCCACAGTGATGCGTTGTTGGTAATCTTGGAAAAGTAACCATTTTCTTACTGAAATAGAGTTGAATGACGTCAAAATTTCAATTTCATTTGACCAGTAGAATAATGCCCTAAATAGGTCATCCTGCCAATTTGTCTATACCCACGCAATTAACGGAAGCTATGGTGAAGGAACCCTCCACACCTCACCTACCTCCCCAGCGCGCACGCACACACACACGCGCGCGCACGCACACACACACACACACACACACAGATTGTGCAATTGCTTCACTTTATTTTCCGTGCCCAAGGCAATTGATTGACACTTCTGTGAAAGACACTGCAGGGTAGGGTGTATGTGTACAGAATGTGTATGTGTGTGTGTGTGTGTGTGTGTCTGAGAGAGAGAGAGAAAGAGTACATGCAAAATACCATAGACTGGTTCCTCTTTACTCAAGTTGTATGACACAGGATGTTATGGATATGAGTGAACCTGGACACGCGATACACTTCCAATTGGTCACCACCTCAACGTGTGTGTGTGTGTGTGTGTGTGTGTGTGTGTGTTTGTGTATGTGCAGGCTAGTGGAGGGAAGGTGGGGGTCCTTTCACTTGAGCTAGATCCAAGGATGTTTGTTTAGGACAGGGCAACGTGATATGGGTCTTCACCCGGGTCTGGGGGGGGGGGGGGGGGGGGGGAGTTGGGGAGGCTGGTGGGATGCGTGTGTGTTGGGTAGACTGACATTGGGTGGTGTGTTTTTTCTGTGTGTGTGTTTTCAGTCAATTAATTCATGGCTCATGAACTAACCGGCTGTCTGTCCAGTAATAACACATAGACCTATATTGGTATTGTTTAAGGTCAAGTCAGAACAACTCTAGCTATTACATTGACACATTTCTAGTGTGCGTGTGTGTGTGTGTATGTGTGTGTGTGTATGTGTGTGTGTGTGTGTGTGTGTGTGTGTGTACACAACATGTGGGATGCGTAGCATTGATTCCATGCTGGTAGTGGTTATGTAACGTGTGCGGTACAGTGTTCTCCCCCCGTCGGTTGTGCTGGGGATAAATATACCAGCCAGTGCCAGGCTTGGAAAGAGGCAGGTGGGTTAGGACGGGCAGAAAGAGAAACCAAACAAAAAAAACACCATGCCGACCACATATAACACAAACACACGCAAGCGCGCCTTGGCACACATTCACCGAATGTGCTCAGTTGTACCATGTTTCCCCCCGTCCCGCTCTTTATTTCTCCATCCCTCCATCCCTCCCTCTCTCCATCCATCCCTCCCTCCCTCTCTCTCTCCCTCCCTCCCTCTATCCATCCCTCTAACACAAACACACCCACTGATCCATTGGATCATCCATAATCCCTCGTCCTCTGAAATAGAGACCTCTGCCAGGGAACCATATGGACAGAAAACAACAACGCCCCCTGGACTACACCCACCCACACACACACACACACACACACGAGAGCTAGGCACATCCGACACACAAGCCTCTCCCCTTCATTGTCAATGTTATGACATGACGGATCCCTATGTTCCGTGTCCCACGGTAAAGGTATTGACACGGCCCCCCGAGCCAGGCTCTAACCAGCCCTACTGGTGGATAGCTGCAGAGAGGCCGGCGGAGGAAGGAACAAGGGAGAGAGAGAGAGAGAGAGAGAGAGAGAGGTAAAGGAGGATTAGGAGGAGGCAGGAGAAGGAGGGAAAGGGATGGTGAACTGGTAAGAGAGGCAGCAGGGGTAGAGAGAGAGAGAGGGAAGGAGGGAAAGGGATGAGGGAGAGAGAGGGAACGAGGGAGAGGGGTTGAGAGAGAAGGAAGGAGGGAGCAGTGGTAGAGAGGCATGGAGGGAGAGAGGGGGGTGAGAGAGGGAAGGAGGGAGAGGGGTGAAATAGAGAGGGAAGGGGGGAGCAGAGGTAGAGAGGGAAGGAGGGAGAGGGGTGAGAGAGAGGGGGCGATTCGATTGAGAGAGGGTGAGTGGTTTACATAAGGGCCATCCCTAAGTGGTGGTTTCAGTACCCCCCCCCCCCCCTGCCGCCTTTCTCTCTCCAGTGTCCTCTTGTTCCTTCTCTCCTTTATCTCCTCCCACCTCTTTCTGTAACTTTATTTTCACACTGCTGTGTTTGTTGGGGGCTCCTGCTCCTCCCTCTGCTGCATAATTCATTCATAATGTCCACATAGATAAAAGCACATCTTAACACAGCTCACATTATGAGGTGAAAAGAAAGCATATTTGTTCTACTGGAATAACAGCTGTTTTTGTCAGTTCTTTTAAATCTCCCTTTCTCACTCTCTCTCTCTCTCTCTCTCTCTCGCTCTCTCTATTCTCCCTTTCAGTCTTTTCTTCTTTTGACTTCTCTCTCTCTCTCTCTGTTTTTACTCCTGTCAGTTCTCATGGGAGAGATAGGTGTCTCATAGGTCACAGGTAACCTATGGCACCAGATCTCTGTTGTCAAGCGCACACGTACATGCACATATGCGCGCGCACACGCACACACGCGCACACGCGCACACACACACACAGACTCACACTCACACTCACACTCACACACACTTTCTGTTGCTTTCCTTTTGCAACAAGCAGAGAGACAACCCAGTAAATATCCAATATGTGAACAAACAAGCACTCGTCACAAATAGTATTTTTTCTCTTTGATTTTAATGACAATTCAACTTTAATTAAGATAAATAATAAATGGAACAATGTTTAAATAATCAGCACCGTATAATTAAATATGGCCCATTCTGTAAACGGTTGTAAAGGCAGACCCGGGTCATGTAGGTGTCAAAACCCTTAAAATCTCTGAGCGTTTGCTTTTGCCTGTCTGGAGAGCCAGATGGGCGGGGTTAGAACGCTTTGAGCTAATCGGACTGGTCCCAGTGCGCCAGGCCAGAGCAATCTATATCCAGAGAGGTGCGGTGACCGGAGCCAAGCACTGGGCGTTGGTGGGGCTTGGACCACAGCAGCCTGGGTCAGTTCCAACTGGTTAAGGAGACATGATAGGGATCCAACACAAACAGCAGTAAAACAGTCGTCACTGTTCAACACACCTTCAAGACCAACACTGTGTGAGAATGAGTTTCTCATCTAGGCAGTTATTGCTTTTGTTTTCATGCTATACTTGATAAGAACATAGGTAAATACAAAATTAAATGTTTGTGCTGTCCACAGATTTGGGAACCAGAAGGTGAGACTTCTACGATAACCAAAAGGCTCCAGCAAAGCGATGGTTCTCAAGGCTGGGATTGAAGCCACTCTTCACTTCAATCCCCAGGAGAAATGTTTTTTTCACAGCAGGAAAAAAAAGCCTTTTTGGGTTCCCCCCAAAGAGGGCCTTCTGGCCAAAGCATAGGTGACCATTTTTGCTTTTATTGACAGTGTGGAAGTTGAGTTGAAGAGGGGGGGGGGGGGGGGACACAAAGACGAATAAATTCAGACATCCCCTCAAATCTTAAACAGTACATGCACCTTCCCAGGTTTGGTTCAAACCTAGAGGAACTCACAGGGAGGACAGGCGGGCATATGATACTGAAGGAGACGTTGAAACTCCAGTCAGTTCAAAGATACAGTCGCCATACCACAAACCCAATTTGATTTGGGAAATTTGAGCCTATGCCATATGAATTTATTGAAATGTAATAAAAACAAAAACAAAAACTAAAACAAAAAAAATGACTTAAGATTGTTTCCAGGAAAAAGCCATATCTAAATATTTATATATTCTTATTTCAGTTCTTATTGCTGTATATCAAACTATTTTTTTATAATTATTTCTTCATTTAATGCCGTTATGTATTATTCACTAATTTTTTTCAATCCTGTGAAGAAATAGAAACGGTACTTCAAGTAACAGTGTAAACAAGAGGTGACTCATGTGAATCAACTGAGCATGTAGCAGCAAACATCAGTTTCAGATTAAGAAATATTGTTTCCAAGTCAACTGTTTCAGAAATTGTCAAAGAAAACTAACAATTTGCCGAAGAAAGACAGTTATAAAAACAAAGTAAAAAACAACACACACAAAAAAATTACTATATTGTTCAATAACCCAGTTCTTTTGCAATTCTTTTTTCTACCCCATGTGTAGGTTTAAAACAGAATAAGAATTTTATGAAAATATGCATATGAAATGTATGTTTGGACTCATAGAGCCACTTGGATGTACAGATAATGCTACTCTCCCACTGAGAGGGATAGTTTGAACAACAATGTTTTTTTTCGGTTTGTTTCTTTGTTTGTTTGGTTGCAGTCCCACAACAATTTGGGAATATTCCCATTCTCTCCAATATGTGGTCTCAGCATTGAACTTCCACCAAACCGATGGGAGTTTGACCTTGATTCCGCCAGACGTTGATTTCAGACCGGACGAATACCACGGCGGTCGGAAAACTTCCAATTGGAAATCCCCGTCCAGAGCGAATAACGTCCGTTTTCCCGGAACAGCAAACAAACAGTAACGGCTGTCATTTCCCCACAATCCTCTCCCCCTTTCTCTCTCTCTCTCTCTCTCTCTCTCTCTCTCTCTCTCTTCCTCTCTCCCTCCGTCTCTTTTCCCAGCGTCCTACCTTCTTGGCACCAGCCAATCAAACAGTCGAGTCTCCAACTCCAGGCACCTCGATTGGTTTGTGCTTGGCTGTCCCATTGGCTAGGCCTTGGCCACTAGGTCCCTCTAGAGCATGTCGGCCAGAGGCTCCTTGGTCTTCTCGTTGAGGGACAGGACGGGGAGGAAGGTGAGGGGGGAGCCGCTGAGCTGGTGCTTCAGGGCCAGGGGGGAGTCCTTGGTGGGCTGGCACAGCAGGCTGACTCGCTGGAGGAGAGAGAGAGAGAGAGCGAGAGAGAGAGCGAGAGAGAGAGCGAGAGACATAAATGAATGCACAGGGAGAGAGAGAGAGAGACATAAATAGATGCAGAGAGAGAGAGAGAGAGAGAGAGAGAGAGAGAGAGAGAGAGAGAGAGAGAGAGAGAGAGAGGCAGACAGAGAGAGAGAGTGTGTGAGTCTCGTACTTGTCTGAGAGTCCCGGGGGTGGTGATGAGGGCGTAGAGCGCCCAGAGGGGCAGCAGCGACACGGAGGACAGCGTGAGGAGCCAGCCCAGCCCCGTGGCCCAGCCGGGCGCCGCCAGCCCCTTGCCTAGGCTCAGAGGGGACCAGCGCACCAGCGAGAACACGAAGGTGGCCTGGAGAGAGGTGAGGGGAGATGGAGAGAGAGAAAAGGGGAAGAAACCCATGAGCCAGGGAAAGATGACCCGCATAAATCACCTCACACACAAGCACATTTCAAGCACAACAACTACTAGACTTGACCCCTCTCGACCAAGGGGGTTCAAATGTCAAAGGTGTGTGTGTGTGTGTGTGTATGTGGGGAGGGGGGTCACTCACAGTGCACACGGCGGGGGTCAGGTAGCGCCAGCACACCTTGAAGATGGCGGGCGGGTGGTAGCCAATCATGTCCTTGATGTTGTCGTTGAAGCGGTCGGGACCTTCGGACCACGGGGAACAGAGTTAGAGCTGGTGGGGTTTAACACAATGCAATGCACCACCCCCCTAACCCTGCAATGACGAGGAAACCAAACATACACCAGCCAAACCGGTTCTCCCTCTTTTAAGGCGAAAACGGAAGACGCAGATATTTGTGAGGTCGCCACTTCTAAAAGGGTCATACTAATCCCCCCAAAACAACCCCAAAGTATAAAAAAACACAGTACAGACACCCAAACCAACCCCCCCCAAAAAACTACCCGAAACACGGCAGTAAGGACACCCAAAAGAACCCAATCCTGCAGTCGATGGGAGTCCGGAATCGATTTGGACATGACTCAAACTCCAACTCCCAGCTCCCCTGCTCTTCAGAGAAGAACTGGTGGCGATCTGCATACCACCTGAGTGTCTCCTTTTGTCCGTAGACACACACACAGATGAACACGCATGCATGCGACCACTCCCTAACACACACACTAACACACACACACACACACACACACACACACACACACGCATACACACTTCCCATTCCTAACATTGTGTATCCTAACAGCTTTACTATCGCGGGTTTCGCAGCCAGCAAATTTACTCCCCCCCCCCCGTGAAAGGGCTCCCCAAGGGCCCAGGGGCCTCCGGGCTGAGACTATGTGGCGGCAGGGGCCAGATTTAAGGGCCTGGAGGCGGCTAGGGCCCCGCTAATGTGCCCCTGGAGGCCCCCTGCAGGGAGGCTACGGTTAGATGAATACGCTGTCCGCGGGTCTGGAATGTCGAGGGAGGGAGGGCCACCCCGTTCTCCGGCAGCCGCGCACGTGAGAGTGCACGAACATTCAAGTCCTTATCGGCATTTGGGAGTGTGAGGAAATATCGACACACTAAAGTATCGCAGCTTTATGTTTCGTGATACTAATGCACTGGTGCTGCTCTGTATTTTTAATGTGCTTGTGTGCGTGCACGTCTGTGTGCGTAGACTAATGAGTGTGTGTGTGTGTGTGTGTGTGGGGGGGGGGTCTCGAACCGTAGAACCAGCCCACGGCCACCGACTGGAAGATGGAGAGCAGCAGGAGACTGGCCCCGCTGCAGGAGAAATGATCGTAGATCTGGAAGACATACAGACCTCCCTGGAGAGATGGAGAGAGAGAGAGAGAGAAGACAGAGACAGACAGATAGAGAGAGAAAAAGAAAGACAGGGAGAGGGATATGGAGAAGAGAGAGACAGACAGGGAGAAAAGGATAGAGAGACACAGAGACACAGAGAGAGAGAGAGGGATGTAGAGAGACAGAGACAGACAGACAGATAGAGAGGGAGAGACACAGGTAAATGGAGAGAGGGATTGAGAGACCCCGAGAGAGGGATAGAGAGACAGAGAGAAAGAGAGAGAGAGAGAGAGAGAGAGAGAGAGAGAGAGAGGGGGGGGGGGGATAGAGAGACAGAGAGTGAGAGAGAGGATAAAGCATTCAATTGAAGAGGATAGTGAAGTTTGTCCATGTATTTGATGCGTTGTGATCAGATTTCATACATAACACTCAACGACTTTTTTTGTAGTATCAATAGTAGTATCTTTTAACTGCAATTGCTTACAGGGAAGGTTTATAGGGTAGTCAGTTAGGTCACACACACACACACACACACACACACACACACACACACACACACACAAACACACACACACAAACACACACACACACGCAGACTCACGGGGGTGACCATGACCAGGCCGACCAGGAAGCAGACGACGCAGACCAGCAGCAGGAGCAGTTCCCGCCTGTGGCCGCGCCGGATCACCGCCGGGTAGAGGTCAGTCACAGAGGTCATCAGCGCCTCCAGGCTCACAAACTGGACCGCCAGAGAGGGGGAGAGAGAGAGAGAGAGAGAGAGAGAGAGAGAGAGAGAGAGAGAGAGTGAGATGGAGGGAGGGTGTCAACTAGGGATAGAGTCAGTCAGACATTCTAGACGTCCAGAACTAAAGCCTATAGTCGGACAGAAAGGAGGAAAACAAATCCACCCAGAGAAGGAAACGGAACCGTAAACATGCTAGAATGAAACAGAAAGCTGCAGAAACAGAAATAATTAGGGTTCAAAAAAAAATATAAGGGAAGTCTGTGTGAGTGAAAGAAAAAGGGAGACAGAGACAGAAAGAGAGAGTGAAAGAGAGAGAGAGTGAAAGAGAGAGTGTGTGTGTTTGTGTACGTGTGTGTGTGTGTGTGTGTGTGTATGAGTGTGTGTGTCCTACCTGAGTGTCCAGCCCCAGCATGATGATCATGAGGAAGAAGCAGACAGCCCAGAGCTGAGGCAGAGGCATCATGGCCACAGCCCGGGGGTAAGCTATGAAGGCCAGGCCTGGCCCTGGACACACGGATACACACACACACACACACACACACACACACACACACACACACAAAACAATAACATATAGCACAACAGCAGGGAAGGACAAGCAGACATCTGCTATCCAGCTACACACACAGAAATATATATATATATATACTGTATATTTATATACACACACACACACACACACACACACACACACACACACACACGCAGACTGGCGGTACCTGACTGGGCCACGATGGAGATGTCCACACCCTGCTCTTGAGCCATGAAGCCCAGGACGGAGAAGATGGCAAAGCCAGCCACGAAGCTGGTGCCACTGTTCAACAAACACAGCTTGTAGCAGTCCCTACACACACACACACACACACACACACACACACACACACACACACACACACACACACACACACACACACACACACACACGCCAGCACAGCAGGTTGAGATTCAAGCTCCAACATGAAACGGGTCAGAGGGCATGCAGAGACATGCCTTTGAATCAGGAAGTCATCCCATAATGAATGACTGTGTGTTGATAAGGCGTCGTGGGGTCGGTGGCGGACACTTCCAGCCACACACAGGCACAGTGCTTCTGTAAAGGGCTGGTATAGGAGGCGTTACCCCTGCCCTAAGCTGCTCTGGTCCGCCGACCTTCACAGAACGGACCTGACCTCCAGTCAGTTCAGTGACCTCCACAAAGCGCACTTCACAGTTTGAAAAACACCAGCAAGTGAACGTCTCAGACTCACTGTTCTCCTTGGCACTAGTGACCTGACCACGGGTTAAAGACACCGTTTCCTGGGTTTTAGGGAGTTAAAGACATTTATTTTTTGCCTTTTCTCCCATGGTGCCACCTTTCGATCATTCAAACGAAAACTGATCAGCCCTTGACTTTTTCACAACCTCATTCTACAGACCACACAACCTCCTTCAGGGCTGTATCGCAACGCACGGTCAAAATCTTCCGACGCATAAATATTACGGGGCGGGGTTTTGGAAGGGGGATTTTAGAAAGGGGGCTGGAGTTGCGTACGTTGAGAGTGTGTTTGTTGCTGCGCGTTGTTGTGTGTGTGTACGCACAGAAAGCCAAAACGCGTTGGGCGCACGTGCTAACACAACAGCACAGACGGTCCTCAGAGTCCTGGACCTTCTCGGACGGAGAGTCGGACTCCATTCCCTCGGGCACGTCCGAGAGGGGAGGGCTTCATAACGACGCGGAAAAATGGAATCTGAACTTTTTAGAACAAACCTTTCAATGAGGCGCCCCTGGTTAGAGAAAGAGAGGAAGGATCAGAAAGAAAGAGAGAAAGGGAGAGTGACAGATACCGAGAACGGTAGAGGAAGGAGAGACAGAAAGGCGTGTGCGTGTGTAGGTGTGTGTGTGTGTGTGTGTGCGCGCTCACTTGTAGCAGTCGTTGTTGTACTTGTTGTAGCTGCCCAGAGCAGTCAGGCTGCCCAGACAGATCCCATAGGAGAAGAAGATCTGCGTGCCGGCGTCCATCCACACCTTGAAGGAGAAAGAGAGAGAGGGAAGGCGAAAGAGAGGGAGGGGAGGAGAAAGAGGGGGGAGAAATGGAAAAGGAGGAGGAGGGGAGGTTAATGGGGTAAGGTTTAAAGAACAGACAAAGTAAAAACATCAAACCCGTGCTTGGTTGTCTCTACAAAAATGTCTGACTTTAGTGAAGTGCCGGCTTGTCATGCTTTTACATTTATTATTTCCTTGTCTTCCTCTACCGATTGAAGTCAAAACAGATCCTGGAATGAGTGTGTGCAGGTATGTGTGTGTGTACTTGCACCGTGTGTGTGCACTTGCAGGTCAAACAGCTGGGTGTAGAGGGTATAAGGTTGTGTGTGTGTGTGTTTTATACCTGCGGGTCGGCCATCCGGGTGCCGTGGGTTTGAGGTAGTGTGTGTGTGTGTGTGTGTGTGTGTGTACCTGCGGGTTAGCCAGTTGGGTTTGAGGTAGTGTCTGCATGTGTGTGTGCGTGTGTGTGTGTGTGCGTGTGTGTGTGTGTGTTAGCCAGTTGGGTGCTGTTGGGTTTGAGGTAGTGTGTGTGTGTGTGTGTGTGTGTGTGTGTATACCTGCGGGTCGGCCAGGCGGGTACTGTTGGGTTTGAGGTAGTAGATGATGCCCTGGGCCGCTCCAGGCAGAGTGACCCCCCTCAGCAGCAACACGGCCAGCATCAGGTAGGGGAACGTGGCCGTCAGGTACACCACCTGGGGGGGAGGGGGGGGTACTGGGTCACAACGCTGACTGGCTCTGTGTGTGTGTGTGTGTGTGTTTGTGTATGTTTATATAGAGTGCGCTCTGCTAGCTCAAACGACGAGCCATTTCTCCAAAGAACCGCTCACATTCCGTCTTTCCCAGACACGGGAACACAATGTGTTTGAATGCATGGAGTGTGTGTGTGTGTGTGTGTGTGTGTGTGTGTGTGTGTGTGTGTGTGTGTGGAGGGGGGGGTAGGGGGGTAGCACACTTTGCCCGTGGACTTGACGCCTTTCCACACACAGAAGTAGCAGACCACCCAGATGACCAGCAGACACAGAGCCAGCCTCCAGCTGACCGGGCCCAGCTCGTCCACGCCACTGGACAGCTGCAGCACCTCACGTCTACACACACACACACACACACACACACACACACACACACACACAGGTTGTAAACACAACGTTGTTTACGCCTCACACTTTGCTGTAATGGTTTGCAGCTGTACGCAATCACCTAATCGTAACAGCCCCCAATACCTGATGTTTTTGCTTACACACACACACACTCACACACTCACACACACACAAATACACACAAATACACACGCACACACACCACAATACTCATACTTGGTCTTCCACCCACCCTGAACATCTCACACACTTGGTCAAACCCTCCAACCCTACCACAAACACATCTACACCCACACCCATGAACACACACACCCACCCACCCACCCACCCACCCACACACACACACACACACACACACACACACACACACACACACACACACACACACACACACACACACACACACAGTTGGCAGGTGGTACTCACTCCCAGAACTCGGTGACCGGCGAGGTGGCATTCACTGGCATGCCCACTCCGCTCGCTGTTAGGTTCTGACTGTCAAACAACACACAGGTATCTGAAGGGGACCACACACACACACACACACACACACACACACACACACACACACACACACACACACACACACACACACACACACACACACACAAATAAAAGCTCACAATCAGTGTAACAATCCAAACTATTCACAGGCAGCAACAACCATTTCAAGTATCATCTAATCCCAGACCTGCGGGGATACTTTCAGGGAACAAGCGTGGTCTAAACGCCATTTAAAGAACTCTCTGTCGAGTACAACCGTTAACCGTTGGCATTATGGGTTGGCGTCAACAGCCCCCTCACGGACACTAGGCTAGAGAGTTAGCCTCCTAAAGTGCTGCTGACTCCCAGGCATTGAACGTGGGCGTCATAGCGGTCCTGACCGCACCCAAACGGCCCCAAACGGCCCGGTTTTCACCACTTCGAGAAAAAGAGGGCTTTTGAGCTGTAGCCGGAGCGTGGTGCTGACCCGTGTTCCAGGTGTTGTTGCAGTGGGCCCAGGGCAGCACCTCCTGGAAACTGTGGGCCAGGTAGAAGAGGGCCCAGGCCAGGATCACGATGTAGTACACGCAGCCGTGGAGGATCATCACCTGGCTGGCGTAGCCCAGACCTGCGCGCGCACACAACGGCCAAAGTCTGTTCACAGGTTGGTTTGGACAGAGTGGAGTATGCAAAAAAATGATCTATACTCACAATATAATAATCGAATTCAAACTCCAAAGTTCATAGAATCCAAAAATTGAATATATGTTGATGCTTGGAGTTCAAATCCAAACTCAAAATATGGGGCATCTGTCTGTCTGTCTGTCTGTCTGTCTGTCTGTCTGTCTGTCTGTCTGTCTGTCTGTCTGTCTGTCTGTCTGTCTGTCTGTCTGTCTGTCTGTCTGTCTGTCTGTCTGTCTGTCTGTCTGTCTGTCTGTCTATCTATCTATCTATCTATCTATCGACCAGCATTAATAACAAAGGAGAGACTCATATCAACAACAAGGTCATGTTATCAGGGACTGTTGATCCCTGCACTAGCACGTCTTATCACAGAATCTTAGAGTCAGCAAACCTATCCAAGCCTTTCAATTGGTGTCGCCAGGGCAACCCTTTCCATTTGTTTGTATATGTGTATCGAAGCAACGGGAAAAGGCTGCATGGTCTTTAATTCCTAGCGGGATCCAATGAGCCCTTGGGAAGTGACTGGCCGGCCCACAAAACCAATCTAGTGACCCCGAGTCCACCCTGCTTCAACATAATATCCTGAGCCCCCCCCCACCCCCACCCCCAAACAAACAAATCAAGCCTCGCAAGCTCTGACTAAGACAACGTGGTTATACGTGTGTGTCTGACTATGTGAGTGTGAGTGGGTCAAGCTCAGTAAAACAATGTGGGTCAAAGGTCGCTTTGCAGGACCGAGCTTTAACCATCAGTAAAGCTAAGCTGGGATTGCGTGCATCCCAGAGTTTGCGCGTGTTTAGTGTCTGTTCGTGTGTTTAAGCCAACGGGTTTCCCCTTTTGGGGCCAACGAGGGCGTGTGTGAATTTGTGTGTGTGTGTGTGTGTGTGTGTGTGTGTGTACCTCCAAACAGGGGACAGATGCTCCTCCAGGCGCTGACCCCTCCCAGACTGGTGTACTGTCCCAGAGACGTCTCCAGGAGGAAGAGGGGGACACCACACAGCACCAGGAACAGCAGGTAGGGCACAAAAAACACACCTGGAAACACACACACACACACACACACACACACACACACAATGGTAGCTACAACATGGCAGGGAAAGGCAGGTAGGGCACCAAAAAAACACATGTGACCACACACACACACACACACACACACACACACACTATCCTCACTTCAAGAGTAAAAGTCCCATTTTGGTTCTCACAAATAAACACACACACACACACACACACACACACACACACACACACACACACACACACACAGACACGTTGTAGCTACAACATGACACGGAATAGCCGGGGGGGAGAGGTCGACCACGGAGTGGAAGAGACAGAGAAAACATCACATTCCTCGGCGTCACCCAACAAAAGCGGGACGGTGGAAAAACGGGAGCGAGAGACGGGCTTAGCAGAACAAAAACGCAACGATCGCACAGAAACAACAACGTTCCCGCATCTCCTTCCTCTCAACTTTTCCGACGATCTTTCCCTTTTTTCCTTACGGGCCCTCACCTCCTCCGTTCTTGTAGCAGAGGTAAGGGAACCTCCAGACGTTCCCCAGGCCGATGATCTGCCCCGCCACGGCCAGCAGGAACTCCACCTTGCTGGCCCACTGGCCGCGGGCCTGCAGACCCCCCTCTTCGACCGCCTCTTGCCCCAGGGAAGGAGTTCGCTTCGGGGCCCCGTTGAGCAACACGGCCCCCTGCTCCGGAGGTGGTCGGTCCTCGGATGACATGACGACAGGGTCGGGCAGCGATACACACACGCACCTGCCGCAGAGATGAGGCGGCAAGAGAGGAAGAGAGGAGAGAGGCGTTTCAGTGCTTGGCAAGTGAAAGGAATGCTAGAAAGTTAGAATTCGAACTGAAATACATTCGTCCCTATGGACTCACTCTCTCTCTCTCTCTCTCTCTCTCTCTCACACACACACACACACATCACATGCAAACTTAACAGAACAACGCTCACATATTGGTAGCCGGGAAAGAATAGCGGGACTCCTGACTGTTGGCTTGGTCAGGTTAAAGGACTTATCGGTTCAGCCCCTCCCAGCGATAGCGCGGTTTGGGGGGGTGTGTCTGTTATCAGAAAGACGCAGCTTACTCGTTCGCCCCAAAGAAATATGGCTCTTAATGTGAACTGTTGGGGTTCAGGGTTAGGTAAGAATAAAGACACGTGTTTTGCAACATATATGTATTGACTATGACCGGTCCCTCGTTTATTAGAATAATCCGCAATAATAATATTTATATATATTGGACAACTCACACAAACTTTCACTCCCTGTTTTAATCTCTTCCGTCCCCCTGTATCCCACTCACTCTCTCGCTGCTCTCTGAGCTTGAACTACTAAGACGCAGTCATATGACGCAGTTTGTTGATCCATGTGACTAAGCAGTTCTGATGTAAGTGTATTTGTCACCTTTCCAGTAGTGGACATTCTGTAAATTATGAAACATCTGAAATTGACTCAACACCCGAAAAGGCACGGATGTTTTTAAGTAATAAAAAAGGGCATTCAGTACGATCCTTTCAAAAGATATTGTGAGAGAGATAGCGACGTAATCGGCTACAGGTTTTAATGTTATTACGTGTATATTTAGTTGCATAGGGAAATCCGCGATCAATGAATAACTAACATTTTGAATACGTAGGCCTACTCGAATATTTTTTATGCGTTGCCTCCGATACTCTCGTTTAGAATTAGATATATATAGTGCGCCGCTACTTGGATGAATGGACAAGCCCTCCTACCATGCTTGCTGTCAACCGGCATGCTGAAAATCCCATTTTATAGAAACCTGGGTACGGGGTTGTTTGCTGTAGATATCCCTTGCATAAAGTTAGACAATGCAATATATACCGATACAATTAATCTATAAGAAATTAGACAAACAGAGATGCCAACCGTTTGTTTCGCCGTAGCCTCCCTTCCTCTCGCGTGGGGTACACCGAGTAATAGGAACCAGTCGCGTGATGGTGATCATTAAGCTACACCACTCAATGTATTACATCATGAAAATAGAATGGCTTTTTAGTCTGTACGAATGGGGAAGGTAGTGTAATGTAATAAACATATAGTCGGTTGTGGGTGTAAACTCAGTTTATTGATATGAGCGCTGCCAAAACGTGATTAGGCTACACACCTTAATGTTTTTGTGTTTTCAAATAGGGCTATTGGCCAACCCAACGTAAACAGGATTTTAATGGTATAAACTATTCTGTTTCCTCAAGCATACACAAACAACGATGTCAGCTTAGTAAAAAAAAAATGACATTGTCCAGTTAATTACTTCGTAAATATTCGTGCCCATGTTTAAACAACATAACGTATTCGATGGAGGACTCAAGTCTTGTCTTGCTTCAAGTGAGGATGGCGTCAAGGCCATTTTGTCACCCTAAGGCAGTTCTCAACAAGTTTAACAGCGCGTGTCACTGGCTCAGCCTGTTAGTCAAGTCTGGTATATGATAAAAAAAAAATCCTGGCTATACTCCGAGGTCTCCATTCATAAAAAAAATGCATTCCTTCGTCCGGAAGCAATTACATATACTAATTTACGGACTAGTGCATAAATACCACTGAACCCGAGACTCCAGCCAGTTTGAAATGAACTTGCAGAATGCGGGAGGGGAAAATGACTTTTAATTTATTTGGTAATGAACCTCTTTCAATCATGGGGAATGATAAATCAACCCATTTTTGTCCATTCCTCCAATGGTCCTACACAGTAAGTGAAGTTAAAGGTCACCAATTCCAGAAACCCCATGTGTAGTTTACCTCCCCTGAGTGTTTTCCTGGCCCCTCTCTCTCTCTCTCTCTCTCTCTCTCTCTCTCTCTCTCTCTCTCTCTCTCTCTCTCTCTCTCTCTCTCTCTCTCTCTCTCTCTCTCTCACACACACAAACCCGTCCTCATTTCCTTGTTCCCCGCTACTTTTGGTGCATATTAAACGTGTGCTAAGGGTCTCGTGACACAGTGGCCATTGTTCTGGCTGGTCGAACCCGCGGTGGCTGTAAAAGAGGGTGCCGTGGTTAATTTAAAGCAGGCTTCACTGTCCCTGTACCTCAACTACCATGTATACCAGGACACCTTTATTGGCGTCTGCAGTCCAGGGCACTGGGTTTCAGACGCGCACACACACACACACACACACACACACACACACACACACACACGCAGGCAGGCACACACACACACACCCTTCCGAACCATTTGAGTTGCTAACCTCTACGCGAGGGGTCGTCCAGTGGTGGCTCTCTCCAACCCTCCCCCCCCCTACACACACACACCTCTAGCAGGCCTCATTGATCAAACCCCCAAGTCTGACCGGGATGGTTTGCTTTCCCTCTTCACCTCTGCCACAGGGCAGTCTGCGACCCCTGTTTTTGACTGGTTCCTCGAAATAGGTTGTAGTCAACAAGGTGTGAGGCCACTTGAAACGCACCCAAATACACACGCACACACACACACACACACACACACACACGCACACACACCTCATGCCGTCCAAAGGCAAGCATTCCCGTAGCTTACCCCCTTTTCCCACAGGGGCTCGATAGAAGGGGAAAAAATGAAGTCAAAGCAGTTGTTGAGTTTTCAGGATAGATTATTAGCAGAATTGGAGTTTGTGTGTTTTTTGTCACTAGTGATTCAGAAATGTTTACTTAATATAATATCTCACTAATTTGGGCATATGTGGGATATGGGAGTTCAATGAGATTTGACGCAATGTATTTCACCGTTTGTTTTTGTTTTCTCTTCCTGTTCATTTGTCTCTTTTATTGCCTCCAACCGACTTTTCCATCCCAACGTCAATTCCTACCCGGCTAACCTAACGAGACAACACAAGCTAGCTTGGGATCATGTTCCGACTTTCTGGAAAGACTGTCCAAACGAGAGATCAGCCTGACAGACTCTTTTCCGGGTGGCGGGAATATCTGCTCCAACGTCAGGAGACTATAAACAAGTTATTATTTGTGAGAGCGATGAGCATTCAAGTAAAACATAACATTTTGAAATAGTTGGAATCGTTGTATCTTGTCCAAATACAGTGCTCTTCTATGAATGTTAAACATGCTGCTTTTACAGTTGGGTTGCTCAGTAGGCTAGCCCATGACAATGTTTGCTAACGTTAACCTGCTAGCCAGCTACAACTATGAGATAATATATTCACCTTGTCTTGTGTTCCACGTGCCCTCTATTCATAAAACCAATATCCAATAGTACATAACTTGAGGCTGCAGGCTATCCATTCCTAATATCATCAGACCCTGTTTGACTGGTTCGCGCTCTTTCTCATTCTCTTCCTGTCCCTCTCTGTTTCTCAAACACACACACACACACACACACACACACACACACACACACACACACACACACACACACACACACACATTTCATAGATACGCGGTTGGGTTCTAGGGGGATACTGAGAGCGAGCCTTGCGGAATGGGGCATTGTAGAGTTCAGAGGTCAGAGTTTGACGTGAAGTTTGTCGTTAACCCTATTGGCTCCTCACAGCAGAGGGAGGTAGTACAAAGAGTAATGCTGTGCCACAGGCTCTTGGAGGACCACGGAATGACCTCCCAAAATGATAACTTTGATATTCGATAAATAACGCTTGCAGCTCAAACAAAACATTCTGGTTCTCACCCCTTACGACAAAGGAGAAAAACAACGGTTGAAAAGGAATATGTGGAAACTTGTTGTTTTCTTTGTTGAGGAAATCGATTTGAAGGATTGCCAATCACTTGCAGTCGCGGCTGATAACATACAAAAAGACAAAGCACTTACCTCCTAGTAATTATCCGACTCAATTGTCTATGTTTAACCGGTTTGCAGTGTACAGAATGATTTTGTGGTGTAGCTTTCAAACGCTTCCACTGAAGCTCAACCACTAGAAACATAGCTTTAATCGCCCTCGCCATCCTCCTATACAATCTCCTGTTCGACTAGGTAGAAAACGCTGGCGCTGTAGACTGGTCGTAAGAGCTGCTGGCTTAGTCATAGTTGGATAGCGAGAGAAAGTGTGTGTGTGTGTGTGTGTGTGTGTGTGTGTGTGTGTGTGTGTGTGTGTGTGTGTGTGAGAGAGAGAGAGAGAGAGAGAAAGAGACTGAAATAGCAAGGTACTCATGGGTATAGGGCATTTTAGAGTTGCAGTCTGGTACACGGACCAAACGGCATAGAAAACACTGGGGGTCCGTGAGAGATATAATATTCAGAGAAGTGAAGAGAGGAGAAAGTTAGGTTAGATTGGCTTTTAAGACTCTGAATGGGTGATGGCTTTGGGAATCAAATTTAGAGGAACCTGTTCTTTAGACTCTCAAGCCTATTCCTTGGCTTGACCTCATGTCCAGTTAGTTGCTAGTTCTAGCAAGTATGCTATCACTACAAGCTAGCTCATAGTGGTTAACGATGGCCTTTAGACCAATATTCGGACCTCACACAAACTCGCATTGTGTAGCTCTTGTGTGTGTGTGTGTGTGTGTGTGTGTTTGTGTCAGTGAAGGGGCTGGAAGTTGACCTCAGAGAAACCTTACGGCGAGCGAGCATATAAAAACATAAACATAATTCTCAAGATAATCCGCTCGGCAAACGTACAGCCCCGGGGACAAAGGGGAAATTAAACTGAATCATACTTAATGAAATATACAGTAGATATCATCTTTGAGGGGGAGTTTACGTGGAGACCCTGTGCACATGGTACAGTGGCCAACAACGCCGCCGCAAAAAGGCCCCGGGACATCTGTAGAGAAGTCCATTTGTATGTACACACGAGATCCAATTTAGCCCAACGTTATCTCACGAGACGGTTAGCAATAACTGGGTCGGGAACGGATGAGATTCTCATCTCATGTTGAGAGATATCGGCCATAAAAACTCGACATGAGATCCCAGCCCGACTGGAGTTCACATCGAACTTGTACTGTTATGCTTTTTGAGAAATCTGATACCGTAAATAGAGAGAAAAAGCGTGAGATAAACGCTGTCGCCAACAATCATTTTCAGACATTTGCTCTCGGAACTGCAACGACAGGCAGCCAGAACTCAAGTTCCTCCATTTCGTTCCTCAAAGGCCAAAGACCCTATAAAGCCCCACCAGCTAAGTCAGTCATGGACCCGAGTGGGACCCCCTGCCAAGTAACCATCAACAGATTTTGGCTGGAGCTCGGAGTAAAAAAAAGGGTGGGGGTGAGGGATACTGTATATGTTTATGTATATATATGCGCAGTCAGCATTAGCTTTAGTTACAAAGTCCTGCAAATAAAACTCACATGATATAAGATGGAGGATATCGTGACACGGTAAATGCTCTCTCCCCTACAGGGTTGGCTGAGGGGAGCAAATAAAAGAGAGGGGGGGGGGGGGGTCTGGGTTAGGCAACCATGCCTTAATATATAATCATTAAAGAATTTAGATAACGCTGGCATTGTGACAGGAATGCTGTCTTTGATTGGCCGGAGATTCTCACACCTCCAATAAGAACCGTCCCTACATGAGGAACAGGAAGTACTAAGCATATAACGCTCGTGTTGATTCGCACATCCCATCGCTATCGCGACAAGCTAAGATTGACACGGTCTCCCTCGGCGGTGTAGTGATTTCGCCCAGGCACTTTGAAGAGGCGCGATCCCTAAGATGGCCGCCTACGGGGTCACTCTGTGTCACTGCCGTCTGTTTCCATGGCATTGGCCTACAATCCTCACAACTTCACATAACTCTGGTTGGATGGACGCATCGAGCTTGTCAGCATTGTGTAGCAACATGCGACTGTTTGTGTGTCTCCAAATAGGTCACCAGTAATCTATTGATCTACGGCCACTTTTGATATCACACGCAAACACAACCTTTTAAATATAAGTATTAAATAGTAGTAAACACTCTTCAAAGAAATGGAAATATTGAATGTACTACACGGAAAGAAGGTGTAGATGGTTTTTTCAATATATATATATATATATATATATATATATATATATATATATATGTAAAGTGCTGTTTTCCAATCAAAAGATTAAATAATAAACTCTTTCACACACACACACACACACAACCACATATAGCCACGCTCACCTGTGATTGGCTTGGTGAGGCCCACAAAATCTCGTCAGTGGCTTGGCGTTGAGACGGCGGCGAGTGTCTCCCTTGCTAGACAGTGGTGAATAACAACGTCAGGTGCTATCTGCCTTTAAATGGAAGGGGTGAGGAAACTAAGAGGTACACCTTCTTTGCATTCAGACAGACTCTCTATGTGACACTGTGACAAAGTTCAACGCCAGCAGTTACATAATGGACTCCTCAACAAACAGTCGGTTCCCTGTCTGGTGTGTAATGGGAAACTAAGAGGTATACCTGTGTGTGTGTGTGTGTGTGTGTGTGTGTGTGTGTGTGTGTGTGTGTGTGTGTGCAGACTGAGTGTTCATGAGGACTGTACCGTTGAGCGTCTTTTTTTTTTTTTTTTTTACTACACTTCATTCCTATGCATGTATGATGTTTATGTGCCAGTGTGACAAAGTTCAAAGTTTGCATTTACACAACGGACTACAAATAAGTTCCCTGTCATAAATGAAAATGTAATATTGAAGTGCAATTCAATTGTGTTTTCACAACAACGCTCAATAGAAAGAGACACACAGGGTTTGGAGCGAGGCATTTGAATAGTTCATCATTAGGTTTGAAATGCAGTTACAGTGTGTGCGAGTTATCAACAGGTACAGTGGGGCCAAAAAGTATTTAGTCAGCCACTGATTGTGCAAGTTCTCCTACTTTGAAAGATGAGAGAGGTCTGTAATTTTCATCATAGGTACACTTCAACTATGAGAGACAAAGATGAGAAAAAAAATCCAGGAAATCACATTGTAGGATTTTTAAAGAATTTATTTGTAAATTATGGTGGAAAATAAGTATTTGGTCAATAACAAAAGTTCAACTCAATACTTTGTAACATAACCTTTGGTGGCAATGACAGAGGTCAAACGTTTCCTGTAAGTCTTCACCAGGTTTGCACACACTGTAGCTGGTATTTTGGCCCATTCCTCCATGCAGATCTCCTCTAGAGCAGTCATGTTTTGGGGCTGTCGCTGGGCAACACGGACTTTCAACTCCCTCCACAAATTTTCTATGGGGTTGAGGTCTGGAGACTGGCTAAATACTTTTTGGCCCCACTGTATATATGATGTTGAAAGAACTCCAGTTCCACAACTGTCACTTTTCCTAAGCACGCGGAATGTGTTGATACGGCATCCATTTTACAACAGCCCACCATGAGAACTTCACAGACCCAGAATGTGTGGGAAGGGGTTTGGGGTGAGAGCAGCCATGCCACTGTTTTTTTCCCCTAAGGCGGGAAAGTTTCCGGAACGTTCCCTGGAAGTGAGCTGCCCTCGTCTCCGGGCGGCAGGGCAGTGGTCTCCATGGTTCCACACTGTGGTTCACGCCGCCGCCATTGTCGTTCATCCCTCGCTTTGTTTTCCTGTCAGATCCACCCGTAACGCCGCCACGCATTCGTCCCCGTCCGTCTCTCTCTCCTTCTCTTTCTTCCTGCCTGCCCTCCCTTTTCCTGTCTCTCTCTCATTCTCTTTCTTCCTGCCTGCCCTCCCTTTTCCTGTCTCTCTCTTCTTCTCTTTCTTCCTGCCTTCCCTCCCTTTTCCTGTCTCTCTCTCCTTCTCTTTGTTCCTGCCTTCCCTCCCTTTTCCTGTCTCTCTCTCCTTCTCTTTCTTCCTGCCTGCCCTCCCTTTTCCTGTCTCTCTCTCCTTCTCTTTCTTCCTGCCTTCCCTCCCTTTTCCTGTCTCTCTCTCCTTCTCTTTCTTCCTGCCTGCCCTCCCTTTTCCTGTCTCTCTCTCCTTCTCTTTCTTCCTCCCATCTCTCCTTCTCTTTCTTCCTCCCATCTCTCGCTCTTCCGTCCCTCTCTCCTTCTCTTTCTTCCTCCCTTCTCTCCCATCTCTATGTACTTCATCGCTGTTTGTTCAGCTGCTGGGACGCACGGAATCCAAGTGGGATCTGAGGCATTGTTGTCCTGCGGTGTTCCGGATCACCGACTAACGCACGTCAACAGGGTGGATGGGACGTGTGGGGACCGAGGACGGAACTTGGGGGCCTAGAATGAGTAGCGGTGGTGTGTGAGTCATAGTTGGATAGCGAGAGAAAGTGTGTGTGTGTGTGTGTGTGTGTGTGTTAAGTGGCGAAGTGCAGCGAGTAGAAAAGAGGACCACCCTTCTAATATCTAATGTCAGTCCAAGCTACCACAAACTTGTAAACTATTCAAATCGGTCAGAAGCCTACGGTTGAGCACGAAGAAAGTTAGTGAATGTCTTCCTAAATGGCCGTTCCACAAGATACGCGCTGTAATACTATGGCGCTCAGGGAGTCGTTCATGCCAGACTTGCAGTTTAGCATGTGTAATGGTGCAGACTGCTGCCGTGGCCAGCATTGGCAACGACCATAACTGGTCTCTACATTTCACTGTCGGAAGCTCGTAAATGTGAAGACAGTATTTCTAGGATACAGAGCTGTAGTGAAACGCCAAATGGCTGCATGTGTCAGAGAGATGGGGGGGGGGGGGGGGGGGGGGGGGGGGGGGGGGGGGGGGATACAGAGAGAGAGAGAGTGATTCAGAGAGAGAGATACACAGAGAGAGATGCAGAGAGAGAGAGATACAGAGAGAGAGAGAGAGAGAGAGAGATACAGAGAGCGAGATACAGAGTGAGAGAGAGAGAGAGAGAGAGATACAGAGAGAGAGAGAGATACAGAGATCCAGAGAGAGATACAGAGAGAGAGAGAGAGAGAGAGAGAGAGAGAGAGATACAGAGAGCGAGATAGAGAGAGAGAGAGAGAGATACAGAGATACAGAGATTCAGAGAGAGATACAGAGTGAGAGAGAGATACAGAGAGAGAGAGAGAGAGAGAGATACAGAGAGAGAGAGAGAGAGAGTTGACTGCAGTGTATGAGCGTGTTGCTACTTAACAGAGCGTGGCCTGACAGTGTTGACGGTACACTGAGACCGGCCCCCCCTGCGTCTGTCTGAGTCCCTCCCCAGTGATTCTTCCCTACCTCCCGTCACCACTGAGCTGAAACAGACACAGGGCCTAATTAGGAAGGGGGGGGGGGGTTGTCTGCAGAGAGAACCGTCAAAAAGTTTCGGAGAAGTTACGCCGCCAAGTCGAGGAGCACTGCTGCCGTTTTGGCGTTGGCATTGGCACCCGGGCGGCCGTCTGCTCCGGACGAACATCTAGACGGCCGACTTGGCCCTCATGGGGGTCATAAACACTGAGAAACTACTTTTGGTTGACGTATAAATATTCTTCTTTGTAATCTAATGTTGTGCAGTGCTTGACAGTCCTCCTCTGTACAACGAGGCTGTACAATGAGAGAGAAAATATCATCGTCAGACAGATCCTCCACTCACTGTCTAGAAGTGGGAAGGATTTCCTCTCACTCGATTGTCTTGTGTGCTTCAGAAAGGCATTGCAGCTGCTGGAATGCAAGATAATCCCCCCCCCCCCCCCCCCCCCCCAAAAAAAAGCTTTTAGCACACACACTCCCATGCCACTAGTAACACAGCATACCAACCCTCACTGCTCTCCATGTGTCACTGTGATTCCCGCCGAAGACGCGGGCACGAGGTAGCCTTTGCCGTGCGGCGTCGACGGGGAGACAACAGCAGTCGACCTTCTGCCGACGAGGGCGGGATGGCGCGGGATAAAGCAAGCGGCCCGCCCCGGCCCGCCCCGGTCACCGCCCCCCGTGAAGACAGGACACCGCGGAACTGGATTCCCTCAGTGGAAGATTGAAGGGCGTTTGCTTACCTGACAGGATGAACGCGTGACTCCAACCCGGCGTGGGTCTTCAGTGATATGCCTGGGCCGGTGTAGACCGGACACTTATGGCTGGGTGGGATTGTATCACGCCGGCCTCTCTCTCTTTTGTTTTCTCAAGTGGTACATTGTGGAATGGAGTTCGAGAATGTGAAGGGCCGGGGAGATGATTGGTGGTGGGGAGGGTGCGTGTGTCATGCAGGCTGTGTGTGTGTGTGTGTGTGTGTGTGTGTCATGCAGGGTGTGTGTGTGTGTGTGTGTGTGGGAGAGTGAGAAGGACGGGAATGTAGGTGCGTGTGGGTGTGTGTGTGTGTGTGTGTGTGGGGTGGGGGGGTAAGAAGGATGGGTGTTGGTGCAGGTGTGTGTGTGTGGGGGGGGGTGGGGGGGTTAAGAAGGATGGGTGTGGGTGGTTCTTTTTTAGCTTGACATTGAGGTTCACTTCAAGGGCAACTAAAGCCCCAGTCTCTCACTTCTTTTCTTCCCTGTCTTCTCCTGCACAGGGTTTGGCGTTGGGAGTACATCCGGGCCTGAACACAGACCCATGTGCTGCTCAACACACATTCTCGGGCACTCTGACAAGAACCTTAAAGAGCGTTCGTCTGCAGATTCTTGCAAGAGCTCAACGTCTAACTTTCCACACAGGGTAACTTGATGTGGCAAGCCAATGGCTGCACGTTGACCTCAGGGACGCACACAGGAAACAACGCTGATTGGTTCCCTACAAAATGAGCTTCTCTCTCTTCCCCTCCGGGTCTCTTTCAGTCACGCGGCGCGCACCATGGAAGGGCAACGCACAAACGCATGAAGTGTTTGTCAAGCCAAGCACACAATCTTTAAAAAAAAACACGTCCGGGCCTAGACTCCAAACATTCGGCCCTGAGTGACCTTCGACGCCCCTGCCTCTATCACATCCACCCAATGCCTCCCCTCTAACCCCCCCCCCCCTCCCCTCCTCCTCCTCCCTCCGCCCTTTCTCGCCGACACGTTTCAGCTGTGAACCATTAGGGTTTCGTCACCTCGCCTAAGGATCAGTAGCCGCAATCAGGCCGTCGGCGTTCGTTCCGAAGTGCTTGGCAGCCCCAACGACAGGTGTCCGTCGACGGGCCAACACGTCAGGCTGAGCGATGGATAGGTGTGTGTGTGTGTGTGTGTGTGTGTGTGGGGGGGGGGGGGGGGGGGGGGGGGGGGGGGGGGGGGGGGATGGGGGTGTGTGTTCTGCCCATGTGTCACCCCCCGGCTAGGCCTTTTGGACTTCTTTTTCATGCTGGCTCAGGCCCTTCAAATCCAAACAGAACGCATTCAGGGCACGTTTGTTGTTTTCCCTGCCTGTGGATTTAGAGACTTGATAGCGGCTTATTGTGCGTTGTTGGAAAGATACTGCACTGCAAGTTAAGCAATCACCATTCCCTCTTGGATGACTATATGGCGGGAGTAGAGGCTGTGGTGACCACAACAACAGTCGTTGCTATGGGTCACGGCAGCCGCAGGTGTTGCGGCCGGTCGTGAGTCACCCTGCCGCTTGTTTGTGCGTTGCTGCATGACGTCAGTCTCCCGACACCATGCGCTGCGGCCTCTGGAACCACCAAGGGAGCCGTAAAGGGGGATGACAGCGTGTGACAAAGAGCCTGGAATCTCCTTCCTTAACAAGCAGCTGGGTCCAAACCCAGCCGGATCGGGTAAAACCGTGTGTCTCTTTTTTTTATTGGTAGGTTCAATCCCCCAGCTCCTCCTCTCTCCTCCCCCCCCCCCCCCCCCCCCCCCCCTCGTATCGGAATTGCTCTGATCCTCCTTCCGTCGGTCGGCTCGTGTGAG
>CM030191.1:8246046-8256046 GCA_017639675.1 Aplochiton taeniatus
GCTCTCGTTCCGTTGAAGTTGAATCTGTACTCCTGCTATCGTTTTAATCCGCCACCTAATACTGGGCTTTCTACGATGGCTTGATAAGTTACTACTAATACATACGTCCTCAAGCGCACCACAGGAATCCCTCCGCAGGGCAAACACACTATAATGATTACACACCGTCTGGATCGCACCACCGGAACCCAACATTAGTGTGTGTGTGTGCGCGCATGAGTTTATGTTCTGTGTGTGTCTGGGTGTGTGTTTCTGTGATAACAGCCTCAGCTGTCACCATGTTACATTGATAGTCAAGTCCCCCTAAAAAGAAATAGTCCTTTTGTTTTTTTTCTGGACAAATTTTCTGTCTTTACTCGGGAAGGAAAAATGTTATTATCAAAACAATGCAATGAAGAGCAGCAAAACATTCCGACTAAAACACTGTAAAACACATTAATGACTATCAATGGACTGGGTATGTATTCAGTATGTAGAGAGAATCTACTCTCTCTCTCTCTCTCTCTCTCTCTCTCTCTCTCTCTCTCTCTCTCTCTCTCTCTCTCTCTCTCTCTCTCTCTCTTTCTCTTTCTCTCCCTTTCTCTTTCTCTTTCTCTCCCTCACACACAAACACACACACACACACATACACACACACACACACACACACACACACACACACACACACACACACGCATTTAATATTCAGGTTCTGGAGTCAGGCCGGGACTTTATATTCGTAATATATATCTTTTCTTTTAAAATACAGCAGTCAATCAAACAGTCGCCGGCCCTACCCTGTGTCTAAGCCGGGGCGAGCCTGGGAACCTGTCCGGGCGCGCCGTGAAGACACCTCCTCCTCCACGCAGCGGCGGAGTGAGCACAGGCTGAAACAACACACACACACATGTCTTGTCCGCGACACACACACACACACTCACGGCCGTTTACCCGCCATGTCTCCGTCGTCTCCTCCTAAGAACTTCTCCTGGGTCGTCCCGGGGAAACCGGCGGGGATGGGCCAGCCCGACATGCCTGGCCACTACCGGTACCTCCTGGCCCAGGGGGTCCGACACCTGGTGACTCTGTGCGAGGCCAAACCCCCGGGCTGTGGGGAGTGGCCCGGGCTTGTGCTGCACCACATCGCTGTGGTGGACTTCACCCCTCCGACGCCGGACCAGATAGAACACTTTCTGTCCGTGGTGGGGGAGGCCAACGCCAAGGGAGAGGTGAGCGTGTGTGTGTGTATGTGTGATAGGGGGGAAGTGGAAGCAGAGAAAGCTGGTCGCCGGTCATATTGAATGAAATATGAGTGAATATTTTCTCCCTTTGCATTACGAAGCGAACCTGAGCTCATTGTTTGCCCCCAAACTGGGTAAATATTGAACTGATCCTCTCATATTATTATTTGCCGAGCAGAATAACCTAACCCAATAAAACCTCAGTGTACAGAGTACTATACAGTCTAATGTAACCTAATATCACCATGTACAGTATACAGTGTAATGTAACCTAATATCTCCATGTACAGTATACAGTGTAGTGTAACCTAATATCACCATGTACAGTATACAGTGTAATGTAACCTAATATCACCATGTACAGTATACAGTGTAATGTAACCTAATATCACCTCAGTGTACAGTATACAGTGTAACACTGTCAAACTGGTTACACAGGTTGATAACCTGCTTGTGTGTGTGCATTGTATCTGAGCCCCGCTGTTCTCATGAGTCAACGCATGACAAAGCCACAGTGACTTGAACATGTATCCTAAACAAGACCGCCTTGAGTCGCAATATCGTCTGGTGGTCAAACTACAGAGGCTCTCACAAGCACAGCAGGATCGCCTTGCTTTATGTACTAAAGTCGTTTCGTTTGCACTTTACCGGATCACTTTAACATTGAGTTTGAGCACACCCATCATTTCCCAATTGCTGCCAGACCGCATCTCTTCCTGACAATGATGGCAAGATAGCGAGGGGTTACTCAACCGTAGGCAAAAGAGGAAACAGAAATGGGGTAGTTTGTGTTTTAAAGACCTAAAGGAGGATGTCCCCACTGCCCTTCTGACCCTTGTGTGTGTGTGTGTGTGTGTGTGTGTGTGTCTGTGAAATATGCTGCTGTTATTGCACGGTGTTTTCCGAGCCAGATACAGAGTGTTTTGGGGATTATAATTATACCCACGCCCTTTCCCTCCTGGCCGGACTAAACACATTCCAGACGTGTGCTTTGTGGACACAGCGGACTGCAGTCAGATGTGCACCGTGGCATGGTGATTGTCTGATACTGAGCGAGTGGGAGGGTGGGTGTGTGCGTTCATGAGAGTGTGTGTGGGTGTGTGTGTGAGAGTCAGTGAGTGAGTGAGTGAGCGAGTGAGAGAGAGAGTGTGCTTGAATGCCCAGATATCCCAACTTGCAAACCCACCAATCAATCAATCAATACAGAGAGCTAGTCACCCAACTCCATTTCGGCAGCACAGAGGCAAACCCCATGGAGAGCGGTGACAGCGTACGGGGCCAAAGCCCCCGCGGCAGAAACAGTCCTAAAGCCTAGGGGGGGGGGGGGGGGGGGGGGGGGGGCGGGGAGAGACACCGGTCAGCCCTGATGTTGACGCGTGTTTAGACCATTAGAGGGCTGGGGCCAAAAGACAAACAGACACTGAGTCCCAGAGAGGAGCTTGTTGAGAGAGAAGGGTGGAGTGGGGGCCATGACAGAGAGCGTCTCTAAAGACTGGAACTCATTGTCCCGGCAAGACAAGCAGGGATTACGGCAAATCCTCCCCCCCACCCCCCACCCCACACACCTGCGTGGGCAGGTACATGTGTTTACGATGGCGAGAATGCATGTGTGGACACGCGAGAAAGAGAGTGTATTAGGGAACCGTGTGTATGTGTGTGTGTGTGTTATGTGCATGTGTTTATGTGCACATGTGTGTGCGTGTGTGTGTGTGTGTGTGTGAGTGAGCACCAGACCCTATAGCCAGAATGTGACTCCAGCGAGGGAATTAACATTCCTGCAGAGAAACCTGCTGATTGTGGGGAGAACAGAGGGGCCGGGTTTCCTCCGAGTGCTTTGAAGAGCTCACTGAGGCATCGTCCACCCCACCCCCGCCCCGTCCTCTACAGGAGGGATACCCCATTTGTAAAAGCAAGGGAGTAGGGAGGGGAGCAAGAGAATGACGAATAGGGAGATAAAGGAGAGAGAGAGAGAGAGAGAGAGAGAGAGAGAGAGAGAGAGAGAGAGAGAGAGAGAGAGAGAGAGAGAGAGAGAGAGAGAGACTGAGTGATGGAGCAGGAGCCAAACGGCCCTCCTCCCTGTCTGTCTAGAAACAGAGTCAGCACTCCCAGTTTGTCTCCCTGTTTGTCTGGGGACTGTGTCAGCACTCCCTGTCCTCCTCCTCTTCCTCTTCCTCCTCCTCCTCCTCCTCCTCCTCCACTCCACTCCTTGTCCTCCTCCTCCAACTCCTCCTCCTCCCTCCACCCCACTCCTCATTTCTAACCCCAGCTCCTCTGTACTCCCCTTGTCCTCCGTGATATCTCGTCTCCTCTGCTGTTTATTCCCCTTTACCCCCCCCCCCCCCCCGCTACTCCTTCCCCTCGCATCCCCTCTTTCCTCTCTCATCCCCTCTTTCCACTCTCACCCAGCCCTCCCTTTCCCCCTTCACTCCTTTCTGTCTCCTCCACCCACCCCTCCCATTCTCCTCTTAGCCTACATATCTCCCCTCTCTATCTATCTTCTCCTGTCCTCCCTTGCCATATATTCCTCCTCTCCTGAAGTCCCCCCCCCCCCCCCCGTACTCCAATCCCCCCGCCCCATCCATTACGCTCCCAGAGCCTGGTGGGACAGAGGGAGAGCACACGGTGGGCAGTGGAGGGGGGGCGGAGGTCGCCGCCCCCAGGGACTCAAACTGCTGCCAGGGACCGCCACGTCATGAATCCATGCTCTGCCCCCCCCCCCACCTCCTCTGCCTTTCTTGGCCCCCAGGCCCAACCCTCCGACGACTGGGCCACGGGGCCGGGATTTACGACGGGCTCTCCCCTGGCTTCCCCCAGACTTTTTTTCAGGGGGCCTGGCCCCGGTGATGGATGGGCCTCAGACATGGCTGGCCCTCGCTTTCCTCCCGACGTGCCGCTCGGACAAATTGATGGCGCACTTAAAAGGGGAGGCGAGACAGGAAAGAAGGAGAAGGGGAGGGGAGCGGGGGGGGGGGGGGGGTTCGAGGGGAGCGGTTTCACTTCCAGTACTTTCGCACCGGCGTCTCTGTGCAGCCGGGCGACCGGCCGCTCTGCGATGGCCGCGGTATAAATCTGGAGGAGGAGGAGGATGAAGGCGAGACGTCTTGCCTGAAAGTGGAACGACGTCAGCCCAGAAGAATGCGACCGCTACCACCGCCCCGACTCCTGATCCATCAAAAGATTCATCCGCGGGCCTTCTGCCAGGCCCTTCAGGGAAGCGTCGTGTTTTCCAGGTATCGGGACAGAAGGAGATTCAGAGAAAGTTGTGAGACGTGGTGGGAGTACAAAACACAGGCCGTTCTGATCCGAGGCTACGCTGAACATTTCGCCTCTTGATAATGTCCAAATATTTGAGGAGAAACTCCCAAGATGATGTCGTCAGAAAGCCTTATTATGTTTTCGCCTGGAGCACACGCAGAGTTTCATTGATAGGAATAATCCCACAAATCTGTAAATCAATACCCGTAGTTGGAGTTGTTTGTACTTGCAGTATGAGGAGAGTGCTTTACTACAGCTCGTTCCTTCGGACTGCAGTCTAGTTTGAGTGAGTTTTGAATGAAGTTATGACACTGTGTTTTCACCTTTTCCACTTCTCTGCTATTTGGCATGTGCAATGCACTCGACCAGGAAGCAAATATGCAGGTTCATCTCACGTGGAAAAAATCCCGACATTTACTTAAACTACGCCATTTACAGACCTGCCACAGAACAAACACGTCAAAATGAAGACTGCATAAAAGCACGTTAATCAAAATCCATGAAAACGAACCAACTGGCCGGTTGCCCCACTGGTCACGCGTGTTCCTCATCTGTTTTGTTTTTGCATGTCCTTTAATCACGACACAATCCACCTCGCCCTAGAAGTTGGCTCCCGCGATTCGACATGGCTGTCAGTCTGGTCGCCGGGGAGATTTGAGCCCGGGCAATGTCTCCCCATGTAGGAAAAGAAGAACTAAATAACAAAAAAATGGAGAACAATGCATCCTGTAATGGGTTCTGTCTGGCATGCCTTGGCGAGAGAGAAGGCAGGACCGCAACACAAAACCCACAAAGGACTCGCTGCCCCACAATCCCTCTGGGCGTACTCCCAAGACGTGATGGCCCCGGAGACAGTGGTCCCCGAGAAGGGGAGCCCACACTGGAGGAGGGCTGCAGAAATGGACTCCCAGCCTTCCCAAGATAAACACAAGGAACGGGCCGGCAGGTCGTGACGGAGTCAACAAACAACCACCGGAGAATGGGCTGGAAGCCACCTCGTCGGAGTGTGTATGTGTGTGTGTGTGTGTGTGTGTGTTCGTTATTTGGCGTTACAGGCACATATCTAAAAGTGCCAGTGGCAGTGTAAGAGGCTGGTTTTAAGGGGTAGAGTCTACTCCTTGCCGTATCCCCGCTCATCTTGCGGGGAGAACGAGTTCCCAGTGGACTGACTGGCCTTTAGGAGGTCCAAGCAAAGGTCATTGAGACAAAAACATGGCCGCCGTTGTTGGCCCATGCTCAGGCCTCCATTACCTCTTTCCCTGACAAAGCACAGCCCTCCTCCAGCTAGTGACCGGGTCAACAGGCTTTGGAGGGTTTTACACCGCTCAGCGAAAACGAGCTGACAGAAATGGAACTGGACCTGAACTGTGCTGCAGTGATATGGCCTTGATGGGGAACCCTGCACACACACACACACACACACGCACGCACGCCCACCCGCCCACCCACCCACACAACCCCCCCCCACACACACACACACACACACAACCAGTTCTGGGAAGTTAAATAGTAGTGAGAGGTCTCACACTCTGGGAGGATGTTGGAGAGGAAGTGGAGCTGGCGATGGTCTCAGTGGTGATGGGGGGGGGGGGGGGGGGTTGGGGCAGCGAAACCATTTCCTGTGCCATCCCCAGCCAGCCTCTGCCATGGACCTCAGACCACCATGAGAAGCGGCTCAGTCGACATCCACAACACACACACACACACACACACACACACACACACACACACACATATAAACGTCCTCTGGGAACTAGACCCTTTCCTTCTCCACCCCGCCCTGGCAACACGCCGAGATGCCAGGCACATCAAACAGGCCAGATCAAACGACAGCAACACCGCTTGATCCAGAGCTGAATTGACCGGCACGTTCAGACGCAGGAGAGAGTGGGCACAACGGAGGAAGTGGTGTGGAGAGATGGAAAGAGAGCCGAGAGAAGAGCGGAGCGCTGCGATTGAAACGCTCAGCTTCACGAGGCTCGGATCGGTCCGACGTCTCAACGACTCCGAAGTCAGGAAGTGACCGCTGAGAGGCGCAGGGCACGGTAACCGTTGGAGAAAAGGAGCAGAAGGCGTAGAAGACAAAGTAGAAGAAAGAGGTGGGGGGAGGGATGAGAAGCTGAGAAGAGAAGCAGGCAGAGCGAGGGATGAAAGAAGAGAGGAGGAGGAGGAGGAGAAGAGGTCTGGGGGTTTAGGTTCCCCCCAGATGAGGAGGAGAACCTACCGCACGCTCTGGTGACGCGGCCCACCATGTCGACCCGGCCCCGTCCTGCCCACACACACACACACACACACACACACACACACACACACACAAACACGCACACCACGACACAGCCTGGCATGGTGGTAACCCACATCTCTACGGGTCACATACACATACACACACACACGCACGTTGAAGCACAGCCTTGCAGCAAAGTGAATATGCGCACAAACACACACGAACGTGTACAAACACACACACACACACACACACACACCCAGGTGGATAAACACACACACACACACACACACTTATTCACACACACACACACACACACACACAGACGTTGGCGTGCGCTCAGTGCATCTCTTCCTCCCTCACACACCATGTCTGTGTTCTTTGGCTGAAGGTGGGGCTTCTCCTGGAATGAAGCCTCTCTCTCCCGCAGCAGAGGTCTCCTGGTACTGGGAGGGTTTCTCAACGCTGTGGGCCTGGAGACAGCCCTGCCAGACTGACTGTGTGTGTGGGTGGTGTATGTGTGTGCGTGTGCGTGTGCATGAGTCTGTATGAGTTTGTGTGAGTTTGTGTGTGTGTGTGTGTGGGGTGGGGGGGTGGGATGGGGAGGATGGGGGGGATTGTATGTATGTGTGTGTGTCTGGGGAAGGAGGTGGAGGTAATAATTATCTGGCGTGTGTGTGTGTGTGTGTGTGTGAGTGTGTGTGCTCGTGACCTGTCCATGTTTTGACCAGGCTTCTGGCTCAGACACTCTACAGCTGGACGCTCCCGTGCGCTAAGGAGGGCTCTGCAGCCAGCCAATGGAACGCACCGGCTGACCCACCATGTGATCAGTCAGCACCCTCAGTTAACACATCGGACACACACACACACACACACACATGTATGTCACAAGACTGAGCTGAACCGTATGTAAGTTTGGGGGGGGTTCTCGTCCACCCTTGGCCTTTCAGTGGTAATCATGGGAGAGAGGGAGAGAGGGAGAGAAGGAGAGAAGGAGAGCAAAGAGAGGAGGGAAGAGGGGAGGGATCGAAGGAGGGAGGGAGAGGATTAAACAAGTGTACGGTGAGCGGATGGAGGGATGGTTAGAAGTTGAGTGCATTCACCCCCACCCCACACACACACACACACACACACACACACACACACACACACACACATACACACCCTCAACACCCCTCCTCCCCCACCCTTCCCTTCCATTAAAACCAGATCGTTGGACTGGGCCCATGTTAGAGAGTTCGGTCAACATGACGCTCTTTGGTTTGTTGTTGTCTGACTCCCTTTTCGTCTGTAGTTAAAAGAGCAGACGTGTTCGCGTTCCCTGAGTTTATGTGAGGTGTTTTTTAATGAGAGCAATAACAGTGATTGGAGTGTAAGCCATGTTCTTACTGAGTGTGTTTTAAGAGTCTTCTCATGTTCACACCGTGTGTGTGTGTGTGTGTGTGTGTGTGTGTGTGTTAACCGAGGGAAAATAAAGTTTGTGGGTTTGAGAATAGGAATGTACAGTAAAGTTCCCACTGTCTGGAACACACACACACACACTCACACACGCACACACACACATACGCACGCACACACACAGTCCTACACAGTCCTACACAGTCAAAATAAGGTCCATGAACACACATCACACATCCACTCACACCAATACGAGAACGCCCAGTCACTCCTTCCTCAGTTAGCGTGAGTGAACGAGTGGCTCTGAACAATGGGGAGGGTGAAGGGTTAATTAACGTGTGGCCCTGATGACGAGGATGAGGGCTGGACCCCCCGTTCTCTTCCTGTAGGAGGGCGCACACACACACACACACACACACACACACACACACACACACACATACACACACACACACACACACACACACGCACACGCGCACGCACACAGTACACTTCAATCTCATGCCTCATTCGGCCCATTGGGATGCTGAACTGTGACGTAGCAACGCAGGGGAACAATCGAGCGGGCCTGCCCAGGAAAGGCTGCCCGTCCCTGGGCACAGGGACCAGCAGGACCTGGGTGGAGGCTGGGAGAGGCAGGCTGGAAGGGAGGGATCCTGCTGGTGATAGATCCTAGCAGCTGCAGCCCAGGAGACGTGTTTTTATTAAAGACTCACACATTGTACAGTCACGAGTGTGCCCACAAGCGCACACACGGACACACACACACACACACACACACACACACACACACACACACACGCTGTCTTCTCATTTCACAGCGGCAGCTTCCTCGGTCACGCACGGCGCCAATGGCAACACTCCCACGAGCGGTTTTGATCTCCATGACAGGACTCCAACGGCGTTCCCTGTTATAAATCCGGCCCCCTTCCCGGAGCTCTGCGAGCTTCCCGTTTGTTATGTGACTCCACGATACTCGCCATAAAAGACCAACGCCTTCTATCTTTTCCCCCCACAAATAATATCTCGCCGACTGGTTCCATATTTCTGACGAGGCTAAAATATGCCACGGGAAGTTACGGCTTGTTTTCCGTAATCGACGATGCCAGTTACCCTGGAAAATGTGACGGCTGTTTTTTTTTTTTTTTTTCGCGTGGGCCCCGCGGCGTTCCGTGTGTTGATAAAAAAGGGTTGTGCGTTCACCCAGGGTGATGAATAGTTGTGTTGGTGTCCCGTCTGGCACGGCATTGGAGGAATGACGAGGTGGGAACGCCAGTCAAAACACAGGGAAGATCCCGACATGTGGCTCCAGTTTGGGGTCCCGGGAAACCCCCGGAAAACATGCAGTGGGGTTGCATGCAAACATGCAGTCGGATCCTCCATCTGGCCCTCTTAAAACAAGAACTCTGCGCATGTTTATATTATTGATATGATATGATAGGGCACACATGATGACAGAGAGAGCGAGAAAGAGAGAGAGAGAGAGAGAGAGAGAGAGAGAGAGAGAGAGAGAGAGAGAGAGAGAGAGAGAGAGCGAGAGAGAGAGAGAGAGAGAGAGAGAGTCAGACATAACAATCCTATTCGATATTAAACATTTAGACATTTGTGACCTCTCCCCATCTCCCCTCCCAAAACCCGGTGGACACCTGGCTCCAATGAGAGAGGGGAGATTATCCAAAGCGAGCCTCACCCATGGCAAGCTGAGCAGGAGTGTGGGGGAGGGTTCCAAGGTCCTCATAGCTGGTCCTCAGGAATGTATGCATTGTTTCAACCATGAAGGCCATGGTGGAATATGTCTCCAACAGCCTTCCTCCTCTCCTCTATCTCATTTCTTCCTCTCTCCTCTCCACCTTTCATTCGATCTTGCTTTTTATTTATTTTATTATATTTTAATATTGGTGTA
>CM030191.1:8261046-8286046 GCA_017639675.1 Aplochiton taeniatus
AAACAGAAACATATGGATGGCTGGGGTAGAGCGCTGTTTCACTTTCTCCCTCTCACGCACGCACGCACACACACACACACACACACACACACACACACACACACACACACACACGCATGATCTGGGTGCCCCAAAGGTGGATATCTTCCAGCCAAAGGCCTTGGATGTCAAATTGTACCGGCGCCAGGAAAAAGAAAAGAATGTTATTAGATGCGTCATCCATCATTATGTCAAATGTATCCCTGGCTGACACTTTGAAAGTGAGCGAGGTGGATTCTGAGTAAAAACGCGAAATATTATTTTCCTGTTGACCAGAAAACGCGATTCCCCCAAATAATATTTATAGTTATTTCGGGAACATCAATAAATTACACGTTGCGACTTTCTCGGAATGGACAACAACTGTGAAATTGAACTGGCTACGGGGAACCAAATGTCTCTCTGTCCTCTCCTGTCTCTGTCCTTCTCTCCTTCTACATTCTCTCTCTGTCTGTCCTTCTATCCTTCTACATTCTCTCTTTCTCTGTTATTCTCTCCTTCTACATTCTCTCTTTCTCTGTTATTCTCTCCTTCTACATTCTCTCTGTCTCTGTCCTTCTCTCCTTCTACATTCTCCCTCTTTCTCTGTTATTCTCTCCTTCTACATTCTCTCTCTGTCTCTGTTATTCTCTCCTTCTACATTCTCCCTCTTTCTCTGTTATTCTCTCCATCTACATTCTCTCTCTGTCTGTCCTTCTCTCCTTCTACATTCTCTCTCTGTCTCTGCCCTTCTCTCCTTCTACATTCTCTCTCTGTCTCTGTCCTCTCCTTCTACATTCTCTCTTTCTCTGTTATTCTCTCCTTCTACATTCTCTCTCTGTCTCTGTCCTTCTCTCCTTCTACATTCTCTCTCCTTCTCTTTCTTTCTTTCTTTCTTTTTCTTTCTTTGTTCCTGTCCCTCTCACCGTCTTTAGAAGCTGGAGGATTACAAAGCGACTGTCAATCTATCTGTTAAACTTTAACAGTTAAAGGAAGTCAAATAAAATCACTGAAATTCGCAGTATTTAATCCCTAATAGCTGTATATATATTTTTATAAACAGCCCATGTAAGATTGTTTGAACGTTTCACGATGTGCCCTAAGGAAGGTTCATTTCAGTGTTCAGCCGTAATTGCATGTGAGTCACTTTTTATTCAAATGGCTTATATTTCCTCTCGTAATAAAAATTCCGGCCTGGCTTTGTTTTTCTTCTGTCGGTTCTCTCCTCCCTCTTCCCCACCCCTCCGTCTCCTCTTTCTTCTTGTGGGGATTGGATATATGTTCGGAGGGAAGAATGTGTTTTTGGGACCCCGTCCTTCGATAGGCACTGATCTGAAAGAGAGGGTGGAAACCGGCAGGCACAAACCTCTCACACACACACACACACACACACTCAACAGAACTCTTTCTTTCTTTCTTTCTTTCTTTCTTTCTTTCTTTCTTTCTTTCTTTCTTTCTCTCTCACCATCTTAGAAGCGGGAGGATTACAAAGTGACTGTCAGTCTATCTGTTAAACTGTTCTTTCTCGTGCTGCAATCCTTCCTTTTCCTCCACTCCACTAACTTAATTTCCCCCTCTCTTCCTGTAAATCTTTCTCTACAGCTGTGGATATAATCAAAAGGCCCTATTCAAAAGAACTTTGTGTGTGTGTGTGTGTGTGTGTCCATTTGTCCATGCCAGAGTTGATTACCAGGTCTCCACCCAAACAGCCTGGGTTCATCAACCTCCTATGGTCCATCCATCTCCTCCCCCACATCACTCCCATTCAACAAAGATCTCTCTCTCAACATGGCTCCATTAAGACACGCACGCACGCACGCACGCACGCACGCACGCACGCACGCACACACGCACACACGCACACACGCACACACACACACACACAGATAGACACAGTCAGACTCCTCTGTCAGCAGGTTTCATTAACCTCGACATGTTTGTTAGGGCCGACGCCATCGATATTGAACTCTCCGCCGCACCGTATCACTATGCTTTAAGGTAATGCCGCTGGTCACCAGGCAGTACTGAGCATTAGAGAACGTAGTGGAAGGCCTCCCCATGTGGAGATGGACCAACGTAAATTCAACTTATGACGTCCTCTGTGTTCTCTCACAGACGGATGTTGTCGACGTGAGGGAGCGAACGCAACCCGCTCTGTTCCTACGGGATAGCCTCTCCGTGTAGCTGATCCCAGACCAGCTAAACTGAAGGTGAGGGCAGGGGCCACGCTCCTGTGGTTGGGCCCTCCCTTTCCTGTGGGGTCATGGGGCCGCCCTGACAGAGTGAACCAGGCAGGGCTGGGAGGGAACGTTGAAAGGGTGGTCTGTGTTTGTGTGGCCCGCCTGTTGTGGCCGACACCAGCAGCAGGGTTAGATGATAGCGCAGAGTGGTGGCTGAGGCCACGCAGAGAGAGAGAGAGAGAGAGAGAGAGAGAGAGAGAGAGAGAGAGAGAGAGAGAGGAAGAGAGAGAGAGAGGAGGTGGAAACGGAGCAAGGCCACAGAAAACACTGGATGGACCCCAAGCTACCAAAGACAAAGGCTGGAAAGAAAACACTCATCCTAGAAAGCCTTCTTTCTGAATGCATATCCAGCCCCTCTTCTTGTATCATTCTCATACACACACACACACGCACGCACAGATGCACGCACACACGTTAAAATAACACCCCCCCACACAAACACATACACACACACAGATGTGACCACGTAGCACTGCTGTAATCTATCCTGCAGACTGGAGGGAGAGTAGCCTCAGTGACCAGGCTGTTAAGTCTTCCAAGACTGCTGACGGTCTCTCTCTCTCTCTTGCTCTCTCTCTCTCATCCTTTCTATCTCCCCTTTGCGTTCTCTCTTCCTCTATCTTACTTTTTCCCCCCTTCTTTCTGTTTGAATTTTTTGGAATCTCTCTCACGCTTACTATCTTTCCCTCTGTCTTTCTCCTCCTCCCTTTCTCTCTCCTCTTTGTCTCTCTCAGGGCTCCATATGTGAGCCTTGCCACGTTCCCACTCCATCATGGTGGAGTGCAGAGAACGGGAGATCACACCCGGTGCCATACTTTGCCAACTCACCCAAGATGCCATAGGGGATGGCGCACACACACACACACACACACACACACACACACACACACACACACACACACACACACACACCCTTGGCCATGGCTGGCACAGGGTGACGTCAGCTCAGGGATGTGTGTGTGTGGGTTGGAAATGCCTGCGTTGTCCTGTGGGAGAGAATGATGATGAGTGACCACTTCCATATGGCCGTTTATGGCTGGATAGACTGTCTGGGTTGGCGAGTGTATCTAGCACAGCAAAGCGAGCGGGGTTGTGTATTTTTCTAAGTGTGTGTGTGTGTGTGTGTGTGAGGTTGTGTGTCTGACGTTGAGTGTCTGTGTGTTCAGGGTGGCGTGGGAAGGAACAGAAGTGGGTCGGGTTTCAGGCTTACCTAGTGGGAAACTAGCGTGTGTGTGTAGCCCAGGACGGCTGAAAACACAGCTGGCTCAGGACAGCAGAGCCTGTTACCGCGGGGAACGAGATGGTGCTGACCAGGCTTCTGATGCTGGAAGTGTGTTTGTTTTTTCTGCTTCCACTAGTGTGTGTGTCCCTCTCTTAATGTGGGTATACACGGTAGGAGTGTGTGTGTGCGTGTGTGTGTGTGTTTAGTGACTTAAACAAATATAAGCTGATGAGAAGATGAGAAGTAAGTAAAACAAGTTTGAATTGAGCCGTGAAGACTGTGACTCTGACTGAACTCTCTAGAAGAACTGTGGTTTGTTCCATTTTTTGTCCTTGTCGGAAAACTGCGTAAAAGGGACAGATGTGCACGGAGAGAAAGACAACGGAGAGAAAGACAACGGAGAGAAAGACAACGCAGAGGAGGAATTGGTAGAGAGGAAGAGAAATTAGGTTTTCGGGGTTCCACTGAAACTTCCGGCAGGCTTTGCATACAGCAGCTGTTCTCATAGTCAACTCTCTCTGGTGTCTCTGTGGACTCACTAACCCAGAAACCCCTAGCTTTTCATTTCATCTCTCTCTCTCTCTCTCTCTCTCTCTCTCCCTCCCTCTCTTTCAAAAACCACTCCGCCATGTGTCCAGGCCCATTGGAAGTTTCCGGAGAAGCTGAGCCAAGACGGACCTACAGCTCATGCGGCTCCGAGTTTGCTGTGCTCCAGAGAATCCATCACCTGCGTGTGTGTGTGTGTGTGTTTGTCTGTATAAGCATAGGTGTGTGTGTGTCTGTATGCGTGTGTGTGTGTGTGTGTTGGTGGTGGTTTGGCGTCCTGGACACAGGCCTTTTCAATAGCTTCAGCTACTGTAGTCTATGTCCAGCTTTGTTAAAGTCGAGAAAACACATGGGGAAACAGAGCGAGTCCCCGCGAGGTGTCAGTGTGTGTGTGAGTGTGTGTGTGTCAGTGTGAGTGTCAGCGTGTGTCTGAGCGCCGCCGCAGTGTGAGTGTCACTCATGGGAGAGATGAAGGGAACACGCAGCACACCTGCAGGCGGTCCAGTATAATACAGTGAGACGGGGTTGATTCTATTCTTTTTAATGCTATGGCTAATTCTCTAAACACTCCCCCAGCGCCACAAGGACTTCAAGCAATCATCCTTCCACTACAAAAAAGCAAATCTCTCTCTCTCTCTCTCTCTCTCTCTCTCTCTCTCTCTCTCTCTCTCTCTCTCTCTCAGCTCTCAGCTCTCAGCTCTCAGCTCTCAGCTCTCAGTGACAGCTCTCTCTGGAGAGTATGTGCCGAGTCAGCCGTCGAATAAACATGACCACATAGTCTTGGTCAGAGGGACGGGGGCGTGAGTGGGGGAGGGGGGGTCCTCGTAGTTGAGTGATGCCACTCTCGTATCACCTAATCAGCACGTTAGCCAACCCCCCCCCCCCCCCCCCCGTGAGAGGGCCGGTGTGTAAGCCTGTGTGGGACAGTTATTTATTGACGGTGTCCTCTTCAAACTCCACCCACAGCGGTTTTGAAAGGTGTAAGTTGTGTGTTGTTCTTGGGTGAAGTTCCAACCTCTCCTGGGCGAGTCTATGGCTGTTAAATCTCTTCATGGAAACCGCCTACGGAGTATTCTGAATCGTGTGATCAACCACATTCACCACATTTTTCTAAACTGAGATGTGATCCTTGCGGTAGTGAATAGGTCAGCAGATGGGTCTTGTCCCATTAAAAAGCATTGGACTGACATTTAAAACAAAAAGGTCAAAGTGCCCGTGCCCACTCCAGCCCAGTATTGCTGCCGAGTCCTGGACATTTCCACTCCAGCCCAGTAAGACAAAGGGAACTGGAAAACAGTGTAAAGCCCTCCATTCCACAAACACACAGGTCCCCCGTGTTACAGCCTCCGTCTTTGGCCTCCAGTGAATCGCCTCACTGTGCTCACATTTTCCCTTCGCTAGCGTCCTTTAGCCCTGGCTCTAACGACGTCAAATGTTCTCTGAAGGTCAAAGCGTCGTTAGCAAGTTTCCGTCGACCGCCGCCGCTCCCTTTGTTCCAGGCGACGGCCTTCTGCCAGGCCGAGCAGCAGTCCAGTGAAGTCCTGGCCAAATGAAAATGTAAATATAGAAATCGTGTCGTGGCGGTGACTGATCTCGGCCCAGCTCTTAGATCGTCTTGGTGAGTCGTTTTTTAACGCCCCCGTTCCCCCCCCCCCCCCTCCTCCCGGCTGGACTGTGCTTCAGAGGAAAACAAACAAAGCGCACTGTAAGAGACGGCCTGTTAACTGAAAACAGTTCTGCTTCCTTAAGCTCCTCGCCTCCTTCGCCGCTGTCCTCGGCTGCGTACGTCCGCCAGCGGCTCCCCAGAAAATATAACAAGGGGAACGGCCGAGCACGTTTCACGTGGCATGACACTCTCCAGTCGTTGTTGCGGAAGCCACATTGACAGCCGTTAAACGGGCCTTGTGTGGGCGCGCCGCAAATGGTGGCTGCCAGGTTTACGCTGATCAAATGGAACGTTTGTCGCCAGTTAAAAGCCAGGATCCATCTATAAACTATTTACGGGGGGTGGGGGGAGGTCAGCCAACAACAAGCAACAGCGAAAGAATGCAACGTTTACGGGTTGTTTTGACGGGATATGGGCCACAGGCTGCAGGGCGACAGCTAGCGACCGCCGGCTCACATGTGTGTGTTAGGGCATGGTTCACAGGCTTGGGTCAGTCTGTCCACGCACGCACGCACGCATGCACCACACGCACACACGCACACACACACACACACTGTGGTCACCGCCTGCATCCACATGCACTATGTACAGATTCTACTCTCTGGCTCTGGTATTTCCCTGACCGAGAGGAAAACTGGCAGGCAGTATGGACCCATGGGGACCTTGTGAAATGAGCAGTCTGCTGGCATTCCCACTTGGAGATAGACTGTGTGTGTGTTTGTGTGTGTGTGTGTGTGTGTGTGTGTGTGTGTGTGTGTATGTATGTGTGTGTGTGAGCGTGTGTGTGAGCGTGCGCCCCTGCAACTTTTTCAGTTCATAACATCATGCCCTTGGTGGTAGTGACATATTCCAAAACCGCAGTGTTTGTGTGTGTGTGTGTGTGTGTGTGTGTGTGTGTGTCTGCAGACTATGATATGTTCATTTGATTACACGTGCTCGCAACACACATGTACTTTGGGTCTATATTGGACACAGCCGTCCATATAAGTGGTAGGCTTGGGACTTCCTGGCTTTGAGTGGGGCCGGCCTGGCCCGCAGAGACTCATGTACCCATGACCCTCTTAGCCCACATCCTGTGAGGCAGGAAGTGCATTCGGCACAGGAAGTGCTCGTGATTGATTGGTGCCCGTTAAAAGGAGAAGGAGCCGGAGTGGCAAAGGGTGAAAACGAGCCACTGCTCACAGCAGGCTGTTTTAGCGTGTGTGTGTGTGTGTGTGTGTGTGTGTGTGTGTGTGTGTGTGTGTGTGTGTCGGGCCCAGACACAGGTACACGCCTGTCCTACATCCCTCCGTACACATCGATTCGCTAAGTGTGCGTGATTCAATGAAGGAACCTGGGATGACGGAGCCAGCACACCACCACTCCGGCTCAGCTCTCTGCTAATGGCGATGATGAGATCTCACCCTATCCAGTATCACTAAATCTATGGTGTGACACCACCAAGTCATCAGTAGCCAGTGGACGGGGGGTGGGGAGAGGGGGGGTGTACTCCGCACATCTAAGGAGCCCATGGAACAGTGCTGCACTGAAACAGATACTGTGTCAGGGTTGTGGGAAGTAACCTTGGCCCTCTCTCTCCCTCTGTCTGTGTGGGTAATCTGATCCAGTCGAACTGTTTGGGCTCCCACAGCACAAAGCCAAAAGCAGCAGGTGCAGGAGAAAACACTACCCCCCCCCCCCCCCTGTACTTTCCCATCCTCTCCCATTCCCACCTCTTCCACAAATGTTTGTCCAATTAATCTCTTAACGAGGCGGCCACTTGGAAAAAGGCCGCCTGGCGATCTGGATTACACTTTTTTAAAGTTCATACGCTGTTTCTTTGGGAGTCTATCATATCTTCTATTTTTAAACACAAGTTACTCTTTTGTCTCTCTGACTTTAAGGAGAAATTCGTATGGTCTTTAACATAAACAATTCTTGCCAGATCTGCTAAGGGGAATACATTCAGCGTTTGGTTGCCAGATCCTCAAGTTTCCAGCGCCTTCTTTTTTTTAATGAGGCTGTTTGGGGCATGTCTAACACGATGGCCAGACGTCTTAAACAAGTTTACACACGTACGCAAAGACACAGCTAAAACAAACTCCATTGGTTATTGACCTCAAGGGTGGGGGGTTGGGGGTGGGGGGATGTGGAGCGGGATAAACGCAGACTTGACCCTGACCTTTAAACCTGGATCTCTGATGTCTCCGTGTTAACCCCGACCTTCACCTTTGACCTCGAGGATGGTTTTTGTGTTGGGCTCCAAGTGGCGGTGCATTTTTAACAGGCAGCCCCCGTTTTCCCGACGGAGGTGAAGGGGATGGGCATTCCCAACAGCGGGATGCCGAGGGGGAGTAACGGAACGCCATTAGACACGGTCTGTACTCAGCCGTCGTAAATACACACACAAAACTACAAAGCTCAGAGGGGGTCTGTGTGTGTTTGTGTCTGTGTGTCAGCGTGTGAAGGTGTGTGTGTGAGTGTTTGTGTGTCAGTGTGTGTGTTTGTGTGTGTGTGAAGGTGTGTATGTTTGTGTGTGTCAGTGTGTGAAGGTGTGTGAGTGCCAGTGTGTGAAGATGTGTGTGTGAGTCAGTGTGTGAATGTGTGTGTGTTTGTGTATGTGTGTGCCAGTGTGTAAAGGTGTGTGTGTGTGAGTGTTGGGTGTGTGTCAGTGTGTGAAGGTGTGTGTGTGTTTCAGTGTGTGAAGGTGTGTGTGTGTTTCAGTGTGTGAAGGTGTGTGTGAGTGTGTGTGTAAGTGTGTGAAGACGTGTGCGTATGTGTGTCAGTGTGTGAAGACGTGTGCGTATGTGTTTGTTTCTGAGGGAATGTGAGTATTTAATTTGTTTTATTTTAAGACTTTTTACCCTTCCTGCAATCATTGACGCCATATACTGCATATACGTTATTACGTATTTTAATATTTTAATTACATACGAGCAAAACAACTACTTTGCGCACGATCTCATCGCTCTGATGGCTGTTTGGGGGATAAACTCTGGACTAGAGCCTTCTGCAACGGAAAGCTACGATTACACAAAAAAAAATAAGCATAACGCAATTCTGTTTGTGCAGTAGTAAGCAGGTAGGTGTAGAATATTGACTTCCAGTCCGGCCTTCTAGGATCCTTCCCCCCCCCCCCCCCCCCCCCCCCCCCCACACACACACACACACACACACACACACACACACACACACACACACAAAGGCCCATTGATCTCGCCCACATGTTAAAAAAGTTAGGGCCAAGCAATGGAGGGAATGGCAGCTATGTAGGCTGACCTCACCCCCCCACTCAGCCCTCTGCTTTGATCAAACGCTGAACGTGGTTTGTGTTTGGGCGCTGAATCGCCCCCGGGGTGTTGGGGACTTTCTCCGCTCTTACGTTGGAAGTGCGTTATTTCCTCAAACGTATTTAAGTCAACATATACGCCTATTACGGAGTGCCTTTAGCAAGACGGACACACATATGTGTTTTCTTGGTGGGTTACAGGTGCCATGGCAACCCTCCAACGACACAATATAGCCGAGCTGCCACACTTACTTTGTTGAGTGCGCGTGCCATGGCAGTCCAAGTGGAGGGGAGGGGGAGGGGGAGGGGGTTAGGGGACAGGCCTGTTTGCGTGTGTTGTTCAAGGTCAAAATGTGTTTAAAATTGAAAAAAAACTAAAACTATCAAAACTGGGTTCCTCTTCAACATAACACAACACTTTGTACTTGTGTACTTTGTGGCAAACTTCATCAGCTGCCTACAAAACCTGTCCTGGTCACCATATCCTGTTAATAAATTCCCAAAACAAATACTGAATTCGGTCTGTCGTCATTCCGGTCAGCTGCAGCCCAAGACTGGAACGATTTGCAAAAAACATCAAAACTGGACAATGTCATTCCCAAGTACGCTTTCAAACACTCTGTTATAGACATGTTACAGGTTATGGCTGATACATGTTGCAGTTTTTCTAGTGTCAAATAATCCTCACCGTCTGTCTGTGGGGTATTGCTGTCCCACGCAAGTTTTTATTTGTTTCCTGTTGCTGTCTGTTTTGCATGTTTGTTTTATTGCCTGTGTATGCTACGTTGTCCGGTCGCTGTATTGTTGATTCTGTTGTCTTCTGCTGTCTGATGCCTGTGTGCCAGTCTGCAAGTCCTCTATGTAATACTTGTCTCATGTGCACTTGTTGTTTGTGGCCAGGAATGGTTGTGTTGCAAATGTCTGGATGTTTGCTGCTGCCTTTTTGATGTTTATATTTCTTTTGAGCTCCTACCTGCCCCCTTCCCTCAATAGGTGGTGCCTTTTCCCAGGCCGCCATCGCAAATAAGAATCTGTTCTGAATGACTTGCCTGGTTATATAAAGGTAAAAAAACAACGCTTAGGTAGTCAGTGTGATTTTCCTGGAGGGTGCTTGTAAAAAAAACAAACTTTAGGTTTCAGATTCCAAATAATGGCCTACATGAGTTGATGTGCTCATAAATCAGGAGCTATAACATTTATTTTTACATTCAGAATGGTTATGTCCCAAGTTACAAGAGACGTGTGTGACGCCCACCATAATATTCATTGGGTTTGCCTGTGATCCATATCATTCATTGGGTTAGCCTTTGATCCATATCATTCATTGGGTTAGCCTGTGATCCATATCATTCATTGGATTAGCCTGTGATCCATATCATTCATTGGGTTTGCCTGTGATCCATATCATTCATTGGATTAGCCTGTGATCCATATCATTCATTGGGTTAGCCTGTGATCCATATCATTCATTGGATTAGCCTGTGATCCATATCATTCATTGGGTTTGCCTGTGATCCATATCATTCATTGGATTAGCCTGTGATCCATATCATTCATTGGATTAGCCTGTGATCCATATCATTCATTGGGTTTGCCTGTGATCCATATCATTCATTGGGTAAGCCTGTGATCCCTATCATTCACTAGGTTAGCCTGTGATCCATATCATTCATTGGGTAAGCCTGTGATCCATATCACTCATTGGGTAAGCCTGTGATCCATATCATTCATTGGGTAAGCCTGTGATCCAGGCTTTTCAGTATAGATCACTCCTCTTTGGTCGTACTCCACTTTCAACCGTGGCTTTGAGTTAAACAGAGTGTACAGTAAAAAACATCAAATCACATCGCCATTTAGGGTTAGGATGAAACCAAGAGATGCTGTTTCTCAACGATAACTTAGTTCAGTCCGTGTCTCTAAACAACACTTGTTTCTCTGTGGTAGAATGTCTTACTATCTCGATGGAAGAGGCGAGATTGAAAGCTTTAGCGTTTGGGCGTTTGTTGTCCATCTTTTCCTGTGAGGAGAACGACCCCCCCCCCCCATCCCCCCCTCTGAAGTAGGGTTAAAGCCTGACATTATCATACACGTCCCATCTGGAAAACTCGCCGAGAACGCTTACTCAGAAAACACCAGAACGTATATCGTCCCCTGGGGCGCACGAGGGGAATGGGATTTATTATTGAAACTCAACCGCTGACCCGTGGAAGCCCCCTCCTCCCCACACTCACTCACCCCCGTCCTCCTCTTTCGGGCCCCCAGGACCTTAACGGCCACGAACCTTCCCGATCTACGAGAACGACGGAGGCACGGGGGTCAAATATGAACCATGTGTTGGGGGACGTGGCACGGGAGGGGAGGGTGGGTGGCGGGCCGGTAGATAGGGGGGGGGGGGGGTTGACATTCCCACTCCCAGGTCATGGAACGGTCCGGACCGTAATCTAACCCGGATTCCCACCGGGCTTCGATTTATCAGGTAGATATTGCCCTTCTTCTCGTTGTCCAGGAGAGGCAGCAGGGGGCCCTACAGTACCAGGGTCATGACTCTAGGGTTTCTCCTGGAGCCAGCGCGTTCACACTGCGACGGCAGTCACCGGCTACCTCAGTGAGTGCATCGGTTACGCATTACATGGTCACCGTCTGGGAGTCGTATCATCGATTCGTTGATTTACAAATGGAATAATTCGTTCACGTCGCCCGTTCATGTTTACATTCACATCCCAACCATTCATACAAAATCAAAAAAGAAATCAAAAAGAAACCCCATAGCAATATATTTGAAGTTTTTAGTCAAAGTATATGAAGAGACAGCAATGCGTTCCCAGATCGCTCAAACCGACTGCTCCTGTGGATGTGTAACTGTTCGGCCAGTTCGGTTCGGTTCCACTCCGTCGTGTGAGAGTCCCATGACAGCCTTCCCAAAGTTCCAACGGTAGCCCTGTTCCCTTCCACCGTTCCATAACGCGCGCACCAACAGAGCAAAACGCTCGGCGAATCCCCCAGGGACGGGATTTTTTCTTTCTTTTTTGGACTTTTTGTTTTGTTGAGAGATTTGTTTTCGACAACTCCCCGAACATTCCGAAGCGAGTTTATTTCTGGACCAAACGATCGACCACGGGGCTGGTTTTCGGGGGAAAGCCCGGGGATTTTATTTCTCGGCCCGCCGTTTGTGTGGCCCGATGCTTTTAATCCGGCAGGTGTGTGGCCTCTGGGTGCAGTGTGCTGTGCGGCCTCGCTCCCCGAACACTCCTCCTTCATGACGGGGGGGGGGCGGGGGGGAGGGGGGAGGGGGGGGGGGGGGGGGGGGGGGTGTCTTTACTTTAGGACACTTTGACAGAGTAGGGTTTACCCTTCCAGACCATGAGTAATACGCTCCCCATAAAGCTGGCTTCTAGGCTTTTCCAAAAGCAACATTTAAACGACCTCTGCGACAAATGGTCTGGAGTCGGACTGGAGCCGAGGAGCTCAGCTTCGTCACGGATGGGCCTGCCGGCTGATCCTGGTGCGCGCAGCTGCGTGCGCAGTCACAGGTCAGGGAGACAGAGAGGTAGGAGGGGGGGGGGGGGGGGGACGTGCTGCTGACAAGTGACGGACAGAAAGAGAGGGGGTGGGGGAGAGACAATGGGAGAGAGGGAGAGAGAAACAGAGAGAGAGAGAGAGAGAGAGAGAGAGAGAGAAAGAGAGAGAGCGAGACAGAGACAGAGAGAGAGAGAGAGAGAGAGAGAGAGAGAGAGAGAGAGAGAGAGAGAGAGAGAGAGAGACACACACAGAAAGAGAGATGTCCAGAGAGCCCAGTAGCAGGGTAGTGAGTAGGGCCCCGGGGTTGTTGGTGTTTGTCCGTGCAGCCTCGTCTTCCTCCTCCTCGTCTTCCTCCTCCACGTGTTCCTCCTCCTCGTCTTCCTCCTCCTCGTCTTCCTCCTCCTCGTCTTCCTCCTCCTCGTCTTCCTCCTCCACGTCTTCCTCCTCCTCGTCTTCCTCCTCCTCGTCTTCCTCCTCCACGTCTTCCTCCTCCTCGTCTTCCTCCTCCACGTCTTCCTCCTCCACGTCTTCCTCCTCCACGTCCAATCCTCCTCGTCTTCCTCCTCCTCGTCTTCCTCCTCCTCGTCTTCCTCCTCCTCGTCTTCCGTTCCTCTGTGTTTGGGTTCCATCCGCTATGGGTTCCAACAAAGCAGGAAGCGGGGCCTCAGTGTGACTGGACCTCACAGGGATCGCCTCGGCCGGTCTCCATAGCAACGAGGCGCTGTGGCCTACGGTACTCACACCTGCGCCGGGGACATTCACGTTGACACAAAACACACACACACACACACACACACACACACACACACACACACACACACACACACGTATCATATTTAATTGACGTTGTAACGTTAGTTTAACAACCTTAAGGGTTTATTTTGTTAGTATGCCAGGTAACGACTCCACGGCAGAGTTATAAGGCATATATCTATGTCTGCCTTAGCGATCTGCTCCATTATAGAAAGGGTTGCAGTGACATTAGCGTAAGTACCTTAGCAGGAATGCAAGATTACTCGCCAACAGAGAGGGGCCAGTGTGAGTCATTTCAGAGGGGGGAAGAGAGAGAGAGAGGGGGGGGGGGGTTACAGTGGGGTACTGTGCCAGAGGGGACATGTTCACCACCCACCCCAACCCCCACCCCACACACTTATTTCACTTAAAAACAAGTTTGATGTTGTTGTTGTTTTGGGGAGCGCATTCTCGGAACGCGATTGATTTCGCCGTGATGTCACCTCGCAAAACGACGCGAGGTCGATGATGTCGATGATGTGTGTGTGTGTGTGTGCGTGTGCCATATTTTGGACCAGGTGTATCTCGGCAACCCACGGTGGGTCTCCCGGGCCCCACAAGGATAACGAGGACGGTTATATGTCCCTGAGCTGTCCATAAACATAATCCGCCAACGGCTTCAAGGCAGGCCGAGCGGGGAGAAAGTGGAAACGGATCCGTCTGTAAAATCCCAAACACTCCGCTGTCTGTGCCAGTTACCATGACAAACATATCCGTGGGGGTGTTTCCAGTTGAACTCCGTGGAATAATGATGGTCAGCAGGTGTGTGTGTGTGTGTGTGTGCGTGCGTGCGTGCGACTGTGTGTCTAGTTACTAGCTTTTGCAGTGTGTCTTGTCATGTTGACTGTGTGTCTATTTACTTTAAAGCTTTTGCAGTGTGTGTCTTGTCATGTTGACTGTGTGTGCACTGTGTGTGTTTTCAAGTGTTTTATCATGTTGGCGGTGTGTTTACTGTGTGTGTTTATAGGTGTGTTATCATGTTGGCTGTGTGTGTGTACTGCATGTGTTTATAAGTGGGTTATCATGTTGGCTGTGTGTGTGTACTGCGTGTGTTTACAAGTGTGTTATGTTGGTTGTGTGTTTATGTGCACTTTTCATTTTCCCTAGGCCAGTGTTTACGTGTGTGTGTGTGTGTGTGTGTGCGTTCTGCGTGCGCGTTGCCTCCATGCGGTTCACATAATAATAATAATAATAATAATTCATTTTATTTATATAGCGCTTTTCTCACACCCAAAGACGCTTCACAACAAGAGAACAGGCAAATAAAACAGAAATACAAGACAAACGGATAACAGGAGAACAGGTCGAGACAAGACAGCAATACAAACTACAGTAAAATTTGACAGAAATGTTGTAGAGGTAAGGGGCGTTTGAGTTAATTTAACATAACAGGGAAGAGAGGGCACACCGGAATACGAAGAGGAGCAATTACACTTTTATTGGGTGGAACCCAGAGTTTCCAGTCCACACATTGTTACACAGCCTTTCCTGCATCACAGTGTGTGTGTGTGTGTGTGTGTGTGTATGGTCTCGTTGTGGCCGGTCACAGGAAGAGCCCTGTTCTAATTTAATGGGCCCTGTAAATAAGGGGGCTAAGTAGTCTGTTTACAGCCCTGGGATCGGCTGCAAACTTTTTTCCACGGCGAGAAAAGAAAAAGCCGACTTGTAAACCCCACCGCCGTTAAGCAAGATAGCGAGCGGGCACGCTGGACGTAGGAGGCGGCGGACGTTTCTGGGAAGGTGTCTGAAAGGACTGGGCGAGAGGTCGACAGTGGTGGTGGGTGGGGTGGGGTGGTGGGGTGGGGTGTGTGTGGGGGGGAGGGGTGATGCCCCGCCCGACGTCTTTTGACAAACGCTTTTCGCCCCTTTCCCTCGCCCCCAATAATCCAACGCTCCGGTACGTGTCATCAGCTCGAGACATCTGCTGAGTGGACGGAACAGGAAGTGAAGAGAAGGGGGGGTTAGAGTTCAGCTTAACACCGGGACGAGGACCCCTCCCCACACTGTTGGACCTGCTGACCAAGGCCTTTGTGGACGCTGGTGTTTTCACGATAAAGATCTGTTCATAAACATACCTCCCCTGAGTGTTTTCCTGGCCCCTCTCTCTCTCTCTCTCTCTCTCTCTCTCTACCTCTCTCTCTACCTCTCTCTCTACCTCTCTCTCTACCTCTCTCTCTACCTCTCTCTCTACCTCTCTCTCTACCTCTCTCTCTACCTCTCTCTCTACCTCTCTCTCTACCTCTCTCTCTACCTCTCTCTCTACCTCTCTCTCTCTCTACCTCTCTCTACCAGACATGTTAACCCAGTGCGTGCGTACTCGGTCTGCCTTCCTCCTACAGGTCTGCAGATTGCGTAGAGGCCACTCAGGTAGCGACCTCCACCTCCGACCTCCATCGGGCAACCTCAGCCCACTCCTGGCCCTGGCTTTGGCCTCTCTCAGCTGGGACTCTCCCTGGCTGTGAGTAGTAGGGGGGCGGGGGGGGGGGGGGGGGGCTCCAGTTCTCCTGGGTGGTATACGGAGTGCAGCTGGGTGACCTCAGCCTCTCACCGGGGCCGGGGGCCAAGACACCTCGGCTTCAGGCCACGGTCTTCACGGCCAGGGGCTATTTATAGAGCGAGGGACGGCGCAACGCGCCTTAAAGGCACAGTTCACAAGCAACGTTTCTAGGTGGGGTGTTTGGCTTTGAAGTAGCATCATGAGACGGTCCTGCTACGAATAATCTCCTTTGCATTGAGTTTTTGACCGTCACTTCTCAGTATGGCTCGATGGGAAGGTTCCTAAAGGTGAACTAGGCAGGGTTGCACTGGGCCGTGCCGGTTCTGGGTGCACTATTTCTGTCTGCGAGGGCTGCAGGCCGCCGCGCAGGCCCGGGTCTCTGCTGGGTGGGCGGCCGTGCGACCACAGCGACGAGTGGGGAGAGAGAGAGAGAGAGAGAGAGAGAGAGAGAGAGAGAGAGAGAGAGAGAGAGAGAGAGAGAGAGAGAGAGAGAGAGAGACTGCACCAGAGAACTGGAGCAGACCCTGAACCAGGGCCAAAGCCAGCCAGCCAACCAGTCAGTTAGCCACTCACTCAGCCAGTCAGCCACAGGATCTATGTCACCCCAGCCAGATAAGGGGGTGTGTATCCCTGGCCCTGCTCCATGCCTGTGGCTGACTGCACTAAGTGACCCGGTCCTGTGTGTGTGTGTGTGTGTGTGTGTGTGTGTGTGTGTGCACGTGTGTGCGCACGTGTGTGTGTGTGTGTGTGTGTGTGTGTGTGTGTGTGTATCAGCTGGAAAACACGTTTGTTTTAGCATACTTGAATGTGTGTGCATGCATGCATTGTGTATTTGTGGATTTGTGTGTCTATTCGTACTGCCGTGCAAGTGTTTACCAAGAGTAGGTGACTTAAGTGAATAAGTTCTCAACCGGGTTGTTTATGTGTGAGGGAACGTGTGTGTGTGTGTATGTGTGTGTGTGTGTGTGTGTGTGTGTGTGTGTGTGTGTGCCTGTCCACGGCTCTGTAACTCTACCCCCACGCCCCTTTTCTCTTATTGTTATTGCAGCTGCATGCACCACCTCCCCATCCTCCTCCTCCTCCCCCTCCTCCTGCTCCCCCTCCCCCTCCTCCTCCTCCTCCCCCTCCTTCTCCTCCTCCTCCTCCTCCTCCTCCTCCCCCTCCTCCTCCTCCTCCTCCTCTTCCTCCTGATCATTCTCCTCCTCCTCCTCCTCTCCCCCCCTCCTCCTCCTCCTCCTCCTCCTCCTCCTCCTCCACCCAGACTCGGCCCCCAGGTGCTTTCCAGCATCTCCTTTCCTCCTCTCCTATCGTCCCGTCTTTTCTCCCCGGTCCTCTCCTTCATTTCATCCTCTCTTTCCATTCTTCTCTCTCTCCATCTATTTGGGGGGTTCACAGTTTGCCATGGCAGTCCTGATTTGGTGTACCACTCTCTGGTTCCCTCCCATTGCTTAGTGAGGCGGGCCAAAATAGTTCAGTTCAGAACACTAATTTCAAGGTGTTTCTGGTATGTGTAGTGGCCCTGAGCATGCGTATGTGTATATATATATATATATATATATATGTATAGTGTGTGTGTGTGTGTGTGTGTGTGTGTGTGTGTGTGTGCGTGCGTGCGTGCATGGGATATGTGTTATACATGAAGCAGGTTAGTTGTATCAAGAAGCTGAGGGCACCAGCTTTAAACGGTTCTATGCTTTATCAAAGCTAAACTATAACATTCTTCTGGACGGACGGCCGTGTCTTATCTGGAATGCCGTGACAGGGAAGGCTGGTTTTCCGAGCCTCTATCCAAACAGGGCATTCCTCCCTCCTCCACGGTGCATGGACCCGACAGAGATTGAGGGAAGCAGACATGTGTACAAGGTCATCTGCCCATTGGTGACAGGGAAAGGGCTTAGAGTCTGGAACGGCCTTCTAGAAACATCATGCATTATTATTATTATTATTATTATTATTATTATGAAAATGAGTGTCCCTCTAACTGCAGATGGGTGTTAATCATTGATAAATTGGAACTGAACTGGTGTCCTGATTTTTCAGAATTTCAGAAGTAAATTTGCCAAATTATTCCTTTTTGAAGAAAATAAGCTTTTTATTGTTTTGTGGGGGAACATTCCTGAAAATTCGACTTTCAGCGTGGTTCGGTATTCGTTGGAAAACCTACTGTCACAGGAAGGGAATGTTCCTATTGTTTCCCCTACAAGTATATGTGCCAAGTTCCTGTCAAGGGTAATTGACATGGACATAATAAGGGCATGTTTGGGTTCCTAGATGGGGAATGAGGACAGTAGGGACATATTTAAGTGTGACACCTCAAGCTCTGTTTCCAACCCGGGAGGAAGAATTTGCCAGTGTGGGCGACGAGGAAACCCGAGCTGGTAATGACTGTACGTGGCCGCCTTCGTGTCACTCAAACAGGAGGGCTTGCATCGCACGATAAGAAAAAATGCCTGGATCTCATGTCTGGAGGGTGAAATAGCTGAGGCTGACAGAGAAGTAGACAGATTGAGACAAGCGCACGCACACGTACACGCACACACACACTGTACCGATGTATAATACGGCAAAGACACGCACACACACACGCGCACGCACGCACGCACGCACGCGCACACGCACACAGAAAAAATAGACTCCATTTATCAAACACACTGACAGGGTGAGTGACACAGTCCCCCTCAGGGTCTTACTGTCAGACATGTTGAAATACATGGAAAAAGGAGGGAGAGGGACACTCCCTGATTCAAAACGAGGAGGAAAGTTGCCATCTTCATTCCTCCTCATCCCAGCATTCCAAGGATTCAAGGTGCAGGGGTCATGACAACACAACACCCTCGCACAAAAAGGCTTCTAAACCAACCAGACGTCAGCATGCTGATGTTGTTGCCAGATCAGCCACAACGCAGCTCAAAACAGACAGGGACAGCATACAGCCTATGCAGTGCGGTGATGTTAGGTTGCCAGATCTGCCTGAAAACCAGCTCAGAACAGCATTGAATTACATATGTATTCGCTAGAGAGCAGTCATGTTAGGTTAAATTAACCTGGCCCTTTCCTGCCGGGCCCCAACCCTGGCCCCAGGGCAGCACCGCAGACTTCCCCAGCTTAGTGGTTGTTTGCTGAGGCTTTGACTCACCCTTGAAGGGGTCTAGTGGTGGATCTGACCTGGGCTGATGACCGGGGTCAATGGTCTGGAGCTCCAGGGAGGCCTGGCTCGGTATTTACCCAGCCTGGGTGTGGCGCAGCTGGGGGTGAACTGGTGCACCAGAGGGGGGTGGGTGAGATCCCTGTTATCGAGCGCACACATGGTCTAGGAGAAGAGCTTTGAGTGTGTGTGTGTGTGTGTGTGTTAGAGTAAGAGAGACTCCCAGAGACAAAATTATCTCTATGTGTGTGAGTGTGCTACAGTAAGAGAGAGAGAGAGACTCCCACAGACAAAATAATATCTATGTCTGTGTGTGTGTGTTAGAGTAAGAGAGAGAGAGACTCCCAGAGACAAAATAATATCTGTGTATGGACGTGTGTGGTGTCTGTGTGTGTGAAAAGGTGAGTGATCGTAAACGAGTAAACACGTTTGTAAGAGTGCTCTTCATGTTTACGTCAAGGGAGGAAGGTTGAACCGGAGGGAGAGGGGGAGAGAGAGAGAGAGAGAGAGAGACAGAGCGATGGGAAGGCAGAGAGGGGGATGCCAACGCTGGGGGCCCCGTCCCACCGTTCACACCCAGGCCAAGTCACACTCCACGCAGGCAGCATGGGACCTGCTGTGGGCCTGGAGTAGCTTTCTGCTACAAATATCTGGACACACACACACACACACACACACACACACACACACACACACACACACACACACACACACCATGGATACTTTTCTATCATTATTCACACGCACGCACGCACACACACACACACACACACTCTCTCTCTCTCTCTCTCTCTTTTCTAAGTCACACCCGGTAATCCCCTTGGCTTTTCCACGTGCGTCCACGGCGACACCCGAGGCGCTCCACACGCCATCACTCAAACCCCGGGGTGTCGGAGACATGCGCGTTCCCCCCCCCGCTCTGTCGGCGCATCTGGAACCGGTCGAGGACCGGCCCGACCGACCCGGAACGTTCCAAACAGATCGATCTGTTCCCGACCTCAGCCAAGCCTCCCCACGTGTTACGAGCTGTGTGACGACGCCTCGGCTGGAAACACCGGCCGGTGGGGGTCAACGCCTGCCTCCCAGTTTGAGAGCTGCTTAGAGGCCCGCGGGACGTCTGTGTGCTGAAGGAGGGGGGGGGGGGGGGCTAGGAGAGGGGAAGAGGCAGGGGGGGGGGGGGGGGGGAGATGAACTGGGGTGAAATGGTGATTAACTACGGAAGGTAAAGAGAAAGATGGAGTCAAGGTGTCAGGGAGCTCTGGGTGAAATCGGGGGACGGGAGACGGGGGGGGGGGGGGGGGGGGGCAGAGGGGGAAGGGGTGAGGGAGAGGTGAGGGCCAGGTGCGGTGCACAATGTTCTACGATGTTCCCTCACCCCGACAGCGGCAGACTAAACATATCATTCCGGAACCTTCCAGGATGTCTAGTTTCTTCGCAACACACACACACAAACACACACACACACACACACACACACACACACACACACACACACACACACACACACACACACACACACCCCTCGTCCCTTTTCTTCTCACACCGTCACATATTTCCCCCATTCATTCAGGCTCCATCGAGGATCCAAAATGGCGTCCTCCTCCCTCCACCTTTACCCTCAACAGACTCTGGCCTGCCGTGGGGCCTCTGTATATTTCCCCTGTATCGAGACCACACAGTGGAGCTATTGCCAGAGGTGCTGAAGCGCGACCCCGGTTTTGTTTCGGGCAACCTCCGGTTTGTGCGTTGGCGCTCAGCCGTGTTTCCCTCTAGGTCCGGATAGCCCCATGGTGTGGGATGGACCCACCTTGTAGGACCGAACACACAGGACCCAGTACAGTCCGCTTCTCACGGCCGACTGGCTGGCTGGTAAACACTGCCAGACATAAGGTCTTCCCACTACAACTGTGTGTGCGTGTGCGTTTCAGTGGATGAGTTTTATATTCTACATATAAGATGATGGTTTCATGAGTCCCCACAAGTCTATGTGTGTGTTTTGGAGCGTCCACAGGTGCGTTTGTGTGTGCAAAGTTAATTCCTGCATTCTGTGTGTGTGTGTGTGTTTCAGTGGATGCCTTTTATATTCCTCGAATGTCTTTGTGTGTGGGTGTGTGTGTGTTGTGACCCTCTACTTCTATGTCCAGGTGGTCTAACCCCATGTGTCTTGAACCCTTAGTCTATATTGATGCTTTAGGGGGGTTGGGAGAACACAATGTTCCCTGTCTCCAACTGTGTGTGTGTGTGTGTGTGTGTGTGTGTGTGTGTGTGTGTGTGTGTGTGTGTGTGTGTGTGTGTGTGTGTGTGTGTGTGTCGGGTGAATTCCTCCCAGGCAGGCTAGCTTGGCGCTGCAATGTTTTGGGGCCATGTTATACATTCCCATGTATACAGATGGAAAGATGCTGTAGAGGGCTGCACAGCTTGACCCCAGAAACACAGCTATTCCCTCTCACAGACACACACACACACACACACACACACACACACACACACACACACACACACACACACACACACACACACACACACACACACACACACACACACACACACACACACAGACTCCAATGAACAAACACATACAGCCGCACACGCACGCAAATGCACACACGCACACACATACATATAAAATGAACACACATATACAGATGCAACCACACAGGCTCAAAACACTCTCTCTCACACACACACACACACACACACACACACACACATACACATACACATACACATACACACACACACACACACACACACACACACACACACACACACACACACACACACACACACACACACACACACACACACAGCAAGCTAGCCTGGTGGGCAGAAGGGGAGCCAACATTCCTGTCGCTCTGAAGCAGACAGGAAGTCTGCCCTAAGAGAAGAGATGAGTTACCACGACAACACCACTGCAGAGAGGCAGCATGTAAATAACTCCATGGCTGACAATGGGCCGCGGGATTCTAATGGCAAGGGTATGAGTTCCAATTACGCGCCGGGATTTTGGAGATATGTGTGGGGGCGGGGGACACACAGCCCCATACATGCCAAAAACACACACACACACACACACACACACACACACACACACACACACACACACACACAATCACACTCACACTCACACAGCAGAGACCTCTGGACATCACACAGCAGGCCTTAACACGGAACATGGCCGCACGGTCTCCAAACTCCCTTATAACTTGGTGTAGCTGATTGTGTTTCCTGCTGTGGTGGTTTTTGTCTTACTGAACCATCGTGTTTTGGGGGCTTGGAAAGACAGAGGGGTTCACTCACAGAGAGCCTGGTTCATCTACAGAGGGCCTGGTTCACTCACAGACGGCCTGGTTCACTCACAGAGGGCCTGGTTCACTCACAGAGGGCCTGGTTCACTCACAGAGAGCCTGGTTCACTCACATAGAGCCTGGTTCACTCACAAAGGGTCTGGTTCATCTACAGAGGGCCTGGTTCACCTACAGAGGGCCTGGTTCACTCACAGAGGGCCTGGTTCACTCACAGAGGGCCTGGTTCACTCACAGAGGGCCTGGTTCACTCACAGAGGGCCTGGTTCATCTACAGAGGGTCTGGTTCACTCACAGAGGGCCTGGTTCACTCACAGAGAGCCTGGTTCACTCACAGAGGGCCTGGTTCACTCACATTGAGCCTGGTTCACTCACATAGAGCCTGGTTCACTCACAGAGGGTCTGGTTCACTCACACAGGGGCTGGTTCACTCACACAGGGGCTGGTTCACTCACAGAGGGCCTGGTTCACTCACAGAGGGCCTGGTTCACTCACAGAGGGCCTGGTTCACTCACAGAGGGCCTGGTTCACTCACAGAGGGCCTGGTTCACTCACAGAGGGCCTGGTTCCCCTACAGAGGACCTGGTTCCCTCACGGAGGGCCAGGTTCACCCACAGTGTGCCTGGTTCACTCACAGAGGGCCTGGTTCACCAACCCAACCAATGAGGCCCAGAATGTCACCCATTATCAAATTAAAACACACTTTCCATTGGCTTGGATGGTATGGTGGCAGGTAAATACAACATTCCTGACACTTAGTATGAGAGTCACAGAGGTTCTGAACATGCAACTTGTTCTAATTCTGAGCGTCACTTCATTCCTTCCTTCCTTTCTTTCTTTCTTTCTTTCTTTCTTTCTTTCTTTCTTTCTTTTTTTCTTTCTTTCTTTCTTTCTTTCAAGAAAGAAAGAAAGAAAGAAGAAAGAGGGGGCAGCATAGCCTGGATCAGACTCCAACCCGCTCTCTTCGGTCGACTTTAGCAGGCAACACGGAGGCCAACTAGCTGCAGGGGGAGGCTAACACAGCGTGGCCGTATATCGCCCCCCCCCCCCCCCCCCCCCCCCCCCCCCCCCCCCCACCCCCACCCCCCACCAGAGTCAGGCGATACGCGCACGGCACAACACAAAGACCTGGAAAGCACTCAGGGCTCTCTGCGTGCCATAAAACCAGACTGCAGGCCTGGAACACGAGCTCACTGGCTGGAGCCACTCCACTCAGGACTGTCACTCCGTTGATGGAAAACAAGAAAACTCTACAATATGTTGGTGTGTGTGAGTGTGTGTGTTTGACATGTTGGACTGCGTGTGTGTGTGTGTGTGTGTGTCCACAGACACTGTACTGTTCCTACTGTGCCCTGTGAAAGAGTTTTCCTGGTCCGTTAGTAAAACCCTGACAACCTCTCAATGGTTCTCCCCCGCGGGGCAGTATATTACAAACTGGATAAACCGGATGAAATAAAAACAGCCTGGGGCTCTGATGGACGGGCAGACACACACACGCACACCCTCAACAAACGTACGCACGCACGCACGCACGCACGCACGCACGCACGCACGCACACACACACACACACACACACACACACACACACACACACACACACACACACACACACACAAAGACTACTGGCCCACTGACCCAGTCTCCAGCCCCTCCAGGCCTCCACACCAGGGGAGGGGAATGTGACAGCGCAGCAGATCCCAGCAGCAGGCCTCCGTCTGGGGGCCGGGAGCCGGTAGAGCCCGCAGTGGGCCGGTTCCCATGTGGTTCTCATCAGGTGAGACGCACAGGCACGTGGAACATTCCTCTAACCCCCCCCCCCCAAATCCCAGTGCCCGCGAAACACAGTCACATGTTGTCTGGGACGGAGAAGCGGTCCACAAAGTGAGAGGCTGAAGACACGCGACATCACAATAATCATAAACAGTAATAAACAGTAATAAGCCGAGAAATGCATGGGGGTTGGATTTCTGATCATCTTTGATCTGGTATTACTATTTAGAGACAAAGCCACGGCCACGGCCCCACACACACACACACACACACACACACACACACACATACACACACCACAGCCTCTGGTGGTTTGGTGTTCATCCAGGTAGCATGCGAGTGGACCCACCAGCAGCACGGTTCTGGCCCTCGCTGAGAGGGGAGAGATGGGGGGTGTTGTAGCCCGCCTTCCACTTCCCTCGCTCTGGTTTCCCCCTTCAGCGGACATCACTGCCAGGGCACAGAGCGCTATCCAAAACCAGACATAGCCAGATTCAATACAGCTCCACTCCACGGGACGCAGCGGATTCAAAAAGGGAATGACCAGACAAAGAGAGGAGAAGGCGTTGGTGTAAATGAGGAACGATTATGATCATTATTAAGATGATGGAGCTCCTGGAGAACACGTTTGGTGTCACAAGGGTTCAAACAAAAAGCCGACCTTGCACTCTCAACAACCTCTTTCATGAGATGAAAAATGGCGGCGGGCTTTTTCTTCCCCTTCCGTTCCTTTAACGCTTTCTCCTCCACCCAACGTTGAGAGGAGTCGGAGGACGGTCCAAAACAAACACCACCTCCTCCTCCTCCTCCTCCTCCTCTGCCCTGAAGTGTCCTGGAGAGCAGGACTTTCCACAGAGGGGGTTTAATGGCTGTTTGGGTGCCGTCTAACGGCTGTGTGTGTTGACACACCGTGGAGGAGGAGTGGTGACGGACACACTGTGGCTCCTGAGAGAGGCTGGAATCAGCGGCTTTGATGGCGTCACCCAGACGAGTGTGCGCAAACACACCGAG
>CM030191.1:8288546-8306046 GCA_017639675.1 Aplochiton taeniatus
GCACTTGAAAGTTGCTGTCACAGAAACAAATCTCCACCATTAGTCCTAACCGTGAGGGACTCCCGCTCGCTCTGACAGCAAGGCACTCTGCCGGTGACCTTTGACACGAGAAGGGGCTAAACACCATAATTACTGTCATTACCGTCACTTGAACCCTTGACCTCTCGCTGACGACACTTTGTCAGCACTGAAGAGTCATTACGCAATATTCCTCCGCTCCAAGTCAGCAGACATTACGCCATGGCCGGGGAATGGGGGATTCCTTGAGGAGATCATGACCCCGAACAGTAGTCTGTCTGTCTGTCTGTCTGTCTGTCTGTCTGTCTGTCTGTCTGTCTGTCTGTCTGTCTGTGCCTTTGTGTCTGTCTGCCTGTGTGCCTGTCTGTCTTTATTTATTTCCCCCACCTTTTCCCTCTCCTACTACTCTCCCACGATGTGTGCGCTCGGGGTTGCATCTACTTTTGTGTGTGTGTGTGTGTGTGTGTGTGTGTGTGTGTGTGTGTGTGTGTGTGTGTGAGTGTAAGTGCTCGGTAAATTTTAGTCGACAGGCTGGATTGGTCCGGTTTGAGTCATAAAGTGAAAGCCCCCCCCCCCCCCCCACCACCTATATCTATCCCACACATTCTACCTGTTGACACATTGACAGGTCAGACAGCCCGTTAGCATGCAGCCGTAAACACACGTAGACCCCCAGAACAAGCCAGAGAGGGGAGGGGTTAGTTGGGGGAGAAATGCTGGGGGGGGACGGTGGGGGAGAAACAGAGGGAGAGAGATGACAGGGGGATAAGGGCGGAGAGAAGGAGGGAGGGAGGGAGGGAGGGCTGGCGAAAGAGAAGCAGGTAAGGAGAGTCACACCACGAGAGATGAACGGGAGATGACACCTAATGTGCTGACGCGAATACCCTGGAATAACATGGGGGGGGAGAGAGAGAGAGAGAGAGAGAGAGAGAGAGGGACCAGGAATTGGCCATCTTTTAGCTTTAGTATATATGTCTTATCTGTGTTTTGAATGTGCACTTTATATGTTTACCGCAAGAGTGTGGGAAACGTCTTTTCGATTCCTTTGTATGTCTCGACATGTGAAGAAATTGACAATAAAGCTACTTTGAATGGAAGGGTGGAGGGGATAGGGGGGAAAGTAGATGGAAATTAAATTAGAATGGAATATATTAGATGGGACTAAACACGGAGAAGAAAAGAGGGGGGAAGTAGGGTGGGATGGAAAAGAGGGCTAGAGAGATGGAGAGATTAGGCTTGTCATCGGAGAATCCTCGGCCGTAATTAGAAGGTGGCGTGTGTGTGGCCTGGGCTTGTGTGAAGGTAACGTGCTCCGTGTGGAATGCTGGCGTGCCGCAGGGAATGTTTTTCTTAGGCTGTCCATCAACACACTGGAGATGGAGAGAGGGAGAGAGGGAGAGAGTAGAACAAGAGAGAGAGAGAAAGAGAGAGAATGAGAAGATAGAGTGAGAAGAGAGAGATATAATGAGAGTGAAAGAGAGAGATAGAGAGATAGAATGAGAGAAAACGAAAGAGATAGATAGAGAGAAAAAAGAGATAGAAAGAGAGGTAGAAACAGAGAGAAAGAAAGAAAGAGAACATAGAAAGAGAGAGAAACACCTGCCCCTCAAGAGGAGACACAGAAGGAGAACGGGGACCGAGGGAGAGACAGGCGACTGAAAGAGGGGAAGCAAAGCTACAGCCGGTCTTCCATGCTCACTTCTCTCTCCGTCGGCATTCCACCTGTCCCCCCCCCCCCCCCCCCCCCCCCCCCCCACACACACACACACACACACACACACACACACACACACACACTTTCTCTCCTGGCCTCTCCAGGTTCTTTTATCCGCTGCTGATCGGCTGGTATGGCTCGGCTACCCCCTCCCGCCACCAGCCACCTCCCTCGGTCATGTTTTCCCAGCTTAGAGGGGCCAGGGCAGAGAGGGGGCAATGGGAGACGGATGAAGGGAATGAAGGGAGGGAGGGAGGGAGGGAGGGATGGAGGATAAAGGGAGGGATGGAGGGAGAGGGAGGAAGAGAGGGATGGAGGGAGAGGGAGGGAGGGAGGGAGAGGGAGGAAGAGAGGGATGGAGGGAGAGGGAGGGAGGGAGGGAGGGAGAGGGAGGAAGAGAGGGATGGAGGGAGAGGGAGGGAGGGAGGGAGAGGGAGGAAGAGAGGGATGGAGGGAGAGGGAGGGAGGGAGGGAGGGAGGGAGGGAGGGAGGGAGAGAGGGAGGGAGGGAAAGGGAGGTAGGGCGGGGGTGAGTTTGCACCTGCAGCGGTCCTGAGGGACTGACTGGATGACAAAGTCTGGAATGCGCTCCTGGGGTCCCTTGTCTGTAAATGGCTGTCTTCACCCTTTGCACCTGCTATTCTCTCACTTCAAGACTTGTGTGTGTGTGTGTGTGTGTGTGTGTGTGTGTGTGTGTGTGTGTGTGTGTGTGTGTGTGTGCGCGCGTGCCGGATACGCAACGTCCTTTCGTGTGCATGTGTCTGTGTAAGCTATCACACCCCATCAGCACACACCCCGACACTTAGTGAAAGTATATAACCCCCCCCGCCCCCCGCCCCCCCCTCTCTCTCATGGTGGCTATAAAACACAGACACATCAAAGCCAGCCCCCGCTCCCCCTCCTACCCGCAAGGCCTTGCACCCTCTGACATCACCGCTGTCTGTTTGCACAGCTGCCCGCCTTCCAACGCCAAGGCAACCCCCTCCACCACCCACTACCGCTTGCATGAATATTGCCTCCATATGTGAGGGTATGAGCGTGCGTGCGCTCCTGCGCCAAGGTCTGTGTGTGTGTGTGTGTGTGTGTGTGTGCGTGTGTCCGTGTGCGTGTGCATGTTGCTGTCTACAGATAACGTGTGGAGTTTGAGAGGCGCGTGTGTGAGTGCACGTGTGCTCTTATTTGCTTAACCGTCTGCTACTCACACCGTCTGTGTGTGTGTGTGTGTAGAGGGAGAGGAGGCGGTTGTTATGTCTGAAAGACAGCTCCGCTTACATAACCAAAGTTTGTCACGACCCCCCCCCCCCCCGAAGGCTTCCCGTGAAAACGGACGTTTGGTTTCAAAACAGCCCCTTCGTCCTCTGAGGGCCAGCGTATTCCTACTCCCCAGCGTTCAGGTTTTCTTTTTTTTTCAGACCAGAGACTCTCTTATCCCAGTGTTCTGTCAATACGCAGAGCAGCGACGGGGCCAGACACAGACAAGGCCCAGGGTTGATAGCGGGGAGCACATTGTGTGGCGGTCTGGACAGCTCCACCGCCGAGCCGACCATTTTCCATTGTTGACAGTGGCCTTGCGCTTGACAATGTCAGCCGTCCCCGTCCGTAAATACAGTCGTCTACCTCATAGACCGGAGATGCGAGAGAGGGAGGGGGGGGAGGGGGGCACGGATCCGAACGTCGGGGCGATCTCGGGACGTCGTCGGAACGCTGCGCTCAGGAGACGGCCGTGTTTTCTTGGTGTGCGCTACCAAAGCCCTCGGGGGCCCTCGGGGGCCCTCGTCACAGCGTGTCCCTGGTAACTGAACTAAATACTGACTATAAATCATTCTTTCTCTACCTATTCTAGTCTCTCTCTCTCTCTCCATACTGACTATAAATCATTCTTTCTCCACCTATTCTAGTCTCTCTCTCTCTCTCCATACTGACTATAAATCATTCTTTCTCCACCTATTCTAGTCTCTCTCTCTCTCTCCATACTGACTATAAATCATTCTCTCTCTACCTATTCTAGTCTCTCTCTCTCTCTCCATACTGACTATAAATCATTCTTTCTCTACCTATTCTAGTCTCTCTCTCTCTCTCTCCATACTGACTATAAATCATTCTTTCTCTACCTATTCTAGTCTCTCTCTCTCTCTCCATACTGACTATAAATCATTCTTTCTCTACCTATTCTAGTCTCTCTCTCTCTCTCTCTCCATACTGACTATAAATCATTCTTTCTCCACCTATTCTAGTCTCTCTCTCTCTCTCCATACTGACTATAAATCATTCTTTCTCCACCTATTCTAGTCTCTCTCTCTCTCTCCATACTGACTATAAATCATTCTCTCTCTACCTATTCTAGTCTCTCTCTCTCTCTCCATACTGACTATAAATCATTCTTTCTCTACCTATTCTAGTCTCTCTCTCTCTCTCCATACTGACTATAAATCATTCTTTCTCTACCTATTCTAGTCTCTCTCTCTCTCTCCATACTGACTATAAATCATTCTCTCTCTACCTATTCTAGTCTCTCTCTCTCTCTCCATACTGACTATAAATCATTCTTTCTCTACCTATTCTAGTCTCTCTCTCTCTCCATACTGACTATAAATCATTCTTTCTCTACCTATTCTAGTCTCTCTCTCTCTCTCTCTCTCTCTCTCTCTCTCTCTCTCTCTCTCTCTCTCTCTCTCTCTCCATACTGACTATTAATCATTCTCTCTCTACCTATTCTAATCTCTCTCTCTCTCTCCATACTGGCTCTGCATTCTCTCTCTACCTATTCTAATCGCTCTCTCTCTCTCTTTCAACCCATCTTCTTTTCTCTGCACTCTCTCCTCCATGCCCCACTCTTCCACGGTGATGAGCACCCCCTTCAGGCCTTCAGGGTAAACTGCAGCGGCCCGCGGCCCTCTCATAAGGACCACATCTGGTTCGACCTCCGAAAAAGGAGAGGCATTTCAAATAACTTTGCAGAAGAAACGGGTCTGTCGTTTACACAATGATTTTGTCAGGTACGCTCAGCGCTCGAGAGGCCGGAAGGAAAAATAAGCCAAAGAGCAAATTAAATCAGAAATAAGTGCCAAGACGTGACGCAGAGTCTCAGAGAGGAAGAGAGACGGAGAAAGAGAGAAAGAAACAGAGAGAAAAGGGAGAGAGAGAGAAAGAGAGAGGAATTCTGCCCAGGCAGACATTCCTCCTTACTGAGGTCGAGGGTCACTGCTTGGGACGACCCCTCCCACAGAAACATACCATCAACTATCAAACAATGGTTTCTCAATGTGCAGCAATGCCACTAAAGTTGTGTTGACAGGCAAATCTGACAGTTGACAGGCCTTTGTTCGAATGCTCATTCGAAAAAAGTCAACTGTTAGCTTTGCGCTGACTGTGCGTTAGGACCCCACAGCGGTGGATGTGAAGGGTGTAGGACCAGGCCGCAGGGCCCCGATCTGGACCCTACGGCCCAGTGAGAGGAGCTGCCGTTGGCCTGGGGAGGAAGAGGAAGAGGGAGTCCACGGTGTTCATTCTCACACACACACACACACTTTCTGTTAGCAAAGGATGTGGGGGTCATAGCCAACTGGAATTGACAGTTAATCACTTGACATCCACAAACAAGGTCTGGGTCATTTCAGGGGGGGGAGGGAGGGAGAGAGAGAGAGAGAGAGAGAGAGAGAGAGAGAGAGAGAGAGAGAGAGAGAGAGAGAGAGAGAGAGAGAGAGAGAGATACAGAGAGCGAGAGAGAGAGAGAGAGAGAGAGAGAGAGAGAGAGAGAGAGAGAGAGAGAGAGAGAGAGAGAGAGAGAGAGAGAGAGAGAGAGAGAGAGAGAGAGAGAGAGAGACGGAGTCACTAACCAGGCAGGCAGCCATGGTCTAAGTGAAATAAGCACAACCACCAAATGTTACGTACGCGCCCTGGAAGTTTATGCTGCATGTTTTTGACAAATGGTGTTTGATCCTCGGGGCTGAAAACCTCGCTCTGCTCCGCTAAACGTTTTATCCGTGGCAGACGGCAAAGACGAGGGCGAGAGCGTTCTCCGACCGCGCGGTGCGGAAGGGGTCACGGAGAGGGAAGCTTGGAGAGAGAAAACAGACCGTCCGAAGGGACCGGAGGAGAGGAAAGCGGGATGATAAGGAACAACAGTGGGAAAAGAGGAGTGGAAGTCGGAATTTCCTTCTGGATAAAAAGGAGAAAGGGAAAGAGCAAACAAGATGGAGGAGAATGAACAGGGACGGACAGACGAGGAGGGAAAAGAGGAAGAGGAAAAAGAGGGGTAAAGCGTGGTGGAGATGAACTGGAGGTGGAGTTTGCCAGGATCCCAACGTTACAGATTATTTAAGGGAAAGATGGAATGCAGGCGTTTTTTTTACTTTTTGAAACCCAGATATCAGCTTTGTACTCAAATCAAGAAGAAACGGCAACACAAGCTGCTGAGATTTGTCCGGAATTCCCATATTTCCCCTGTAACATCCCATGTCCCGATAGGGATGACCTAATGAACCCCCCCCCCCCCCCCCCCCCCCCCCCCCCCCCCCCCGCCCCCACACACACACCTCCCCTCCCCTCCGCGCTATGGGCCACGGTCACCAGTCAGTCCCCACACAGCCCCCCCCCACCCCCACCTCCCCTCAGCCCTATGGGCCAGGGTCACAAGTCAGTCCCCACACAGCCCCCCCACCCCCACCTCCCCTCAGCGCTGTGGGACAGGGTCACCAGTGAGCCCCCCCACCTCCCCTCAGCGCTGTGGGCCAGGGTCACCAGTCAGCCCCCCCACCTCCCCTCAGCGCTGTGGGACAGGGTCACCAGTCACCCCCCCCCACCCCCACCTCCCCTCAGCGCTGTGGGCCAGGGTCACCAGTCAGCCCCCCCACCTCCCCTCAGCGCTGTGGGCCAGGGTCACCAGTCAGTCCCCCCACCCCCACCTCCCCTCAGCGCTGTGGGCCAGGGTCACCAGTCAGTCCCCACACAGCCAGTGTCCGCAGACTGCCGCGTTCGTTTCGCCAGTCAACATTCATTCATTGGACGAGGGCTCCCCCTGCAGGGCTCCAGGAGAACTGCAGGCTCTCTGCACGCCCAACCGCACCGGGTTCTCTTTCAGAGCGTGCCTCCACCAGGGGGCAGGCGGCTGCTCCGTCTCCCAAAGTAGGGCAGCCCAGAGGCAGCCGGTTTGGACGGGAGGCCTCGCTCGGCCCTCCCCACCTCCACAGAAGCTTTCTCTCTCGCTCCGTTTCTCTAGCCCTCCACCCGCCGTTTCATTCAATACAGGGCGCCAAACAAAAGAGTCGGCCATTACAAGGATTGAAACAAATACTAGACATTGGTGAAACTCATTAATGCAGGGGGGGTAAATACAGGCGGAAAACTCTGTCTTGTTGAGTCTGAAACAGCAAGTGTGTTGCTGTTCCATCAGGTGAGTCTGCCTGCCTGTCTCTCACTCTCTCCCCCTCTCCTCTGTCTGTCTGTCTGTCTGCCTGTCTCTCACTCTCTCCCCCTCTCCTCTGTCTGTCTGTCTGCCTGCCTGTCTCTCACTCTCTCCCCCTCTCCTCTGTCTGTCTGTCTGTCTGTCTCTCACTCTCTCCCCCTCTCCTCTGTCTGTCTGTCTGCCTGCCTGCCTGTCTCTCACTCTCTCCCCCTCTCCTCTGTCTGTCTGTCTGTCTCTCTCTCACTCCCCCCCCCCCCCCCCCCCCCCCCCCTCCTCTGTCTGTCTGTCTGTCTGTCTGTCTCCCCCTCTCTCTCTGTCTGTCTCACTCTCTCCCTCTCCCACTTTCTATCTCCCTCCCTCCCTGCACCCTAAGGCCCTCTCCCACTCCATATCCTCAGGTTCCTGTCTGCTGCAGTGGGTCTCACCTGCCTGGCACCACCACAGTGTCGTCAAAGGGATACCATTGCTCTCGACACACAACAGCAACACAACACAGACGCACGCACTGTGCGCACGCACACACACACACACACACGTTTTTCAGCGTAAACAAGACTCCCTGGAAACCGCACCATCTCACTGAGGGGGGGGGGGGGGCAGGACATTTGTTTACTTTCATTTGTTCATGGAAATAGCGTCGTCTCATTGGAGCTGGAGGTCAAACAGAGCTACTGTGGGCCCGCGTCAGTACTCCGGGGCAGCCCATCTCCAAAGGACCCATAATGCCATTCACGGCCTCGTTTCCTGCTCTTCCTCCTCCTCTCGGTTGTGTGTGTCCGTTGCAAACTGTTCGTCATTCCGTTTGGCCGCCCATGGGTTCAGCGCCGTGTGTTCCATACCGGGGATTTGTTTGTTTTCGTCTCGTCAGTTCAACTGCAGGCGTGGAAAATCAGGAAGGGGCACGCTAGCACTGGAGCGCACACACACGCGCACGTGCACGCACACAATAGAATCAAACAGACACATGGTTTTCACGAATGCACAAACGCTGACAGACACACACACACCTACCCACACACACACACACACACACACACACACACACACACACACACACACACACACACACACACACACACACACACACACGAGAAGGTACGTGCAGCACAGTGGCACAATGCTCCCAGATGCAGCTCTAATGTGTTGAACAGGACCCAGTCAGAAAACCCCACCCAGAACTGGACAGGAAGACTGGCAGAGAAGAGGCCCAAATGGGAGAAACAGGTGTGGTGTGCGTGTGTGTGAATGTGTGTGAGTTTGAGTGTGTGTGTGTGTGTGTGTGCAGGTGTGTGTAGGTGTAGGTGTGTGTGTGTGTTGGAGGCCATAGCTGGAGGATAAATATTATAAGAGAAAGGGTACGAGAGAAAGAGAGGAAGAAGGAGTGTGCTACCAGGTCAATGGAGAGGAGATGGCCAGGTCAATGGAGAGGAGATGGCCAGGTCAATGGAGAGATGGCCAGGTAAATGGAGAGGAGATGGCCAGGTAAATGGAGAGGAGATGGCCAGGTAAATGGAGAGGAGATGGCCAGGTCAATGGAGAGGAGATGGCCAGGTCAATGGAGAGGAGATGGCCAGGTCAATGGAGAGGAGATGGCCAGGTCAATGGAGAGGAGATGGCCAGGTCAATGGAGAGGAGATGGCCAGGTCAATGGAGAGGAGATGGCCAGGTCAATGGAGAGGAGATAGCCAGGTCAATGGAGAGGAGATGGCCAGGTCAATGGAGAGGAGATGGCCAGGTCAATGGGGAGACAAGGTGAACAAGTGGAATCATCTCTCTCTCTCTCTCTCTGTCTCTCTCTCTCCACCCCCCCTCCCTCCATCTCTCTCTCTCTCTCTCTCTCTCTCTCTCTCTCTCTCTCTCTCCTCTTCCTCCTTCATTCTTTAATTCCCCCCCCCTCCTCTATTTTCTCCTCCTTTCTATGGCCAAAGACATTGCACATGCTCACACGGTTTGGAATTAAAACATCTAGCTGTAATCTAAGAAAGGTGGATGGATGCACACACACACACACACACACACACACACACACTGCCCCCTGTGCCGTAAAGGGACTCCATTGTGGCCTTATCATCCGTTTTCTTTTCCTCTTTCTGTTCTTCCTTCCTGGAGTCTTTTTGGCCGGCCTTATCTGCTTCTCCTTTCATCTCCTGAGAAGAGCCGAGGAGGACAAAGAGAAGAGGGGGAGGAAAGAAAGAGAGAGAGAGAGAGAGGAGGAGGGGGGGGGGGGCTGAGAGGAGAAGATGATAGGATGTAAAGAGGAGAGGAGAGTAAAGGAGCTCTAATTTGTTATCTACACTGACGCGTTCTCTCTCTCTCTCTCTCTCTCTCTCTCTCACATACACACACACACACACACACACACACACACACACACACACACACACACACACACACTAGGGCCATTGTTGTGCAAGCCTGCAGTGGGGGCCCTGTGATCCCGCAGACCCAGAGTGATGAACGTGTGGCCTCTCTCTTCTTTTCTCTTTCCCCCACGCTCCTCCTTTCATCTCTCAGGTTCTCTCAGGGTGAAAACAGACACGTTTGTCTGCATGTTACTGCCTCTGTGTGTGTGAGTGTCTCTGTGTGTGTGTGTGTGTGTGGGGGGGTGTGTGTGTGTGTGTGTGTGTGTCCAGCTCAGGTAGCGCCGTCAAAAGAAAAAGGGGCAGCCGCGCCACTGTTTTGGCCGTCTGCGCCGGTTGCCACGGCGACGGCCTCTCCACCTTGTTTCGCGGCATTCCCGAAGACGCCTTTTCTCTCTGACGGGGCGCGGGGAGGGGGGTTGTGTGTGTGTGTGTGGGTGTGTGTGTGTGTGTGTGTGGGGGGGGGGGGGTGTACGTGCGAAAGCAGGAGGCCAGTAGCCTGAGGCGGGGTTCTGTCAGTCAGCCAGCGCTCTTCCCGGCAGCTCCTGACCTCTAAGCTGCCCGCCCCCCCCCCCAACGTCTCTCCATGGCAGAACCCGCCTTCATTGTCGAGGGATGAGATTTACGGACGTGTGCTCAGAGCCTCGCTCGGCTGATGGTTTCACGTCCAGGGCAGGGCTCCTCCACTTAAGCCGACGTTGACTTTTGAGTTTTGCGGGTCGCCAAAGCAACAGAAACTTTCAAAAATCCTACCTTCTCTTATTTTTTTTTTGGAGGTGTTTTCATTTGACCTTTTAGAGACGGGACTGTGTCATGACAGGAAAGGTGGGGACAGAGAGAGAGAGGGGATGACGCTGGGTCACCCACCACTTTCTGTTTCATGAAGTCGGTTGGCAGCGGAAGGTCTTGTGACCGCAAACAGTTACGGCATCCTCTTATTCGTTCCTGTTTCTGCCAGTCACCAGAATGCTGCTTGTAACCAGGATGTCGTAATCTGTAACCGTTTGTCATAGGAGATCCCCGTCCTTTCCGGGGGGGGGGGTATGTGGCAAGAATCTCCAGAGGAATGTTTGGAGGTGTTGATGCACCACCTTCGGGGTTGCTATGGCGAGGGCTCACATGGCGATGGGCTCACTGCGTTCTCATTGTTATTTGAAGAGGTGGGCTGGGTCAGGGGGAGGGGGGCTGGGGGCAACTAATGCTTTAACTACACCGCCTGCTGCCTTGGAAAGTGTGTGTGTGTGTGTATGTGTGCCTGTGTGTGTGCATGTGTGCGCGAGGGCACATGTTTGAGCAGGGGAGCTGTCGCCATGGACACAGGTAAATGTTGTTGTGCGGTTTTTAAGGGTCCAGCGCTATGATGTCATTACGTCGTCGACACCTTGACCTCTAGGGGAACCCGTCGCCTTTCGGACCCGGGGCGAAACTTGAGCAAGAGGTGGCGGTCGCCCAGAACTATTTTCGTAAACACAGGGGCAGTCCCCGGGCGCCAGACACGCCCCCCCCCCCTCCCCCAGGAAGCCGGGAGATCAACAAGACGGCGAACCACAGTCGCGTTTTCAAGGAGTCTCCGGCCTTCTCTGAGTGTGTGTGTGTGCATTGCTGTGACCGCGAGCACGTGACTCCGTGCCCCAAAAGGTGCACGTGCACAGCCATTTGTGTGTGCAGGGATTAGAACCAGGGACGGCAGCTCAATCTCCCAAAGGTCACGAGGTCATGCTCGGATTACCGAGGCCTTTAAAAGGCCCTTAAAAGTCAGTTGACGTACTTCCACCAAAACCTAACCCCCCCCCCCCCCCCCCCCCCCCCCCCCCCCCCCCCCCCCCCGCCAGTCGATACGACAAAGATAACCTTTTGACCCCTTTTTGTCAAAGCCGGGCCTGGCTCGAGACAAAGCCAGGCCTGTGGAGGATGGGGCTTTCGTTTGGACTGAAGCTCCCCTCCCCTGCCCTGGAACGACGGCGCTCGGCTCAGTATCGATGGCCCCTTTATGGCACCAAACAAACGTTTTAGCAGGGAAACATGCTTTCCCAACGCTGTGGAGTGTCGTCCGTGGAGAAGGCGTTGATGCTGTGATGCTCTGCTGAGGACCACGGCAAATATAACATTCGTCAGTGACAGCTTTCTTAACGCTTTGTCGTGGTGTCTGTGGAAGATGTATTGTCATCCTCTCGGGGGTCCGCTGAAGACCACACTTGACGGGGCTCCATGGCGACCGGGTCGCCCAGGTGGTGATCAGCCCCAGTGGCCTCCTTTAGGTGATTAGAGGCCTGGTGCGAAGCGGCTTGTTGACACAAACAGCGACCGCCATGTGCCTGACGTGTCTGAAGATATATATTTTTGGGGAGGCTTTGTTGCTTTGTTGAGACAGGACAGTGGGTTGACAGGAAATGTGGGAGAGAGAGGGGAAGACGTGCAGCCTTGGGCCCGGGGCCGGAGTCGAACCCGGGCCGCTGCGTTAAGGACTAGCCTCAGTGGTGAGCGCTTTAACCCGAGTTCCCAGGGCGCCCCTGGACGTACACATCTGTTAACCAATTGGACGGTGTGCACTCTTGATCCATGGGAATAAGTATGGTTGCAACACACAAACAAATACATGGCGGGTCGTTGAATCACAAACATGTAACGTTCGCGTACGGCGGCCCTAACACATACGTGATACATAGTCTGCTCAGCGCAACTGGATATCTCAAAAAAATGATATCAATACCTGCACTGGCAAACAGAGTGACTGGGCCAGTGTAAATAAGCCTCATTCTATGAGGTGTGTGTAAACACACACACCGAAGGGCCCCTGTCCATTAAACTGTGTGTTCGCTGAGAGTGTGTGAATATGGAGAGGGGCCTGCACTGGGGGGGGGGGGGGGGGGGGGGGGGGGGAATTCGCTAAACACACACAGGCCTACCTCTTCCCAGCAGTGGCGTCCGCTACCCTGAAAGAGGTACCCCCCCCCATACACACACACACAGAGGGAGACAAAGTAGGACTGAGAGGGAGGAAAAAAAGAGAGCGAGAGACAGAGAGTGAGACATGGCTGGAGCTGTGTTCAAGTAATGCCAAAGTGTTTTGTGTCAAAAGTGCAAACGTTTTTCGGCTTCAAAAATTGTGGATCTGTGTGTTTGAGGAGATACTGGTTATCGAGACTTGCGCGCGTGTGCGTGTGTGTGTGTGTGTGTGTGTGTGTGTGTGTGTGGAATGTGCACATGGCAACCAAACTCCCATAACAAAGGCCCCCCAGTTTAACTCTTCCAATAACAAGGGGCCAGCTATCCTGTTGCCACGGTTACGGCCACTGTTTCCCCCACTCCACCACTCCAAAACAGCGCAAGACCCTCCCCGCCTTGGTGCTGGGATTGGTCGATCTTCAAGAGGTCAACCAATCATTGCATCGGGAATTCACGACGAGATGACTGGCGCTCGTCGCCATTTTGCAAAACTTCAATGAAGTTTGACACATCCGTCCGTCCGTAGAATCGAAACCACTTTGAAGAATGTAAGTGTGCCTGGAAGGGATTGGTGGCCCCCCGAGGTAGACAGCACCTAATAAGTGGCAAAAAGGGCCCCTCAAAACGTCATGACACGGGTGAAATCATTGGGGGCCCGGAGTTAGAGGGGACGCCCCTGATACCTGGAGGTGTGTGCATGTGTATATGTGTGTGTGTGTGTGTGTGTGTGTGTGGAATGTGAGGCCAGTGTGCGTTCAAGGAGCTCATGCCACTTTGGTGAGAAACAGCCCCCAAGGTGACCACCTTGGATATTTTTACCCCCCAACTTCACACTCATTCACTTCCAACACACACACACACACACACACACACACACTCGCACATATACACAAGTATACGAGTACTGTATATACACACACTTTGCACCCTCAGACTCTCTAAACATATATACCACTTGCACACTTCAAACACTCTCACACACTCACACACACACTCACACACACACTGCCGCACTCCGCAGCATTCCACACCCACAGGTCAAGGCTTTGAACGGAGCTTTCCACACTGTCTCTCTGAATGCCGGGAAGTCTCGGGGGACATCATCACAGGGCCGTCTTTCAAAGCCACTTCTGGCTCTGGACGGCCCGAGAGACAAGCTAAGACACAGCCTGAGAGGTTTGTTATGGTTAGGTCGGGGGGCTGCTCGTGGGGGGGTTGGGGGGGGGGGGGGGGGGGGCGCACGTCCAAGGTGGTTTGGTCATTTGGTGGGTCTACTCAAAGTCCCCCCGCTGGAGTACGATGGACACCTTCTAGTTTCATGAGCTCTGGGATGGGTTCTCTGAAATAGTGAGTGGACTGAAGGTGTGCGCTGTGGGAGCGGGGTAAACATTCTGGAGGCAGACGCGGCCTCTGCCTTGGAAATAAAGAATCTTTTACCATGACGTGATCAGGCCAAGGACAGATTGATGGCTCCGTTCGGCCGGAAGGCATTTGCCACTTCCACGCCGTCTTCTGAATCAACGGTTTGTTTTTGCCAAACGTAACTCCAGAGAAGAAAATAAAAGAAAACGTGCGTTAGCGCATTCGGTTCACGCCAGGGCACAGACCAAACTACAGCCCAGACCAACTACAGCCGTGCCTTTTACCTCTCCTGGGCCAAACTGGATTTCGAATGAAACGCCCATTGAGCTCCTCTGACTGCTTGGCCCCATGTTAAACGCTCGTGAAGGATTAGTCCCTCGCCCAGGACCGGCCAGGGCCGGCGGTGCGTGCTAATAGACGCAGGCTGGTACCATGCGGCACCAAGCACCTCCCTCCCAATAAGTCTGATTCATTTACTCTCCTAAGGCCTGTGTTTTGTTTTGAGTGTTTAAGTGCACGTGGGTTGGAATACGTTACATTGAAGATGTTTTTTTTGTGGCTGCGTGTGTTATAATATGTGTTTGGAAGTACTGTCTGTGTTTGCGTGGGAGAACAATTATTGTGTGTGTGCGTGTGTGTGTATGCGTGTGTGTGTGTGTGTGTGTTTGTGTGCGCTCTCTTCTTTGTGTTTCCACTTTGGTAGGAACTCCCAGTGAAGAACAGAACACTCCAAAACGTTGCCCACAAAAACCTTGCGCTGGGACTTACGCAAAACAATTCTCCATCTGCGGTTGGCTAATTGTCTGTCGCAATCCTTTCCAAAACGACTCCGTAAGCTATCGTTATAACTAATCGCCGTGTCAACGTGACGGACGACCTCGTTAGTCGCCTGCGCGCGGCTGACCAACGCGATTTCTTTTAGTTCCGGGACGTGCGCGAGAAGGAAGGACACGCCGTGCTCACGGACCAAAACAAGAAACAAAACCTTACCGGTTCCCCCCATCTGACGCGGCACCATGACTCAGCCTATCTGGGTATAATTGACCCATTACCGCCTGACCGTGAGTGGGTTCCGCGGCGTCACGGCTTGCGTCCGTAATGACTCACGACTGTTTTGTTGTCGGCTGTTACGTCTTCGACGACGGGGATCCCCGGTCCTGGGTTTTTCAGCCTTCCGGTATGATCTCTCTCCCAGTGCGTAGGTAACGGGCAAAGGGCAGACTGTTTTCCTAACGCGGGGTACTCTGTGTTTCTGACCCCCCCCCCCCCCCTTGCTTGTTTATATTCTCTCACACGCTTCTCTCCTGCCCCTCCTTCTCCTACTCTTTTCTCTCGGCCTTCTTTCCCTCTGTTTTTGTTTCCCCTCGTCTTGTGAGCTGTGCTCTTATGGTTTAAATGTATGCCCACTCCTTTCTCTCTCTCTCTCTCTCTCTCTCTCTCTCTCTCTCTCTCTCTCTCTCTCTCTCTCTCTCTCTCTCTCTCTCTCTCTCTCTCTCTCTCTCTCTCTCTCTCTCTCTCTCTCTCTCTCTCTCTCTCCCTCCCTCTCTCCTAGTCTTCTCTGGGGAGCTGTTTGTAATGGTGGACCAGCTTGTTCTCATTCTCCACCCGAGTGATCCCCGCGTCAGGTACAGACGTCCGCAGCCCCTCTCTCTCCTGCCGCACCATGTCCTAGCCCAGTCAGAGGTGTGTGTGTCAACAACGTGTGTTTGTGTGGGTGTACGTCTAAACATATTTGTGTGTGTACATAAATGTGTGTGTCTACGACGCGAGTTAGTGTGTGTGTATAGACAATTGTGTGTGTCTATGATGCGTGTTTGTGTGCATATCTATATTTATCTGTGTGTATACATAAAGATGTTTTTGTGTGTGTGTGTGTGTGTGTGTGTGTTTGTGTGTGTGTGTGTGTGTGTACCGTGTGCATGTGTTTGAGGAGGCGATCATGCAATCCAGAGGGGGGGGGGGGGATTGAAAGAGGGGGGCAACATCGACTGAAGAATGACAGGAGCTTGAGGCATTGTTGACGATAGCAGGCCTTTGGGTTCGGGTTTGTGAAACCCCTCTTTCACCTCTTCAATACCCTGGTATTCTGACTCCCTCTCTCCCCCCCCCCCCTCTCCTCTCGCTCTGTGCTGAACTCTATCTTCTCCAGGCCGGTGCGTATGGTCCTCATCAGCTCCGCTTGTTTCTCCCCCCACCCCCCCCCCTCCCTCCCCCCCCCCCTCCTCCTCCTCCTCCTCCTCCTCCTCCTCCTCCTCCTGTTCTCTCTGCAGGTTCCCTCCGTCCGCGCGGACAAACACACTCGGGCTGCCGGGGGACGTGTCCGCCCTGGCCGTACAAGGACAGGTTCAACCAAGGCTCTGTGGGGCTTTTGAAACCCCATGGCCATTTAAAGACCACAGCGCATATACACACCTCATCTCCAGAGGAGCCAGGCATTCCTTGGAAAGCTCGCAGGCTCCAAGAAGGTTTGGCGGGAACTTTTCACTTCCAGGTTAGCCTCGCTCGAGGCGCTTTTGGGGGGTATTAATATCAATATTTGGATGAACCACCTGCCACAGAGGGTTTATCCCTGTAGAGTGCCAGAGTAAAGGGGTGCTGTGGAACGGGCAACTCTCTCTAGACGGGTGAAGTTCCACGTTCAACAGCAGTCCGGGGTGGGGGGGGGAGAAAGGGAGCATGGAAAAACGGGGCCGGGAAAATGGCGGCGGACGCCCGCCACTCCATGTTCCACGGCACTCAGCGGTGGAGGGCGCGGCGCTCAGCGTCTGGAAAGCTCTCCCGCCGGCCGTCCCAACGCACGGTTATGAATTGGCCATACATCCCAGGCCGAGCGCTCACTCCCAGTTTTCGTTCTCCCATGGCCACCTTTTTCCGTGTGTTTAAACAGGCCCAAGACGGTGGACAGAGAGCCATTGAGAGCCATGAGAGACGCCGCAGGGCGACGGGTACCTGTGTGTGTGTGTGTGTGTGTGTGGGGGGGGGGCTTTGTGTGTGTTGGCTGGACAGGTGTGACGCACCTGTCCCGTCTCCGCAAAGTGGAAAAAGATTCCCTCTCCGGCGGGACTGACAACAAACGTGCCGTTCTTCCATTTGGAAGGGGACAGGGGGTGTCCCGGAATATCCTGTCGCCGCGGCGACGGACGGAAACAGCCACGGGTCTGGTCGGCCAACACTTCTAACCAGACGATATGAATTCACATATTTATGCCCGCCCTTAAATGGGTGAATAAGGTACTGTACATCATCTTCTGTCTGAAGACACACAACCCCAGAGTCTAGCTCTAAGTGTGGACCCCCCAACCTCCCCCCACCGTCAATGAAATGTCCAGGCTGCACGTACACGTGTCGACCTCCAGAGGGCACACCATGGAGGTCTTGACTCACGCTGAGAGCCCCAACGCACACACACACACACACACACACACACACACACACACACACACACACAGCCGTCAGCATACAGTATGCTTGGTTATGGCCACAATCACCATGGCGACGCGGTCAAAGGGGCCCCTGGTGTGTTTGCTCTGCACACAGCTGTGTGACTTGGGGGGGGTGGGGGGTAGTAATGTAAACAACTTTGCACAAGCAGCTCCTTCTTTCACCGGGCCGAGAGAGAGAGAGAGAGAGAGAGAGAGAGAGAGAGAGAGAGAGAGAGAGAGAGAGAGAGAGAGAGAGAGAGAGAGAGAGAGAGAGA
>CM030191.1:8316046-8366046 GCA_017639675.1 Aplochiton taeniatus
GCCTGGGAGAAATGTGTGTGTGTGTGTGTGTGCGCGCTTGTGTGCTAGAGCACGTCGGCACGGAGATTCCGATCTTACGCTAACAGAGGAGACTAAGAGCAGGTTGGCCCTGCGGCTGATGTACGGATAACACACACACACAGACAGAGAGAGAGAGAGAGAGAGAGAGAGAGAGAGAGAGAGAGAGAGAGAGAGAGAGAGAGAGAGAGAGAGAGACATGAAGGCATTAAAGACATATAGGAAGACAGAACGCAGAAACGGTCGAAATAAGTGAAGAAGGAAGAATGGAGGGCGAGCCAGGACACAGAGGAGCTGAGTGAGAGAGAGTGTGTGTGTGGGTGTGTGTGTGTGTGTGGGTGCATGGTGAGGAGCACATTAGCTTGATGGATGGCTGCATGTGTTCTCGATTCTAATGGAGATAAAAGAGATTGCAAACACACACACGCACACACGCGCACACACACGCACACACGCACGGTTGAAACAAGAACGTTCTCTATGTTCAATAAAGTGCGTCACAACTTAAGATCTCTTTTTCTCTCTCTCTCTCTCTTTCTGCTATCTTCTTTCTTGGTCTGCTCGTTCCCTCGTTCTTCTACCCTCCCCCCATCCCTCTCTCTTTGTGTTATGATATTCTCCTCCTCCTCTCCCTCCCTCCCTCTCTCTTTTCACTGTTATTCTCCTCCTCCTTACCCTAAGACGCTTTACAACTCTTGAGGACTTACGCTAATCCTCCACCTCTCTTCCTCTCTCCCTCTCTCCCTCTCTTCCTCTCTCGATGCTCTGTCTATTGTCTCCGCGGGGGGTTTCCGTGACGACTCCTTCTCCATCTCCTAATAAAGGCGTTGCCATGGCCGGAGACGCGACAGTGAAGTCCCCCTTTCGGTGTCGTTCTCACGGAAACCACACACAGACTTCATCGGAAAAGAGAGAACCATGGACCACGCTGCTCAAAACGAAACCATCCGGACGTTAGCGATGGCGGGGCGGCCCCCAAAACGTCCGCTTCCTCCTTCCACGCAAAACAGCCGTATTTTTAGCCGGCATCTTTCCAAACGGGGAAGCGGTTATCTCCGGTGTGTGGCGTGAGGGATGAGAGGCTGGCAGGGGAGCAGTGGCCGGGGGGAGGGACGGTGGAGATCTGTCTGATATGTCTTTATCACAGGTCCCAGATCAGTCCAGGGAGACGCTGGGCTGTACGATGGTATCTACGATGGTATCTGGTGGATTTGCATTGTCATGGCGCACTGAACGAATGAAAGGAGGCTGTGATGTTTATCGTCAATGTGTTTTAAAAAAAAAAAAAAAAATAGTTTACGGAGTATACTATCGATTCATCTCATCTGCACCATGTAACGCACGCACGCACTCACACGCACACACACACACAGCACTAGTGTTCTAATGCTCCACAGACACCTCTTCAGGTGGACAATAAACCTGACAACACTTAGTCAAGCTCTCTGCCTCTCTCTCTCCGCCCCGTGGTTAGATCGTGTCCCGTGCTTGTTGCTCCAACGCCCTCCAGCAGCCTCAGTGTTGGCCCTGGGGCGTCGCCGCCCGCCGCCCACCACCACGGAGCACAATGAAGCCCAGTGTGTGTCTGTCAACACACCTCCAGCAAAAAGCTCTGCAGGACAGACAGCCATCTAATGGGCCATTGTTTTCTACCTCTCTCTCTCTCTCTCTCTCTCTCTCTCTCTCTCTCTCTCTCTCTCTCTCTCTCTCTCTCTCTCTCTCTCTCTCTCTCTCTCTCTCTCTCTCTCTCTCTCTCTCTCTCTCTCTCTCTCTCTCTCTCTCTCTCTCTCTCTCTCACACACACCTCCCATCTTGTTTTTTATTTACACACACATATCAAGCCCACCATCTCACAGACACCACGCATGCCCTCTCTTCATCCTCACCATATCATATGTATCATCATATATCCGTCTACTTCAACTCTCTCTCTCTCTCACACACACACACACACACACACACACACACACACACACACACACACACACAGTCTCTCATATCCTTAAGGAGACGGAAGTCAACAAGGTATTTCCGCTGTCTGAGCTGCGAGGTGACGGGCTGTCACACACGGGCGCCACTGACAGGGGGAGGATAATGGAGGGGGGGGGGGGGCCCTCCCCCGCGGCACGCAGCCCTGTGTGGTCCATCCCACACCTACGCCTACCACCGGCACAAACGGAGCATTGTCCCGCAGCAGGGTGGGAAAAAGAAGAGGAGTGAGAGAGAGAGAGAGAGAGAGAGAGAGAGAGAGAGAGAGAGAGAGAGAGAGACACACACACACACACACACACACACACACAGAAAGAGAGGTAGAGAGAGGGAGAGAGAGAGAGAGAGAGGGAAAAGCGTATGGAAGCATTCCCGACTGGCTAACATTGGTACGATACCTCAGGTCAAATGGTCACCCCAGTCATGTCAACGGAAAACATGTTTTCCCAAGGACTATATCCTGGCCTGGAGCCGGGGAACGGAGCAGTGCACCTAAATACTGAGATCGTGTTTCCGTTGGCGACAACAAATGAACCAAACAACAACGTTCGGTGCCTCCGTGCGTCGTGTTGCGTGACGGATTCCATTGCACCTCGCCTCATCCCTTTCAGTGGACGCTTGGCGTGGCGCCGCAGGGCGTACACACGGCTGTCGCGCCTCCCTTTGGCGAATGGTTTATCGAAATGTTTAGAGAGACGCGGCCGTGTTCGAGTGGCGTGACACAGAGAGACGGAGAACCGCCAGAGAAGGCGTTCCGCCGCTCCCTCCACAGGGGTCATCCACGGGCAACCGTGTTTTTCCACGGCCGCTCAGCGTTTGCGGGGAAAGGAGCCTGTGGACTCCACGGCTCACTTCGAGGCCGGCTATTTCCAGCTCTCCTAGACAGCCCAGTTCAAGCTGAACTCTGAAAAGGACTCCGCTCCCCGCTCTCACAACTGTGGCTCACGACCGGCCTGTGCCAAGCCATGCCAGGCCGTGCCAAGCGGGGATGAATCGGGCCACTGTAGGTATCAAAGGGGAGCAACAGATGGTGCCATTGAGGTGGGCCCAGGAGCCACGGAGGCCAGGGCCCGCCGCGCCATGCCCAAAAGAGTACCGTCGCATAAGAGGGTGAAGGATACACGCGCAAAACACACAAATACACACACAAACACAAACAAACAGTCTCCAGCCCCATGCACGTTCCCTCAAGGGGCTCTTAAACTCACAGTGTACAGCTCACAGCGGTCTGTGGTCCCTGGCTCCATGGCAACCTTCTTCTCCCGCGCTGAGTGGGCCGTTTTTTGTTTTTTTTTTCGGCGGCACTGACTCCATGACAGAGCGAAGAGGCCCGGGGTATCCCCCATGGACACGTCCCTCGAGGAGCGCCAAAACGTTCTTCGCGTGGCATTGACACTGGACTGAGGTGAACCTTTGGTAGCCCGGCTGCCCGTTGGCGACCGTGTGCCAAGCGGGAACAGGGGAGCGAAGCGGGCCAACACGGCACGGCATGGCATGGCATGGCATGGGTGGGCGTGCCAGTTTAAAAAGGCCTGGTCAGGAACTCGGCCAGCTCAGTTTGGTGGGGCATTGTGACTATGCCAAACGTCTGTCACCTAGGACGGTGTGTGTGTGTGTGTGTGTGTGTGTGTGTGTTTAGCTGACTCGAGAGGAGATGGTCATAAATGTGCTAGCTATGAAAATAAAAGTGTATTTTTTTCTTGGAGGACATCACGGCTGAATGTTGCCCTCTCTCCTCTACACCTTCGTTTGGAAGGGTCAACCGAGAAGCAACGAAAGCAAGATGGATAAAATAAAACGAAGAATGAGGTTTTGAGTCAAACACAGCGGTTCACAAACCTAGGAAATGAATAAATATTGGTTTGGGGGGGGGGTTGTTAAAAATGGAGTGTTTGGTTTACAGAAAAAGCCAGGTAAAATTAAAGCAATGGTAACCTTTCTGTGTGGACTATTACCTCTTGATGAGAGAAAGGACCAACCGACGGATGGACGGAGTGAAAGGAATTAGCCTGGGAAAGACGTCAGAGAAAGAAAAAAAAAGAGGAGAGATCCAGAAAAAGGAGAGATAGAGAGCGTGTGTGTCTGATGTGCCCTCCATGGCTGACCTCATAAACCCACTCTCACTGAAAAGCCAGGCTCATCCTATGACCTATGACACACACACACACACACACACACACACACACACACCTCTGTTAGCCTGGAGCCTGGTTACCGTTGCTGTTTTGCCAGTGTTGGGTTGAGGCGGCACACAGGCCCCTGCTTGCAGGCTCCAAAGATGCCGCCAGGTTTCCAGGGATGTGACCCCCCCCCCCCCCACACACACACACACACACACACACACACACACACACCCACTCCCGATCCCAGCGGAGGTCAGGGGGGTCAAAGGTCCCAGTAGATACACGCCCAGAGTGAACCCGTGTGAACCCAAACACACACACACAAACAGGGACCCCGGACACACACACACAGGGACCCCGGACACACACACACAGGGACCCCGGACACACACACACAGGGACCCCGGACACACACACACAGGGACCCCGGGGATACACACACACAGGGACCCCGGACACACACAAACAGGGACCCCGGACACACACAAACAGGGACCCCGGACACACACAAACAGGGACCCCGGACACACACAAACAGGGACCCCGGACACACACACACAGGGACCCCGGGGACACACACACACGCACAGGGACCCCGGACACACACACAGGGACCCCGGACACACACAAACAGGGACCCCGGACACACACACACACACAGGGACCCCGGACACACGCACACAGGGACCCGCAGACACACATAGGCACAGGGACCCTGGACACACACACACACACACACACACGCACAGGGACCCCGGACACACGCACAGGGACCCGCAGACACACACACACACACACACACACACACACACACACACACACGCGCACGCACAGGGACCCCGACACACAGGCGGGCCACGGCTCATGAGCCATGATGAAAACACCATTGAACAACAACGTTACTCTGTGTTCAGGAAAGCTGTCAAAGGAGACACACAAAATCAAACACACACACACACACACACACACACACACACACACACACACACACACACACACACACACACCCTTACAAAAGTTACGCTTCTCCCAGCCTGCAACATTCAGACTTCAATCTGCTACACATGAGTGACTCGGCTGAGGCTGTATTTAGTTGCAAATATATGTTCATGCACGAGTGTGTGCGGTGCCGTGTGTGTGTGTGTGTGTGTGTGTGTGTGTGTGTGTGTGTGTGTCGGTGAGCTGCTGCGGCGCTGCCTGGCTGGTTGCTGCTGTAACACCGCTAATCCCTGAGGTCCTACTTAACCCTGCTGGTGGCAGTCAGAGAGACCACAGCCGCCCAGCGCCCGGCTCTCCTGGTGCTCCCCGCTCCCCTAATCCGCTTTACCTGTGTCAGCCCGCGCCCGCACACGGACGCAGCTGCACAGAGTGCTGAGGGTGCGGGGCACTCACACACACGCACACACACACACACACACACACACACACAGATATATACACATACAGGCAGAGACACACACACACACAAAAATAGAGACACACACACAGACACACACACACACAGTTTGCACAGGGGAACACCCCAGGGAGTACGTCATCTTGTCACATTGCACGTACAAACTGAAATGCCACGGCCTGAGTGGTGACTGTGACCACGGATAGAAGGCTGGGTTCCTGTTGAGATCGATGTATACAGATCCAAACGTTAATTATCTTTTTTCCCCTATCTCTTAGCTCACGCTCAACTATCATGGACCACCTTAAAAACAAGGCCCTCCTCCAGGCTCGCTGTTTGGTCTGGAAACAAGGTTTAGTAATCCAACAGCGCCCTCCTCTGTCCCCCAATGAGAACTACAAGTCCCAATCTCTTAAGGTGGACCGGGTGAGTTCAACAACAGATTTTTTTTTGTTTAAATTAATGGATCCGTTGTTTTGAATATACCCTTCTAAAGAAGGGCATCGTAGCTAAATAACACATTTCTTGTCAGAAATACGAAGTGTTTTGTTTATATAAATGAATAACAACACGTTTTCCATTTTGTAATGCACGGTGCACAAATGCACGGTGGCCCCCGTTTGAAGTTGAAGTCAAGTGAGGCCTCTCCCTGTTTCACCAACAGAGGGCTGGCACTCACGGTGTGGGGGGTTGCAATGAAGCTGTCTGTCACTAGGGAGATGACCTCTGGGCTGGACACACACACACACACACACACACACACACACACACACACACACACACACACACACTCACACACACACACAGCTGGACAAGGTCAGGGCACCGGGCCAGCCATCAAGTGATTCCTTTTAGGATATCCGCTCGGGGCTGGAGCAAAGTGTGTGTTCCGGGCGCTAGCGGCGCTCCACAGGCCCCCCCCCCCCCCCCCCGAAGGGGACATCGCGACGCCTGGGAGCATGCGAGGATGCACCGAGGGCAAAGGTCAGGTTCAGAGCCCGGCTCGCTGTACGTCTGTGCGCACGTGTGTGTGTGTGTGTGTGTGTGTGTGTGTGTGTGTGTGTGACCACAGCGAGTTTCCATGCAGTATGGAAGTGAATGAACTAATGGCTGTGAGCTACGACTGGGGGGGGGGGGGGGGGGGGGGGGGGGGACGCTGACAAAAGAAAAAAAGAACATGGTCTCCACAAGAGCAGCAGCTTTCATTTGTCAGCACATACAGTTTCTGATGTCTATACCAAACCATTTGGCCGGGCACAAAGTCGAGACGGGAAAAGTCCTCCGTCTTTCTCGGCAGGTCAAAGTTCATCTGGAGAGTATCCACGTAGGAACAGATTCACAGGAGAGCCCACAGACAGCCCAACATTAATGTGTCAAAACAGGGGAGGGGGAGGGAGGGAGGAGGAGGTGGGAACCAAGCAGAACAGAAGGACCTGTATGATGGAGGGGGAGAGGAAAACAAAAGAGGTCACACACACACACACACACACACACACACACACACACACACACACACACACACACACACACACACAGGGCTTATCACTCAGGAGCCTGCAAGGATGAAAGGCCGCTGCGATCGCGCTCAGCTAACGTCCCCTGTCCTTTGATGAACGTGCAAACAAGAGAGGGAGAGAGAGAGAGGAAGAAGAAAAGAGGGAGAGAGAGAGAGAGGGAGAACAGAGAGAGGAAGGAGAAAAGAGGGAGAGAGAGAGAGAGGGAGAACAGAGAGAGGAAGGAGAAAAGAGGGAGAGAGAGAGGGACAGAGAGAGGGAGAGAGAGAGAGAGCGTGTGTAGATTCTAAGGGGGACAATGAGGAGATAGGAGAGGGGAGATTAGGGCTCCTAATCAGCAGACCAGAGGGGAGGGAGAGACTGGCTCCAACATGAGACACCACAGGGCTGCTGGCGTGACAGCTCACACACTCACACACACACACACACACACACACACACACACACACACTCACATGCTCTGCCTCACACCCACACACCCACACACTTGCACGCTCTGTCACACACACACACACACGCACTGTCACACACACACACACACACACAGACACACACACAGTCACACGCTCTGTCACACTCACACTCACACGCTCTGTCACACTCACACTCTGTCACACAGACAAACACACACACACACACACACTCATACACACAAAGCCAGATAACAGGAGGGGAGGTGGGGGGGGAGGGGTCTCCATTGTTATGTCCCTCACACTAACACACACACCTTTCTTTCTCTCTCTCTCTCTCTCTCTCTTTTTTGTTTTTATGGATTGTTACCTACAAGGAAACAAAATGGATCAACTTTGCCGAGGAGGTGGAGCGAGACCAAAGCCAGCCAGCGCAGTGAGTCTATCAATCAGCGCTGCAGGCCGCGGCCCGGGGGCTTTGTCACATGTCACACACGGCCGTTTTACTTGGCACCAGCCTTCGCCTTCACCATATTGAAACTGGACCGCGGGAAGAAAAGTGAGGAAGGGATGCCAAGTTTGAAATCCCTGGGGAGGAGAAAGAAAAAGAAAGAAACAAAACAAGGAAAGGTATGGCGAAGACGTCGTTATGTAGGCCTGGGAAAGACGTTGTTATTAAGGCCTGGGAAAGCAGCTGTTGGCATTTGAGACGTTCCCATTTGGGAGTTTGGCGTTTCCCCGCAGGGTCACGCCGACGTCGTTCCCCCGCGCCGCTCTGACGTCCCTCCCGGCAACGGACGGAGAAGTTACCACGTCGGCGGCGGCAGCGGGAGAAGTGGAAAGCCAGTGCTGCTCATCATTGTCTTCCCAACGTCTTCCCATCTTCTCCGCATCTCCTTCTCCTTCTCCCCCCGGAATCGGCGCCAACGTCAAAACAACTTTTTGAGGGGAGCGGTTGGGGGGGGGGGGGCAGGCAAGCTCTTTTTCGAAACGGGATCTCGCCGGGACTCTGGCCAAGTAACGGCTTAAACAAACAGGGATGAGAGAGAGGGAGGGAGGGAGTGGGGGAGAGGGGAAGACGGGAGGGGATTGGAGCCTGGGGAAGGATCCAGAGCCCTAGGCCAGGCCTGACCCCTGTCCCGGTTCCCCCCTCAGGGGCCCCTCTCCTGGATCTGGACCAGGGGCTGGAACGGCCAGTTCTGCCGACGAAGCAAGGCCCTTTCTCCCGAAACGGCCGTGCCTGGGAAAGATGAGGCGGTCGGGGAGAGGGGGGTGGGGGGGTGGGGGGGATCTCGGGCGAGGAGCGTGTGCTGTTAAAAGAACAAGCCGGCATATTCTAGAAGGTCGTATAAATGTCCACTATGGATCGCGTGTGCAAACTCAAATGACGTATCCCGTTTCTTTCAATGTATTTCTTCAATCTGACAGCAGTTTGTCAGATGTGGGGCTGCCCCTTGGGAATCCCCCCCCCTCCCTCCACAAACGGAGAGGCACCCCACGCGCAGGGCAAACGAGACCATCCATCGCGGCTTGCCGAGAGCACGGGCCGGTGCGCTGCAGACGACTCCGCCAACAATATGGCGTGTTAGTACACACAATGGGATGGGAATACATAGTGTGTACAACATGAAACAGCAGAGTCAGCAACAGATACTGTTGCATACGAAGCTTCCAGACCGGTTCTAAATGCTGTTTTGCCGTCATGCACAAAGAGGTTGTTTAGACGCCCAGCGCCATTCCTTAAACACTCCCTTCTCCTCTCGCCTCTCTCCTCTCTCCCTCCATCTCCGCCCGACCGCATGCTTTTCAGATGGGGAGAGGATGTTTAAGGCGGGGGGGGGGGGGGGGGGGGGGGAGGGGGGAGAGGCAGGCCATGGCTTTCTGGAACTTGTCTTTTCATATCTCGCACTACATAGTTAAGATCAGGCTGAGGACACCGAGAAGATGAAGGAGTGTGTGTGTGTGTGTGTGTGTGTGTGTGTGTGTGTGTGAAGGGGTCCCGTCATCAGGATGAGGATGTTTATATCTTGTCCTGCATGTTGTTCATCTAGATTCCCTGGCCATCTCTTCCTCCGTCCCTCTCTCTCTCTCTCCCTCACCCCCCCAGAGGGCGACCACCCGTGGCAACCGGGAGGTCAGTGTCCCCCCCAAAGGACCAGCTGTTAGGAAGTCCTACCGGAAAAGATGCCTCGCCACTGTAAATAACGTCATCAGCAGAGCTCCAAGGAGACCAACCTCCCTTTCCCAAACACTTATGACTAGTGTGTGTGTGTGTGTGTGTGTGTGTGTGTGTGTCAGAGAGAAAGAGAATGGTTGGGAACCAGGAAGAGAGAGACAGAGTGTCTGTTTCTGTGAGTGAACAGACAAAGCCACACTGCGCTAACACGGTGTGTTTAACATGAGGGTGGACAGGAAGACATGGCCTAGCAGAACAGCTCGGAGTAGAGGGCCGCGCTCAGTGGGTGAGCTGTTGTTGTTGTTTTGTGTGTGTGTGTGTGTGTGTGTGTCCATGTCTGCTGCACGTCAGCCCGCTGCTCCATTTGTCAGTGGCCCATGCTGTGCCGCCCCCCCTCCCCCGGCCCGACAGCATCCATTATGATGATAAGGGCCTCCATTGAAGCTCTGCCAACCGCCAGATAAAAGAGGCTCTCAGAGAGAGACCCTGTGAACACACCGCCTGCCATGCAGAGAACCCCTCTCCTCCCTCCTCACCCTGCTCCCCCTCTCCTACCCCCTCACCCTGCTCCCCCTCTCCTCCCTCCTCCCCTCTCCTCCCTCCTCACCCTCTCCTCCCTCCTCACCCTGCTCACCCTCGTCCTCCCTCCTCACCTGCTCCCCCTCTCCTACCCCCTCACCCTCCTCCCTCCTCACCCTGCTCCCCCTCTCCTCCCTCCTTACCCTCTCCTCCCTCCTCACCCTCTCCTCCCTCCTCACCCTGCTCCCCCTCTCCTCCCTCCTGCCCTCTCCTCCCTCCTCACCCTCTCCTCCCTCCTCACCCTGCTCCCCCTCTCCTCCCTCCTACCCTCTCCTCCCTCCTACCTCCTCCCCCTCCTCCCTCCTCCCCCCCCTCCTCCCTCCTCCCCCCTCACACTCCCCCTTTCCTCCCTCTCACCCTCCTCTCTATTCCCTCACCAGCCACCCTTCTCACCCTCCTTTCTCTCTCTATTTTGCCTGTCCTTCATTTGTGTCCCCCGCTTGGACACACACATGCACACGCACACGCACACCACCGCTTCCCCTTCAAACTTTCATCACAAGCCAGGATTGCTACAGTGGCACAACAGGGTACACACACACACACACACACACACACACACACACACACACACACAGTGTGCTCATCCTTTTGAGTCACGTCCCCAGTGTTGTGCTCTGATAACTGGACACACACTCACACTGGCTTGGCACATCCATCTATTGTACACACACACACACACACACATACACACAGAGAGAGAGAGAGAGAGAGAGAGAGAGAGAGAGAGAGAGAGAGAGAGACGGTCCCTTAGCACACACTGGACATACATGGCTGTACCCAAAGACAAAGTTTACAATCCCAGTGAGCACTTTCACGTCTGCACACACACACACACAAAGACAATCCTATTATGTTGACTGAGGTCTTTGATGTACTGCTGCGCTGGATGGAGTGCCTGTGTGTGTGTGTGTGTGTGTGTGTGTGTGCGCTTGTTGAGACGTTGTGGGCCTGGACTCGATTGTTGGAGGGAGGGTCCCTGAGGGCGCAGCGACACAGACCCTCTCCCAGTGCCCCCCCTCCTCCTCCTCTGCATGATAATCAATGTTAAAACCCAGCACTTCAGGGAGGCCAAGGTTTGGCTGGAGCTCACACCAGCCGCAAGAAAATACCACAACACATTGTTTACTGGGTTTCCACTGGAATGCCTGCTGAACCGAAAAGCAAATAATAATCATGTTTATAGTACATTTTCTTTCGAAAGGTTTGTATTATATAGAATCTCGACGTGGAATGTTGATTCAGTTGGCTGTACCAGTCGAAAACGTCCGTTAAACAGACGGATTTGTTAGTGTTATTCTCTCATTAATCCTTTGTACTCTACTAAGATGGCTGGCTCGATATTTATACACTAGCTATGTTTACTAGTGGTGTTGTTTTTTTCCCGTCCACAACAGCTCTATCCTGGGTACAGGGAGAGAGGAGGGAGAGAAGAGGACCAGGGAAGGAGAGAGAGAGAGAGAGAAAAGGAGTGCCAGCGGTCCTGACCTAGTTACGGCTCCGCCAACCCAGAAGAGCTGGCGGTTTATCGGCGTTCATTTTGAACGGAATCCTCCAGACCAACGGAGAGAGAGAGAGAGAGAGAGAGAGAGAGAGAGAGAGAGAGAGAGAGAGAGAGAGAGAGAAACGAGAGAGCTTAAGTCTTCGGTCTAAGCCTTCGTCCGGGTCGGCGTTTCTCGGCCTTGGTTTACCGGCAGGCGGGGGGTCACCAGAGTGAGCCCCCCCTCGGTGAAGTGACTCATGCGCCAGCAGAACTAGACCTGCTGGGAGGCTGGCCCTACAGCAGGCCTTTCCAAGCAACACTCGCAAAGTGACCCAGGGGTCACTGTGATAGGGAGAGAGAGAGGCTTATGGGTCCTGTAGTCTCTACTGGTCGGGCCCTTTGTCACTGGTGCAGGGTTATGAAGGGACCTTGCTCTGCAGCGTAGGGTGAAGGATGCGGTGAGGTTTTGGAAGCCGAGAGGAGAGAATACCGTGAGGATCATCCATGGTCGCACTGGAGCCCTTCCCACTTGTATTGCAATGCCCTGCTGAGCACACTTGATCCCGCGTGATTGCAGGAAATTGCCTCCGAAGGCAGACAAACACACAAACGCACACTTCTTTTTTACGTGTCTTAGAAGAAGCCGTATTTGTTCCAACGAGATGGATCGGGTTGTACAGAAGGTCAGATTCTGATCCGAACTCAGATTTGGATTCAGATTCGGTTTTCGGAATCAAAAAGACTCTCGCTGGCTGACTGGACTCACACCAGTCAAGAAGTACCAGCTAGATGCATAAACGAGTGTGTGTGTGTGTGTGTGTGTGTGTGTGTGGGGGGGGGGGGGGTTTAGGGCTGTTCACTGGGGTCAAACTTATCTGGACAGGCTGTCCTTTGGGCCTGTCAATCATATCTGGAAGGTACGTTGAAGAGGAGGTTTGACTCAATGTGTGTTACGGTGTCTCTGTTCTGGTGAATCCACTAAACTCAGGTTCAACCGTTGTTAGTGACTAAATGTGCGTGTAACTGAATCCCCCGGAGATCAACCTACACAGGCTAGCAGGCTAATGGACTCAACGGCCTGTCCTGTTCAAAAGAACATTTCCCCCCAACCCCAGTCGGCTTGCGCAACATCAGGCGACCAGCAGGCACCCAGAGGTGTCCAAACCCGCGTGGCCGTGCTCAGGACGGGGCCCGGCGCGCTCAATCCGGAGTGTAAACAGAGGTGATCGATGGCCACGTTTCCTCTGCTCCCCTCACATCGGCAGAGAGAAGCAGAGGACTTGACACGAGAAAGTCCAAGGAAAACACGGATCTCGTTGCGGCCCGGTCCAAAGCGGAGAGACGCACGACTCCGTGGCACTTTGGGACTGGCCCGCCATGTTTGGCCGTAATTAGTTAGGAGCTGATGGTTTGCCCCCCCCCCCAACCCCCCCACCCCCCCATCCCCCCAACCTTCAAAATGGAGCCTCTCTCTGCCTTCATAAGGCTGTGCCACACTCGGCAAAGACAGCGCTGCATGGCCTCTTGACTTCCTTGGGCTCCACGTGTCTCAGGGTTTGGGGAAGGGGAAGGGGAGGACAGCACCGTGGCCCTAACCCGGGTAGGTGAGCGATGGCCCGGGCTTGGGGGGGCGGTGTCGCCGGGGGGCCATGGGGTTTCGGGGGGACGGGGGACCGTGTTCCGTGACGTCAGGTCTCAGAGGGTAGCACCACAACACCCCTCCTTCTCTATCGATCTGTTGAGCCCGCCCGTGGGTGAGACAATGTGTGTGGGCTTCTAAGGATACATGTTCGCCTAGCTAGTAAGCTTTTCTGCATGCATATATATACATGTATATTTAGAAGGCTTCGGGGTTTGTCCATTTGTGTGTGGTTGCATGTGTATGTGTATGTGTGTGTGGTTGCATGTGTGTATGTGTGGTTGTATGTGTATGTGTATGTGTGTGTGGTTGCATGTGTGTATGTGTGGTTGTATGTGTATGTATGGTTGCATGTGTGTATGTGTGGTTGTATGTGTGTGTGTGTGTGTGTGTGGTCCACTCCTAAGGGGGGTCAGAGGGGGAACCGTCACTCCTCTGTGTTTCCATTAAGGCAGACATGTCACAACAGGATTGAATGCTTCCCGGGTCCTTGACACCACGGACCCTGACGACCCCCCCCACCCCCACCCCCACCCGACCCCCCCCGCCTCCCAAACCCCCCTCACTCTCCCCTTAATCCTGCTTTGTTTAAGTAATGGGGCGGGGGGGTTGGTTTCTTTCCCAGGGGCCCCCAAGCATTTACAGCTGAGAGCCAGACTGGAGTGATTATTTGGACGAGGAGTGTGCACGTGTGCAACACAGACCTCCCCTCCTCCTGCCCTCCCCCCCCCCCCCCGACTTCCCTCTCTCTCCCTCCCGCTCCGTGTCTTAGCCGTGATTTGATCCGGACTCACAGGCCCGCCAGCGGGACAGGCCAACGGCGTGTCCACGGCGACGCCGCTTCCCAATCCCAGCGGCCGACCCGTGTGGACCTGGGTCTTCTTGTGGTCCTGGCTGTGCTGCGGGGACCTCAACGCGTCAACATGATATGTGTTTAGGATTGTGTTTTCCATCTTCCACTACTTGTATGACGCTAAGTAAGGTTCAACCTAGGGAAGTAGAACCAATTTACTGTTTCACATTGGACAATGAGTGACTTTTTCATTTTTCATTTCAAGTCATCTATGCATCACTACATATTTTAAAGAGGTATGTCATAGGATTTCGTAAATTTATCATGCAAGTTCTATGAACCATAAAAACGGTAAGCCATGTCATGAAAAAAAAACGTCTACTGAAATAGGGAAATAACTTATTTCCAGTTTGCCCCAGACCCTCTTCCCAGTGATACACGCAGACAGGAGGAATGAAGAGATTGGCTGTAAAAGAAGCAGCAGGACACAGGCACGTCCATGGATTCAGTTCCTCCCTAAAAGCTCCAGGACATACAAGCAGCACGTTTCGCCTGCTCTAGGCCTCTCTGGCTTTCATTAAATGCCTCATCTTACAGCTGCTTAGCATGTTGAATGTTGGCTTTGGCGTGTGCGCGTATGTGTGCGTGTGTATGTGTGTGTGTGTGTGTGTGTGTGTGTGTTTGAGGGCCTGTTAGTTCCCCCTGGGATGAAATGCCAATTTGGACTACAGATCCCACGTCTCCTGGTGTTGGTTTGCCAGCCAAGACAAAACAATTGGGGACAGCCCCGCGCGTACTCTCAACGTCTCACTGTGGCGAGGTTGGGCCTACAACAGCCCTGCCTGAACAGGACTGGAGTCAAAGGAGATTAACCTTTGACCCTTGTGTCGAGGCTCAGGGTCCGATCACACGACAGTCGATCCCCGAAGTGACCATTCCCAGATGATGTGGAAGAGGCGGCGGTAGCGGAATTGCTACGTTGGTCAAAGCAGTTTAGACTAAGCCGTCCCAAGATGTTTAGACGCAGGTTTCTTGGTGTGTCATCAAAACCCGACCATGCAAACAGGTTCCTATATCAAAGTAAATATTAGTCGAGGAAAAGTCGTAGTTCTGCCCGCAAACAGTAAACAGTTGTTGAGTTTGGAGTCCGCTGTCCTTGATGCAAACTATAATCACTGCGTTTTGAGTATTCAGGTAAACAATCATTTTACTGTCTAAAAAAATAAACCCACGACCGTAACAGGGAAACCTTAACAAAAAGCAAACCAAACCGAAAAGGGTTTTTCTGAAGTGACTGAACCCCCCCAAAAGGCAGGAAGAGTATCAATTCATAGGCCTTACAGAGTGCCAGAGGGTTACTAACAAAAATGACGCACAACCAGACAAATTTATACAAGGAAGGTTTGCCCTGATCAACACCAAACATTTACGAACCTTTATGTTCTGTACAGACTGCCCTTACACCTTCCTCCACTGTTGCCAGGCAGGTTAACCTTCACTGTTCCAGCAAGCCCTAAGCCTGCAGCAGGCCTACCCAGATATCTCGGCTCCTTAACTGGCCGGACAGCAGGCCTGGATCCCGCCCGGTACAGCTAGACGCACAGGTGGGAAAGACCCTGACAGGTTACTGGAGGGTGAGGGGGGAGCAGCCGTAAAGACGGAGAGACTGAGCAGGGCCGTCCACCGGGGGGGGGGGGGGGGGTTTGCTGCGTTCCCCGGATTCCTTCACCGGGAGGAAAAAAAAAACGACATCGCTGCCTTCAAATAATTGCAACCACGTCCTTTTTTTCCCGCGGCGCCCCCACCGCTCTCGTACAACCACAAGCAGAACGGGGGACGTCGGATGAAAGACGGAGAGGGGAGAGAGAGAGAGAGAGAGAGAGAGAGAGAGCGTAAAAATCACTAGGCCAGAACATTCCGCCAATGCTTGCGGGTTCTCCTTAGCCGTCTCTGAGTTCAAACACCATGGCCCCTAAGCTGACTCCTCCGCTCCATGGTCTATCCCCCACTGTCCTCCCTCTGTCCTCTTCCGCCCCCCTCTCCATCCTCCACTACTGGGATGAACGGATGGAGAGACAAGGGGGAGGGGGGGATGAAAAGATGGAGTGGTAGAGATACTGTCCAAGAGTTTTTAAAAGACGTTTTCCAATAATGAGTGTGGGCCAAGCCAGCTGGATCACTCTGGGCCTGGTGTACACACACACACACACACATACACACACACACACACACAAACACACACACACACGCAGAGCCATTGGTCTTCCTGCGTTTTCCAATTAGCTTTTCATTGCCTCTGTATACAAACTTTATTCCCTCACAAAAAGTCCCTTTGCAGATGCTCCCATTCCATGTGGATGCAATTGCTTCACTCAGTGGAAAGTCTCCCCCAGTCCCCCTGAGGAACAGACCAGCCTACAACTCCCATGGTCATTAGTGGTTCAAGGTTCGTGTAGGTGGCCGCTAAACAGAGATAGACTCCACTGAGAATCCAACCGATGGCTGGCCTAGCACATCCTTTTGATTTGACCTAATGCGGCGGTGATCAAAGTCGCGTCGCAGAACCGGCACCCCAAAGTGTGTGCGTGTGTGTGTGTGTGCGTGTGTGTGTGTGTTAAACGTTCAATTGTTTGGAACGCGCCTTTGACCGTTTTGTTTGGCACATTCGTGCCCGTCTAACTGCCGTTCCGTCGACGAAAAAGATCAGAGACACGTCCACATCCCGTTCTCCGTGAAATGGCGTCTCACTTCGGAACAGCCAACGACAGAAAGCTCCCGGGCCCCGGGACTCGTCCTACTCCCAGGGGCCCGCGGGTTCCCTGGAAGCCTTGGTGAGTCACCCGACGCTCCGGGGGCCACGTCCACACTGCGGCCCCGCGGCCAGGCCTCTTGGACAGCCTCCACTTGCGGGCGCCGGGCTCGCTCTGTGTCCTCTCCCCGGCGGTCTCCCTCCGCGTCTCTTTCAAGACGGTTCAAACGGCGGCGCCGGTTTGTTTGGCCGCGCTGTCACTTCCAATCTGGTACCAATCTGGGTCGCGTGAGGGCAGGCCTCTCCCCTCCCCTCCCCTCCCCTCCCCTCCCCTCCCCTCCTCCTCCTCCTCCTCCTCCTCCCCTCTCCTCTCCTCTCCTCTCCTCTCCTCTCCAACATTACGTAATCCCGCGTCCATCCAGTGATCCCAGAGGCTCATTATTTTTTTTTCCCCCCTCGATCACGCGTTTCCGTGGCGACCTGGTGGGTGAAAGCGCCCGAAATAAGCGTGTCCTCTTTAAATAGGCCTCGCAAACAGGGTTTCACTGTCGAGCCGTGCCTAATCCTAACCATGCTTTTCGTTTTTCAGACCAAAAGGCATCTTTCGAATTCAACACACCAGGCTGACAGAGAAGCGGCGAACACATATGCTCAGGGAGAAAGGGCTAACAGCTAAGGTCACGGGCCACAATGGACCAGACGACCCCCCCCCCCCCCACACACACACACACACACACACACACACACACACACACACACACACACACTCCCCTCGCCCCCCATGTCCCAAGCAGGGCTGCACTATTTGCTGTGGGTGATGATACACACACACACACACACACACACACACACACACACACACGATGTATCGCGGAGTGGGCCTCCAGTGAGCGCGTTCTCGCCATTCGATGTTCGGCTGTAACACACAGTCTACCTGCTGGGTGGAGGGGGGACACAGAGCAGCCCTTGTCTCCGCTGCCGTGGGCCTCAGCCCTTTCTCTGACGCAGGGCCTTGGGTTCCTGTCAGTGGGGCCTATCCGCTATGTGCTGGGCCGTGTGTGCTTTTGTCGAAAGAGGAAGGAGAGAGAGAGAGAGAGAGAGAGAGAGAGAGAGAGAGAGAGAGGAGCCAAGGAGCGGGAGAGAGAGGGAAGGTGTAAAACTCTCTCCTACCCCCGCCACCCCCCCCCCCACACACACACACACACACACTCCCACCCCCACAACCCCAGTCTCAATGCTGAGTCTGCACATTTTTTCAAGTCTTTACCATGGAGATCTCGCAACTCAGGCTGATGTGGAAAAGTAAAAGAAAGAAATGTTCTAGAGGGATTGTGATGGAATGAAGCAGTCTTGAAAAGCTCCATTCAAAGAATAGAATAAAAGAGACTTTGAAAGATCATAATTTAACAGAATAGACTACACTAAAATAAAATGGTGAAAGAACAGAATAGAATGCGATAGAATACAAAATCGTTTGAAATAATAGAAATAATAAAATAGAAATTTAAATAATAGAATAAAAGAAAGTTGTGTATGAAAAAATAGATTTGAATAAAACAGTATGACAAAGATCGTTTGAAATCATTTGAAAGAAAAATAACTAGAACAGAACTCAATAGAACCGAATATAGCCAATTTGACATGCATGTGGCCAGAACAGCAGCATTCTTTCAGTTTGAAAAACGTGAGGAATCATTTTTTAAATCTTTTTAATGATACATCTGTCTGTTGTAAGAGTTGGAAACTGTCCCAACCCGAGATGGCCTTACCGGTCTGGACAAACTGTTTGAGCGCCAAGCAAAGCCGCAAAGCCCTTGCCTTTCCACCCCAGAACTTTCAAACAGGGCTGCTGTACCTGGTGCTCCTCTGTTGAACTCGTGACTTGGGAAGAGTGTCTCCTTTTAGTGCGGTTGGGGTGCTTCTCTCCCTCCCAATCTGTTCATCTTGTCAAACTGTTCTCCTTGTCAAACTGTTCACCTTGTCAAACTGTTCTCCCTGTCAAACTGTTCTCCCTGTCAAACTGTTCACCTTGTCAAACTGTTCTCCCTGTCAAACTGTTCTCCCTGTCAAACTGTTCACCTTGTCAAACTGTTCTCCTTGTCAAACTGTTCACCTTGTCAAACTTTTCACCTTGTCAAACTGTTCACCTTGTCAAACTGTTCACCTTGTCAAACTGTTCACCTTGTCAAACTGTTCACCTTGTCAAACTGTTCTCCTTGTCAAACTGTTCACCTTGTCAAACTGTTCTCCTTGTCAAACTGTTCTCCCTCTCAAACTGTTCTCCTTGTCAAACTGTTCTCCCTGTCAAACTGTTCTCCTTGTCAAACTGTTCTCCCTCCCAAACTGTTCTCCTTGTCAAACTGTTCTCCTTGTCAAACTGTTCACCTTGTCAAACTGTTCTCCCTCTCAAACTGTTCTCCTTGTCAAACTGTTCTCCCTGTCAAACTGTTCTCCCTGTCAAACTGTTCTCCCTGTCAAACTGTTCTCCCTGTCAAACTGTTCACCTTGTCAAACTGTTCACCTTGTCAAACTGTTCACCTTGTCAAACTGTTCACCTTGTCAAACTGTTCTCCTTGTCAAACTGTTCTCCCTCCCAATCTGTTCTCCTTGTCAAACTGTTCACCTTGTCAAACTGTTCTCCTTGTCAAACTGTTCACCTTGTCAAACTGTTCTCCTTGTCAAACTGTTCTCCCTCTCAAACTGTTCTCCTTGTCAAACTGTTCTCCCTGTCAAACTGTTCTCCTTGTCAAACTGTTCTCCCTCCCAAACTGTTCACCTTGTCAAACTGTTCTCCTTGTCAAACTGTTCACCTTGTCAAACTGTTCTCCCTGTCAAACTGTTCTCCCTCTCAAACTGTTCTCCTTGTCAAACTGTTCACCCTGTCAAACTGTTCTCCCTGTCAAACTGTTCTCCCTGTCAAACTGTTCTCCTTGTCAAACTGTCCTCCTTGTCAAACTGTCCTCCCTGTCAAACTGTTCACCTTGTCAAACTGTTCTCGCTGTCAAACTGTTCTCCCTGTCAAACTGTTCTCCCTCTCAAACTGTTCTCCTTGTCAAACTGTTCTCCTTGTCAAACTGTTCTCCTTGTTAAACTGTTCTCCCTGTCAAACTGTTCTCCTTGTTAAACTGTTCTCCCTGTCAAACTGTTCACCTTGGCAAACTGTCCTCCCTGTCAAACTGTTCGCCCTGTCAAACTGTTCTCCCTGTCAAACTGTTCTCCCTCCCAAACTGTTCACCTTGTCAAACTGTTCTCCTTGTCAAACTGTTCTCCCTGTCAAACTGTTCTCCCTGTCAGACTGTTCTCCTTGTCAAACTGTTCTCCTTATCAAACTGTTCTCCTCGTCAAACTGTTCTCCTTGTCAAACTGTTCTCCCTGTCAGACTGTTCTCCTTGTCAGACTGTTCTCCTTGTCAGACTGTTCTCCTTGTCTCCTTATGTATCTGTGTGTGTGTGCGCGGTGTCACGCATCCATGCACGTGTGTGCTGTGCGTCTTGGGAGTCTCTCTCTGTGTGTGTGTGTGTGTGTGTGTGTGTTTCCTAGGCCTGATGACAGCCATTGAGGCTGGTGTTTTGCTTGGCCCCACAGAGAAACAGCGACCTGGTCCTAATTAACCAGTTGTTTTTAACAAGCCCTAGGTTTTCCAAACTAATGGAGACCTATTGAGACTGCCGACACAGAGCGGAGAGCTGTGTGCTCAGGCCTCCTCTTATTTCCCTGACGTTCCCGTCAGAAAGGAATTCACTAGGCCCATGTGCATCCAGTTATCCCAGATCCTTGGTTAAAGAAAGGACAACTTTTGTTTCAGATTTTGAACTTGATGGGTTCCCTTCAACCAGAGGTAAAAGAAAAATACACAGGAGGAAATGTAGTTTTAAAGTAAATTACCTCCACTCTTTTTGTTTCTGTGTGTGTGTGTGTGTGTGTACGTGTCTAAATTATCGATGTTGTCCTGTGAAATGTAGTTTCGGTTTTCAATGGCACTGTTCAAGAAAATGTAATGATGGAATTTCCATATCATCATGTTTCTAGAAATAGACTCAAAGTAAAAAAAAAAAAAACACACCAATCGCACCTAACCATCAAATACCCAACAAAACTAAATGACACACTTGCAGAACTCCAAAACAGTGAGGTTACAATCCGTTGTCTAAGGTATATTCGGAATAATAAAAAGTATTTGGGAGCAAGATAGACTGTACATAGGGCAATACAATAGTACAGATATCCTTATCGAGGGAGTCATTGAAAACCATCACAAATTATACTGAATAGCTTATGATTCAGCGTGCTTTCCCAGTGGCAACTCGGGGACAGGAGAGTGTCCTTCTCCGCGTCGGAAACATATTCCCAGCCCAGTTTGACGATCGGGGTTATTTCCCATGCTCACGCCCTCTGAATCATTCCGCCTCCGACGCTCAGAGCCCGTCGCCATGCCAACAGCACCGCCAAAAGGATGTGCCATTGTTGTTCACGTTTCTCCAATGGGCCCTCGAGGCAGCATTTAAAAGAGAGTCTTTCAGGGAATTAAGAGTCGGTCGGTTAACTTTGACGTTAACTTTTTATGGTTATTTCAAAACACACACACATACACACACTCTCTCCTACTCACTGTTGGCCAATGATTAACAACCATGACCACCACAGTTGAGCTCAGTTCCCGTTACTGGGAAGCGCTACTGTGTACTTCCTATAGCAGCTTCGCCCCACTCACGGTCAATCATTTCCACAGCACATCCTCCTACTGCCCTGCAGTAATGACCCAGCTGAATGAATCAAAGAGACTGAATGAAGTCACTGAATGACAACAGCAGGCAGTCTATGAACACAGTCCCACCCCCACCACACCCCACCCACCCCCAGCCCCTGCAGTGAACGGGAGGGAAACAATGGGAGGAAGTGACACCACCGCCCTGTCAACACATGGCCTGTTGAATCACCGCCCCAGCAGGCAGCGGGGGGGGGGGGGGGGGGGGGGGGTCCACCATTAACTTCCCCCTTTTGGTTCACTTCCTGCATGGGGGAGAACCCCGGTCTGGTCGGACCAATGCTCGTCAGAAAAGGTGCGGCCTCTCGGTTTTCACGCTGCGTTCCCTCTGCCACCCTGTTCCCTGGTGTCGAATCCCCCCTCCCCTCAGACTCTCTCTCCTTCTCACACACACACACACACACACACCTTTCCTTCCATTTATATGGAAGTTATTAAGTGGGGTCCCACCTACATCATACAGGATGTTCGCAGGAAGCACATGGTTCATTTGGCCTTGTGTGGTTCCCGACTTTTTTTACGTGGATGCAACTCGGAATTGCGTTCTGTGATTCCATGTAAAATGGCATTTAAATGGAGAATATGTTTGGGACTTGCATTGACCTCAACATGAAATGAGAGAAATGAGAGATCCACATTTTAGTTGTGCAAAGTTGTCTGAACATTCAACAGTCCCTTTTTGTTTAATATTCAAAGGATCTCGATTTAAATCCACCAATGCCTAAACTAAATAGGTTTGGCTGCAATATGCTTAAAACAACAATATTAACAAAACTGCAACATAAAGACATTTCAGCGGCACACTAATCATACTTACATATAGCTTATACAAACATTTAACAAATAGCTGACGTTGGACTTTGCACACGGCTCAAATATCCGTGCAGCTTCTCCCCTATCTGATTGGACGCCATTGTTACAGAACTCCATCAGGGTGTTTTCCTTCGAGCCAATGGGACACTGGGGTAGGGGGGAGCTATCGCTAAGTAAACTAATAACGTCTCCGATGATGAATGGCCCGGTCCTCCCGTACTGGACCACCCAGAGGGGCTGGGGCCGCCGTCTCACCAGGGAGAAAACGGGTTCTGGTTCTGTCCGTGTTCAGAGTGTCGGACGACGGCTGCTCTGGGGTCAGCAGAAACCAGGGGCCAGGCTTTTAACAAGCGCTGTGTTGGCCGTGGGGGTCCAAGAAGGCCGATATACATTAATATATATATATATATATATATATATATATATATATATATATATGATACATAAAATGTATGTAAGACATGCATATCATAAGATATAATAAGATTTAAATGAGACATAAATGACGGACAAAATCAAGTCAGTAGCTGAGGACGTGGACCCGAAGTAGCTTGGGTGTTGGACCGTCTGCCAGGACACGCCCGGGCCTGTCCCATTGAGAGGGATGACGTTCAGGGAGGTCATCCACAAACACGTGGCGGGCCACGGCATGCCTGACGGACAGAACCTTTGGAGGAGAACGACCCTGCAAGCAGACGATGGCGTTAGCGCAACGGAAGTGGACGTTTCAAAACATTCCAGCCAGTAGTCTAAACCCTGGCCCACTCGGTATAGAACCGTTCCCTCCGTTGAGCCTCCCGCCAGCGATTAGTCAGCGCTAGCAACGGTGGACTGCACGAATGGCCAAACTTTCAATTACCGAGGAATCGCTCTGTGCGGAAACTCTCATCCTGGAGAAATAATCTGAGCCAGGCCCTCATTTGGAACGCGTCTGGGGGGAAACGAGCCAGGAGACAAGCAGTGACTTGGTACGGCGTTGTCCCGCTGAGAACGCGTCAAGCAGATATTTGAACAACCAATCACTTTTGTTGTGTGTGTGAAGGATGCTGTATTCGAATCTATGCCAGCAGAATTTATAAGCAATGTTCTTGCTTGTAAAAAAAATGTCAAAGAAAAAGTGCCCCCTTTTCAGTTTTCCTGCTATGAAACACTTTTACTTTTGACCTTTTTGTTAAACGCTTTCAGACTGTGACCTTTCCTGACCTTTGGCCAAGGAAGTGATTGCTGGATGTGTGTTCCTCCTGCTGGAGCCATTATGCCCCCTCTAAAGGGCAGAGAGGATAGGGGCTGGGGGACCCAGACTGCCTCTGAGAAACACACTCGTTAACAGCGGCAAACACAGCAGGAACTGGCCTCAAAATGCAGGCCGTGTGTGTGTGTCTGTGTGTGGGTGTGTAGGAATGACTGCACTCTCTCCGATGAGAAGCTTTCAGCAACTCGGTGGTTGACTCTATGTGCGTGTGCGTGTGCGTGTGCGTATGTGTGTGTGTGTGTGTGTGCGCTCCTGGCAGTGCCCCACCCCCGGGGCCTTTGGGACGCGCAGCAGCCAGTGACGTATGTTCGGGCTGGGACAACGGAAGGTCCTGAGTCAGAGACAGAAGCCCAAACATCCTCCGAGAGAAGAGCGACCATTTCCCACTCTAATGCAGGCCTCATAAACACAAATGATTGACTTAGAAACCTTTTAGGCTGACTGTTGGACAACAACCACTTCCACTACTCAACGTGTCAAAGCACCAGGAGGAAGGAATCAAACTGTGACGGCTTTCATTCCAGTGAGTCCTTTCCACGCTGTGTTTCCGTTGCTTCAATGGGTTTCGAACAATGTTATGGAGCCCGCCGCCAAACGGTCACCAAAATGGCCTTTTAGCTCAATGGCTGATTCCCATGCCGGGGAGATGACTTGAAAGTGTATGGTGACGCAACGCGAGTGAGAACCTTAACCCAGTAACCAGAGCAACACTCAAAGAAAGGCTGCCAGGTCGTGAAATGATACACAATAAACATGAACAGAATAAATCCCGCGCGTCAAAACTCTGATGTCCTCTTTATTTATTTTCCTCCAGCTTAGATATGCAGATATGGGCAGGCTATGATATGGATGATACAGATTGGAGAAAGGTGAGAGAGCGGACCCGTGGTTGAAACACACAGCGTTGGCTTTTCGAAGGGAAGTTCAGGGTGCGTCCATCCAGAAAAGTTTCTGCTTGAGCGGGCCCTCCGTCACAGTGGGCACACCTGGTGACAGCCTGCCCTTTGGGTTGGCACGGCGACCGGGGGAGTACCCGGGGCCAAGACCAACAGTTGGCCAACAGTCCTCTCTCTCTCTCTCTCTCTCTCTCTCTCTCTCTCTCTCTCTCTCTCTCTCTCTCTCTCTCTCTCTCTCTCTCTCTCTCTCTCTCTCTCTCTCTCTCTCTCTCTCTCTCTCTCTCTCTCTCTCTCTCTCTCTCTCTCTCTCTCTCTCTCTCTCTCACTCTCTCTCTCACTCTCTCACTCTCTCACTCTCTCAGGGCTGGCAGAAAACATACAAAAGTTTTGACACAACCCATTGATAAAAGCGGCCGCTTAAGAGACACTTCACTGACAAGTAGTGGAGCCTCTGTTATATAACCCATGGACGCAGTGCGATTGTTTTCCTACGCCCAGAGTTGTTTTCTTTCGGAGATGTGCCTCTCTTTTCCCCAAAATGGCCGCCTCTAGGGGCTCCATCGGCTCAGCAGTTGCATAAGCCCTCTAGGAGTCGTATATCTCCGGCCCGTATTTACCTCCAAAAACGATGGACTTTTGGGACGGTTTGACCTCCAAGAGCGGGGGGGACGCTGTCGGAGCGGTCCCAGATACGGAGGTGTGTTTGTTCAGGCGGTTCTCTGCCCCCCACCCCCGCCTCCGCCGAGGCCCTGGTGCAACACCGCCGCAGTTCATGGGGGAGTCGCGTGCGCTCGCTGCAAACCCGGGTTGGCGTTTGTGATCGTTGCTCGACAGAGGTCAAAAGGTCAACTGCTACTTCAAACGGGAAAGCGTCCACCAGGATGGCCGCTGTTGTGTTAGACGACGGTGTCCTATCCACCTAACAGGCCTCTATAGGATGGATGCTGTAGTGTCCTATCCACCTAACAGGCCTCTATAGCACGGACTGTAGTGTCCCATCTACCTAACAGGCCTCTATAGGACAGACTGTAGTGTCCTATCTACCTAACAGGCCTCTATAGGACAGACTGTAGTGTCCTATCTACCTAACAGGCCTCTATAGGACAGACTGTAGTGTCCTATCTACCTAACAGGCCTCTATAGAACGGACTGTAGTGTCCAATCCACCTAACAGGCCTCTATAGAAGAGTCAAGCAACCGAAATCACAGGTCCTATTTCTTATGTAATAATAATAATAATAATAATAATAATAGTACGGCTAGACCAGAGATGAGTGAGTAGAAGTCTGTCTAGTTGTAACTGATCCTGATGTCTATCCCGAGGGAACACACAGAGAAGAGTGACTGTCAGTTATGTGGGATGAGAGAGACAATGAAAGCAGAGAGGGAGAGAGGGCCTCTAGGGACCTCCTTAAATGATGTGGGGTATTACACATGGACATGTATTAGAGTTGAACAGGCACATGCACACACACGCACGTACGCACGCACGCACGCACGCACGCACGCACGCACGCACAAACACACACCAGCATGTGCATGACATTTTCAAATAGCTGCAGAGACCATCCGTTGTTCATTACCTACAAAACAAATGGCCACACAAGTGAATAAAGGTCAATCTAGGAACCACAGGGTTAAGAGACAGCGTGAAAGTTCAAGAGCCTGTTACAGACTCCTCCTCTGAGTGAGAGTGTGTGTGTGTGTGTGTGCGTTTGTGTGTGTGTGTACACATGGGCGTGTATTCCAGCGGGAGTTTGCTCCATGTGTGTGACACCCCAAGAAAAAATTTTGCTTCCAGTGGTGTGCAAACACTGTTATGTAATTGTCCGATGCAGCTTGATGAATGGGTCTAAGGAGTGATGAGAACCTCTTCCCTGTGGAGGCCCGCCGACGTCAGAGAGGAGGGGGGGGGGGGGGGGCGACGCGGGGCCGCTCTCGTAACTCAAGGACGGAGGGAGAGAGAGAGAGAGAGAGAGAGAGAGAGAGAGAGAGAGAGAGAGAGATGGGCGGGGCAGCGTGCAGAGGAGTGACGAACGAAGATTAGGAAAGACATCGTTCGCTTCCAGGAAGCGCACGATGCTTTCAGACGTACTGCACCGCTTCACAAACATGGTGGACAGGTGCTCGGTTTTAAGGGCTCAGCGTGCGCACGCTCTCGTTTTTCAAACGTCTCCAAACGGACGTCATCTCTCGCGGTACACAAACACTCAACGAATGCCTCCGGCACGATTCGGCTACGGCCAAGACGAACGACAGCATCTTCAGACGTGGGAAAAACGTAACCCACAGTTCTTGCAAGGTCAAAATGTTCCCTTAATGGACAACCGGTGCCCAGAGCCGTGGCATGTCCAGCGGTAGGTAATGTCTGTGTCGTGCAGGCCATGTCCAAACGGCGCCAGGATACGTGTCTCTTTGTCTCCTCTGGCGCGCTCGCTCTCTCTCTCTCTCTCTCTCTCTCTCTCTCTCTCTCTCTCTCTCTCTCTCTCTCTCTCTCTCTCTCTCTCTCTCTCTCTCTCTCTCTCTCTCTCTCTCTCTCTCTCTCTCTCTCTCTCTCTCTCTCTCTCTCTCTCTCTCTCTCTCTCATATGGTTGAGTTCTATTGAGTTCTCCTGTTTCAAAGAAAGCCTAAGCCGTGATCTGAACGTGAAATGTTCCACCGGTTTGCACCATTGATTTACCCCCCCCCCCCCCCCCCCACACACACACACACACACACACACACACACACTGTATCAAAACGTGTCTGACAGGTCGGGGAAGAAACAGCCAGCATCGAGGCTCGGAAATTGGTTCGTGGACGGAGGCACTCACACATGTCTCGGCTCACGGACGTTGTGCCTGACTGCGCGCACCGCAGAGAGAGAGAGAGAGAGAGAGAGAGAGAGAGAGAGAGAGAGAGAGAGAGAGAGAGAGAGAGAGAGAGAGAGAGAGAGAGAGAGAGAGAGAGAGAGAGAGAGAGAGAGAGAGAGAGAGAGAGAGAGAGAGAGAGAGAGAGAGAGAGAGAGAGAGAGAGAGAGAGAGAGAGAGAGAGAGAGAGAGAGAGAGAGAGAGAGAGAGAGAGAGAGAAAGAGAGAGAGAGAGAGAGAGAGAGAGAGAGAGAGAGAGAGAGAGAGAGAGGATGAAGCAATTTGTGTGGAAGTACAATGGACCTCCTCATCTGCGAAATGCGCTCTCCACGTGCTACGCGTTTGGTAGCGCCCCGGCGCTGCACGCGAACCTCCACGATGGCCGCGTCGAGCCTGCACGCCACTCTCGGCCCAAGAATGCAAGGTGCAAGGGCAGCAATTTTCGCGGTGCTGGCGGGGGCTGTCGTGGCACGCCACACGCAGTGCGGGGCCCCATCATTAGCGCTAACGATAGCGCTCTCTGTGTGCCACTGCTGGTCAGTGCAAAAGAAACAGGGCTGGAGAGAGAGGAGAGGAGAGGAGAGGAGAGTAGGAGAGGAGAGGAGAGGAGAGGAGCAGGAGAATTTGAGGGCAACGTGTGTTCAGTTGAACCTAGACTCCAACAACTATAAGCAATGTCACGGCCTGTCTTTGTTCATCAATCTGTCTACAGCAGTCTATCTCCATCTTCACCTTGTGTCGGGCCCACTTCAGGAAAAGACTGAATTTGCAACTGCTCGCAGGAATACCTGATATCGTTCCACAACTCCGTAGCCAGCATTTCTCCCGTTGTTGTGTTTGTCCAGGTGGGCCAGCGCAGAGTGTGTGTGTGTGTGTGTGTGTGTGTAGGGGTGGGGGGTCACATTTCTAAGATAACAACAAAACACAATTAACCCGCCGCGACACCCGAGAGCCACTTCCTGAGAGCTGGGTTTCTGCGCCAGCACCCTTCAGAGAGGGGGTCCATTGTAAAAGGCTGTGTTTGCTTTGGCCTCCACTCACCTTTAAGCCATTACCACCCCCTCCTCTTCCTCCTCACACACGCTCTAAGACATTCTGCAGACCATATCCAACATGCTCCCCTATTGCAAAATTATCTTTGTTTTTCGCTTGCCAGTGCCCCAATCCCAAACCCCCCAGTCAACCTTCCTACCTCATAGTATAGTGTCTCTTTCCCTCTTTCACTCCCTCTCTCTCTCACTCACACACACACACACGTTCAAAAACCCCAAGTGTTATTTTTTTCAGAAATTTTCAATGGCAGTTATTTTGTGCGTACCCCCCGCACATTCCTCGGAGTGCTGTAAAATAAACGGCTCTAAATTTAAAACGGGCGGCGACGGAGCGGGCGGCGTGAAAACAAGCAGCAGCGGGCGCACGGGAAAACGACAGGGGGGCCAAAACGCAGCCTTCTCCTGTTTGTTGCTCCAGACGTTAGAGGTCTCCGTTCTCCTTCCACCGCGGCGAAACGAAGGACAAAGACCGGGAAACAAAACCCGACCCTGAAGGAAAGCTCTGCTCCTAACGGCTCCGTGAAGAGCGCCATCCCGTCTGCCCTCTGAATTTTTTTTTTTTTTAAGTAATATCGCTTGCTTCAACACGGTTATAATATTCTATTTTATTTTAAGAACCTCGAATGTTGTTCGGGTAGGAAAATATAGGACCATGCGTACATGATGTCCATGAAAGATAAAGTAATGTGCAGAACAAACAGCGATTAGGCTGTTTTGACATGTTGACTGTGCAGTGAGGTTCACCTCCACCGTTGTGCAGAAAGTGACGGTCTCCTCCAGCGTTGTGATCTCTTTGGCAACGACCAAGCGGGACTGTACACATTCTGTTGACCTACAACCGTGAACCCTGTACTTAGGATCGCCGCTCTGTAATCACATAGATGAACCGGCTCGGCTCGGAAGTCTTGAAAACATACTGTACGTGTGTTCGGGCTGACACGCACGCTCCCCGTGTGCACGCCGTGTCCCGTTTTTGCATATGAAACCTAAACGCCTCTCGCGTAGCACAGCTGTTCCTCTTTGGTGGGGGGGATCAAACCATTTCGATTTCTAAACAGGACAGTGCACATGCTGTTGGCCTAGTAAAATCATAAAGCCATGTATTTAAAACTGCCGCTGTGTAATCAAAGGGATTCCCGGTGTGGTTCGGAAGTCTTAAACACACACACACACACACACACACACACACACACACACACACACACACACACACACACACACACACACAGATGTGTGTTTACACAGTAAGTGTATAAACAAACGCACTGTATACGAGTCTCCGTGTGTGTGTGTGTGTGTGACAGCGCGGGTGTGAGTGTGTGTGGCATGAGGGTAAACAGCTGTCCCCGTGTTCACACTGTCTCTAAAAATCACCCTCCTACGAGCGCTTCGGTTCTTCACAGAAAACAGCTGGGCCCAAATGGAGCATGCTTGGTAGGAGGAAGAGGTGGATGGAGGGAGGGAGGAGGAAGAGGTGGATGGAGGGAGGGAGGAGGAAGAGGTGGAGGGAGGGAGGGCGGGAGGAGGAAGAGGTGGAGGCAGGGAGGGAGGAGGAAGAAGTGGAGGGAGGAGGAAGAGGTGGAGGCAGGGAGGAGAGCACGGGAAATAATGACAAAGCGAGACGGAGAAAGAAAGAGAGAGAGAGGGAGTAAGAAGAAGAACAGCTGGGGACAAACGGGGACAGGGGGAGGAGAGCAGTGGAGGAGCAAAGAGTGTCCGAAAGAAAGGCGGGATCTCCAAAGCGCTGTGGGAAGTCAAGATGGCGCCGCGGATGACTCAGAGAGAGGAGGGTGACGGGCCAGGGGCACAACGGGCGCTGAGGAGGAGGAGGAGGAGGCAGCGAGAGGCCGGGCCTTCCTTTAATACAGAGTCCTCCCATTCAGCTCTGTGGTTACAGCGCCCCTCTCCCTCCTCCTCTCTCTGTACCGTAACCCAAACCAGGGCGAGCTGGTATGAAAACACTCCGCCGACCGGCGCCCGAGAGCGCTCTGACGTCAAGAGGGTTTCCCCCCGGGGCCACAGGACCCTTCTCTGCCCCGGGCCGACCCTCCAGAACGTCAGCCCCCCCCCCCCCCCCCCTCCCTCCCTCGCCTCTTCCCTGTGTGGGCTCTCTCCTCCCCGCTCTCGACGGCCAGACCCAGCCTCCCTGGTCCAATTAGTTCGGTTGTACGCTCATCAGCCCGGGGAGTCGAAGCCGGGGGGGGGGAGTAAGGCGATGCGGACGGCACTTAAACGCGGCTTTCGCGCATCAAAGTCCATCCGTCTCGCACGCGTGAAATGTTTTTTTTTTCCCTCGAAAGAGCTGGCTCGCCGCTCGGTTTTCCAGGGAAAAATAACAAGTCGGGCCACTGCTGGGTGGGTGCAAAGTGTAGCACGAGACCTCCGCTGACGTAAATCGGAGGCTAGGGTGAGACACTCGAGTTAAAGCGGGGCAGACGCTCTGTCTTCGGCTGTGGCGCTCCGAGGCCCGAGCCCTTCCGTGTTCGAAGCGGCCGGGCGGTTTGGTTCTTCGCGCGGCCTGTCGCGTCGGTCAAAACCCCCGGCAACGCGCTGCCCCCTCGGGCTGCGTGCGTTCACCACCGGGGTCAAGGTCACGACCTGACCCTCTCTCGGGTCCACTCAGGCCCGAACAGGTTTCAGGGTTTGCTCGAACGCCCGACGCGCTCCCCTCCAGCCACTACAACTAGAGCAACATTGACCTGTTTACCACACCTCCAGCCACTACAACTAGAGCAACATTGACCTGTTTACCACACCTCCAGCCACTACAACTAGAGCAACATTGACCTGTTTACCACACCTCCAGCCACTACAACTAGAGCAACATTGACCTGTTTACCACACCTCCAGCCACTACAACTAGAGCAACATTGACCTGTTTACCACACCTCCAGCCACTACAACTAGAGCAACATTGACCTGTTTACCACACCTCCAGCCACTACAACTAGAGCAACATTGACCTGTTTACCACACCTCCAGCCACTACAACTAGAGCAACATTGACCTGTTTACCACACCTCCAGCCACTACAACTAGAGCAACATTGACCTGTTTACCACACCTCCAGCCACTACAACTAGAGCAACATTGACCTGTTTACCACACCTCCAGCCACTACAACTAGAGCAACATTGACCTGTTTACCACACCACCTGTTTCACGCTCCCCGCCACGGCCCCACCCAGGCCTCCCCGTCCGACTCCCATGGCCCCCAGAGCTTCCTAAAGGAGCAGGCCGACCGGCCGGCCCTCGGCGAGCGCCGGGAAGGAAGCCCTGTAATCAGTGGCTGACAGACAGCTGTGGAACCAGGTGAGACGGGGAGGCTTTCATCTTTAATGACAACCCCCCGGCCGGCGGCCTGTCAGCGAGGCTGAAGGGGGCTTAGGACCCCACTGCAACAAGGAGCTGGGGGGGATTAGGAACGGGATTGGGTTTTCCATGCCCCCCACCCCCACCCGTTTGGAACTACCACCTGGGAAGCAGCACACGGCAGGATAATTCGTCAATCCCCCCAACTCTTCCTACGTCCTATTTCCCCCAAAGTGAGAGGGGCTCAAGAGGATGGCGATACAATCAGTGATGGTGATACACGTTTTGGTCGTCAGCGTTTACGTGGGGTGCCGAAGCCGGGCCAGGTGCTGTGTGTGTGTGTGTGTGTGTGTGTGTGTGTGTGTGTGTGAAAACACGGGCCAACGAGGTGACTGACATCGAAAAACACACACTCTTCAATGTCAATATACGAGTTAATGCAGAGCATGTCCTGGCAAATCTACGACGGACGTGTGCACACCACTTTAAGGCTCTGAAACATGTGGAACCCCTATCGATAGAACACAAATAAACTCCCTCCCTCCCCCCCGCCCCACCCCCACCGACGTCTATATGTCAAAAGGAATTTCACTTAGAGAGGACTTTTATTGCACAGAAGGCTCTAAGGAAACACAATGTTCCGTCCTAAGGGAAGTTAAAAGTTACCCAACATAATGAGGGAGTTAGCCACGCCAGTAAATTCTGACAAACACTGTCACAATTCTCCACAGAGCCATCTTTTTAAAAACACAGGCTTGAGTGGGGAGATAGAGAGATATTGATATTGAGCGCAGTGGAAAAGCCACAAAACAATGATAAATCTGTTATTTCAAACGTGTTTTCATATCTGACTGACCACCAAAAAAGGCATGTACAATTTTGCTGTGAAAATGTCCATATGACAAATCCATCAAAATGTGCCTATCATGCACTTCACTGTTTTTCTCCTTCCACATTCTCCATTGTGCGAGGATTGGAATTGCTTTACCTGTCGGCAATTTAAGGGCCTTAAACCCATATAGTGACCTTTACCCTCTACTAACCTTTGGCCTCAAGTCTATTAACCCCTGACCCTTTTCTGCCTCTTAACCCTTTCCTGCCTGAGCCAAAAAGTAGTCTTTACCAGAATATGAAGTTGACGTGCTAAAACGTTTGTGGTGTGCTCATATTACATGACACATGTAAACTGCAATTACCATTTTGAAGAAAATAAGTAGTTCTTTCAAATGCTATAAATATATATAGGATTATGTGATTTTAATCATCCTTTATCAAGAAGCTTTAACAGACTGTTTTTACAAAAATATTCTTCATCCACCATATGTTACCGGAGACCAGCATTTTTAACCTGGAAGATCAGGTTGTTAGATTTAGTCCCGATTCTGATGCTGGTCCCCTTTGAAACCTGGTCTTAAATATGTGCAATGTTCCGTTTTGCCTTATTCACGAAGGTACAGTACCAGTCAAAAGTTTGGACACACTTTCTCAATCTCAAAGTGATTCAAATATCGATAGCTATTCAGTGACAGCACATACCTGGTAATATTAGCATTCAAAAATGTGAATAAGAAAATCCATGATAGACAGCATAGTGACGCACCACACAGCACCAACACCACACTCTCCAATATGACAAAGTGACTATAGCTGTTATTCAATATATAGAATGATCCATCACAGTGGAGGATAAGACTAGGCCCGTCCTTAAGCTCAAAACAATAGCAAACATCACGTCAAAGGTTTAAAACCATTTACAACAGAACTATGTCGAAAAAGAATTAGCCCATGTTGAACACAAAGTAAGTTGAAAATGCAAACCTAGAGAAAAAAACACTGGAGGGTACAAACCACCCATACTTCAAAACATAAAATATACTTAGATGCACAACCGTGGCGGCCAAAGCAGAAGGAAACCCAAGGCAAGGGCCAACATATGGCCTAATAAGTAACAGGTAAGGTTAAATTGGACTACAAGTACCACAAATACATTACTGTGACACTGCGGCGGGTGTTTCCATATAGACTTACCCCAACTGAAGTTTCTGTATCTGTAGAGCTGAGAGGGGGCGCTGTTGTGAATTGTAATCTTCTCCTTCGTTTTCCCCGATATTGTCAACGAAATCCTTCAAACAAAAAGTAGCGTCTGCTTTAACTGAGTCCTCCAGCCGGATGTTTTTGTACAAACTATAAAAGGCCGCCGTTTGTTCCATATAGAATACTCATTGAACATCATTTGCTTTTGCTTTTCAAAGGTCATCCACTGTAAACTCAGGAGTGTTAGTGGGAGGCCTGAGTTTTCTGGGTGCCACAGGCCCTGACATCTTTGGCACTGTACGGCCTGCGCAACGTTAGCGTTGTCACGGCGTCTAGCCAGGTAGGACGTTGTTTGGCTAGTAGCAGTTACATTTCTAGCATGTAGCATTTATGTCTTGGTTAGCACTAGCGTTAGCAGGCTCCCCAGGTTATGGTAAAGTCAGTGACTCCTTCTCAAGGACCTGTATGATCTTTATGTGCTTATATCCATGAGTACATGCTAACGTACCATGAGCCGGGGGAAATCAAAAGGCAGACCCAATCGCAGAGAAATGGTAACTTGAAATCAGTACTTTAATTGGCTGAACATAAGCATGAAGTAGAAAGCACGTAACGTCCACAGTGCCAATGAAGAACACAAAAGACAACACTCAGGAGAGCCAATCAACACGGAAGAAACCAGGTGTAGAGTGGCCAGGTGAAACTAATCAACACTATTCAAGAACAGCTGCATGTGGTCTCCCGGCCTCACAGTGGGGCTAGAGCAAAAAACACACAGCTCTGTGACGGCTAACCTTTATCTCTGGTGCCTAACTGAAATACCATACAATAGCACAATGAAAAAATAAGATGCCGGGCAAACCACAAACCAGCTTACCAATGGAATGCTTCTCCAATGATACCACGCAATCCACTGTCAGTCAATGTCACATGCATTTTGGAGTTGCGTAAACTCTATTTTTCTTTAAACATACATATTTTTTGGGTAAGTTAAGACTTCCCCTTTGCCCCTGTTTACAGAACACATTTTATAATAATCCCATTTTCAACTAACAGGACTAATTAAGGGGGGGGCATCTGTGTCGTGGGAGGGGCCTGGATGCTAGTTCAGCAGTTGTTAATATGCTAACAAATTCTTTGATGGTGGTATTTATAGTCCTTGCAGTGCATGTCTGGGACCCTGCCAAGGGCTACCAGTAAATCGTAACCTGGCCACTGAATAACCGACGAGAGGGGCCGCCGGGGAGAGACCAGCTACGTCACGGTCACACCAGCCCGCTGAAATCATGACGCCGATGTGATAAGGGTGACCTCATTGGCCCTGAAATAGTCACTGGAACCGTAGTACACTATCTAGAAGGAAGGGACTTTCTGTGTCAGCCCCTCCAGCAGCTGAGACGTTGTTTTAAGACAGGTATCTCAAAATTACTTTTATCGAAATAATTTGGAAATAATCCCATGAATCTGGATAGGACTACGGTCGTTTCGAAACTTTGGTTTGGGCGTCGTCTGTTGGGCCAAAGTGGTTCATTCCCTGGCCCTCCGCTGGCTGGGGCCTGTTGCCTACCATGCAACTGATCAGAGCTGAAAAATGTCCTCGTGCTGACGGACCCATTCGGAGCAAAACAAAACAATAAGGAAATACCAGTCCAATAAACTCGCATTGCGGGGACATAGACAAGCAAAGAAATATGTGTTATTTTCACTTGAAGTGTTTTGTTTCCGAGATTGTTTTAATGGTGGATATTGACAAATAGACGATGACAGTCACTGCTGGGAATCGCTGCGCCTCTCCAAAGTGGCAGTTGCCCGCGACGATCCCCCTTCAATCCCCGCAACGTCCCACCAGCGAGTGGTTTGGATTCGGAGGTGGAGGAGAATGTTTAGCTTGGTGGTGGCGATGCTCCAGAGATCAACGAGGGTTTTCACAGTGTGTCCTCGGGCGTGTTCTGTGGCCTTCTCGGCTCGTGTCTTTGGAACAAACCGCAGGATTCAGCGAGAGAGAGAGAGAGAGAGAGAGAGAGAGAGAGCGAGAGAGAGAGCGAGAGCGAGAGCGAGAGAGAGAGAGAGAGAGAGAGAGAGAGAGAGAGAGAGAGAGAGAGAGAAACGTCTCTCTCTTGCACAAGGCCTTGATTCTTGCAGCAGGACTACACTGCCCCCTAAAGTCGAGCGGAGGTACTGTTTTGAAAGGAAAACGCTTTGGCAACTTCTAGAAAAATCTAGTATGTGAAATGCGTCGTTAAAACAAATGGGAGAGAAATTGAAAGGAATTGATAGTGAGCGAGGCATTTACGTTTACAAGCACATTGAGAGTATGCATGTGGAAAGTGTTTTGTTGACTGAGCCAGCATGGAGCGTTCCAGTTGCAGGGAGCAAACCCTCTCCCTGGCCCTGCACAGCAGCGAGCACAGCGGCCTACTCCTTGACCGCCTTTTCCCTTTTACTGGCGGGGCCGCGCCGCCGCGCCTTCCTGTGTTAACAGCGTGTGAAGACGTGGGCGCAGTTAGGATGCGGTGGCTCAGTGCGCCCTGGCCACCACAAAGCAGACCGGCAGACAGCGGTGTCTGTCGAGCAGACGGGCTAATGAAGGAGCAGCCGCAGCGTCACACACACACACACACACACACACACACACACACACACACACACACACACACACACACACACACACACACACACACACACACACACACACGGGTTGAAGCTCAGCGAGAGTGGCTTGGCGGCATGGGCGGAGTCCGACGTGTGTGTGTGTGTGCGTTGGCGGGTCCTTGTCTCCGTGTCAGAATTGCTCATGCACAGGGACAAAATGAACGTGCCCCCCTTCCCCTTTTCCAGTAGATAGTATTGGACCCCCCCACACACACACACACACACTTTTTTCCAGCCTGTACTAACTGCGCCCTCCCAACCTTTGAAATCAAAATCCCATGGACTTATGTGCTTGTGTGTTGGCGTTTTCTTGTCTGTGTCAGTATTCCTCATATGTATAGCCAGAGTGTGAATGCAGTTTATCTGTGCGTGTGTGTTTTAGTGTGTGTGTGTTTCCCTGTCCGTGTGTAAGCCTGTGGGCCGGCGATGTTTAAACTTCCTTTGAAACCCAAACAGAGTGTGAAGTCATTCATCCATGGGGGGCCTGAGAGCAGCCTACCCCGTGTCCCATTCCCTCTCCTCGCCGGGCTCCACGGTTTCCGGGAACGTGGGCCGCCTTTCCGAGGACTGGAACGATGGGCATATCACATCCCATCCTTAGAGCCTTGGGGTGCTCTCTGTTTTCTTGGACGCATCCATGTGAAGTGACACCTCCTGGCTACTTAGAGGTAGAACTGGTGGGAGCGACCATTTTGGCTGTACGTACAGACATACACACTCACAGACGCACACACACACACACACACACACACACATATTCACTAGGCCCACTGTAGCTGCGACAGGAATCAAGCCCACAGCACTGGAAGTGTAAGTGCCAGTAGCAGTATACCCACTGAGGCACACATAAACCCTTTTGGTACTTTTGAAATAAACTCCAAATAAGTTTCAGGTGTGAAACGTGACGTTCCTGATTGCGGCCTTGATCCAAACAGCTCACAGTCTTAGTTGGAATTCAGTGACTGAAGTGGGATAAAGCGAGGGCATGGTTGTGGAAAAAAACGTCTTTGTTTTTTTAGTGCTGAGTTGAGATCATTTGAACGACACGATAAGATAAGACAACACATTGCCTGGCAGGAGCCCGTTGTGGGATCAGACATAACATGCGACCGGCTGCTTAGGAAGTTTTCCAACCGCCGGGCCTTCTCCCTCACGGCTATACATGGACATGCGTTTCGGGGTCAAGCCGATCCCGGCGCTCCGTGGAAAATCTACGAGAGGGCAGGCCAGGACGAGCGTTACGTCGGGCACTGAGAGACAAGGAGGCGCTGTAAAATCCACGTCGGACCAGACTTGTTTTGACACTCGGAACGTTCCGGCACTGGAAGGTTTATGGCTCCGTCAATGGGAACAGAGAGGACACTGGAAAACAAATCGATGGGGGTTCAGGCACTTTCCCAATAAATCTAGTCCGAATGAAATTGACTGCGCCACGCGGCTATATAAAAATGACCACCGTCAGTAAACGTTAACTGTAAGCGCTGCTACCGTTAGCAAAAGCGTGAAAGCTTGAAACATGCTTTATATCCCTAATAAATGTTTATATGTGGCTCTCAGTTCCGTGCGAACGGCTAAACCATTTAATCCAACACTTTGGGGCCTGCAGCCATCGTAAAAATGAATTGCATAAAGTCTTTCTTTTTACAACAAGCTATTAGCCAAAAAGCTTTTTGGCTGTCAATATAGCCATATAAGATCTGTTGTTTGTTGTAGATTCACAGATGTAATGACCGTATTGTTAAGGCAGTTTAATAAGATGTGTTGTATTTCGGGGGTTTTATTTAGCTGATTTATTTATATTTTGTAATAAAGTAGGTCACACTCATCAACACTTGGACTAAAACGACTTTTACCAACGTGAGGCAGACGCATTAAGTGATAGTAGTAGTTGAAACAGCTGGGCCTTGCACGAGTTGTGCTGGAGGTTGGCACGTTCAGACTTTCTTTTTCAGGTCAGACCATTGGCTCGGACGGCAGTTTGTCACCATCTCTCCTCCCTCTGTCTCTTACTCTCACTCTCTGTCTGTGTCTCTCTCTCCCCCTCTGTCTGTCTCTGTCTCTGTCTCTCTCTCTCTCTCTCTCTGTCTCTCTCTCCCTCTGTCTCTTTAGGTCTCTTCCCGCTCCACTGTCAGTGGCACAGTGTGTTCCATTCGGATCCTTCAACCTGTCCCGTCCTGCTTGGGCTCGTCACCCTCGAACACACTCCCCATCCTTTCTGTCCTACTTGATTCCAGTCACCTTCCCCCCACCCCCCTTCAACCTTTCTGGGCTGTTTTCACTTTCCCCAGCCAGCAGCCCACCCCCACTCCCCCTCCCTCACCTTCACCCCCCACACCCACCTCCTACCCCTCCTACTCTCTCTCTCTCTCACCAGAAATGTCTCCTGTGTCTCTCTTTCTCTCAAACCCCTTTCCTCTCCGCCTTCCTCAAATCCCCTCCGTGTTCCTGTGTCTTTCCTCTTCCCCCTGCAGCCCCCCCCCCCCCTCCCTGCTGCGGTAAGGGAGCGTTGAGCTGCGTGGGCTCCGCTCGGTTCGCATGGCCCGGTGTGAGCCTGCTGCTCCCCTCAGCGTACGCCGCCCTCACCCCTCTGATGGCTTTACAACCTGCCTCTGGCCCGGCGGCACACGCCCACATCGACGTTGACACGCAAGGCCAAATGATGAAGACAAGGGGGGGGGCGGGGGGTTTTCATCTGTGGCCGTTGAAACGCGTGTGTGTGTGTTTGTACTGGAGCCACACTGAGCTGGAAGGGCCAGTGGAGGGCCTGACTGCCTTCCTCTGGGAGAACTCCCTCCCCTCTCTCTTCCCCCCTCTCTCGCTCTCTCTTTCTCTCTCTCTCTCTCCCCCCTTCTTTCTCTCTCTCTCTCTCTATGTTCTCTCGCTCTTTCTCGCCCAGCAGACCTGAGTGACAGGAGGCTGAAACAGGAGCCTCTCGACCAGCTCCGCCGAGGGGCCTACCCATACAAGCCCAGTCACAAGACCTCCGTCGAGGGGCCTACCCATACAAGCCCAGTCACAAGACCTCCGCCGTGGGGCCTACCCCTACCAGCACAACCACGGGAGCTCCACTCATGGGCCTATCAATATTTGACCCATCTTCCACTGACAAGCTCCACTAGGGCCATGGGGGCCAATCCATACAAGCCCCACTACAGGCAGCCGGCGTTGGAGTCAAGCCCCCCAATAGAGACCTCAGCTCTGGATCAACATGTGGAGGAAAAGCTCCCATTGAATAACTAGCGCAGGTTTCAAACGTGTTTGGCTTTCTTAAATGAGCTCTGAGCTGAGGCCTGTTCAACTACGGCTCTGTGGTTAAACAAGAACTCTGAGCTAAGGTAACCACTTTGGTTGGAAACTCCACCAGATGAGATGAACCCAATGGTAAAATAAGAGCTCTAAGCTAAGGTAACCTCCACTTTGGTTGGAAACTCCACCAGATGAGATGAACCCAATGGTAAAATAAGAGCTCTAAGCTAAGGTAACCTTCACTTTGGTTGGAAACTCCACCAGATGAGATGAACCCCATGGCCCATCCTGGACGGGAACAGAGCACGTTGTCAGCTTCACTTCCAAACACAGAAGGCTCCCATCTCCTCCTCCTCCTCCTCCTCCTCCTCCCCCTCTCCTCTGTGGACGTGTCCGCGTGCCGCGCAGATGAAGATTGATTTATCAGCCTGCCGTGACTGGGCTGAGACGAGACGCTGATCTGGCTCGAGTACTTTGGACAGAGCTGTGTGTGTGTGTGTGTGTATCTGTGTGAGTGTGTGTGTGTGTCTGTGTGAGTGTGTGTGTGTGTGTGGGTGGGTGCCTGCGTGTGTGCACGTGCATAGACCGCCAGCCTATCAAATCACACAGAGACAGAAAGTCCAGTCCTTATCTTCGTGATAGGGGGAAAAGGTCAGGGGCCGAGCCCTAGAGGTCGTTGGAAGCAGGTCATGAACCCCACATCCAAACAGCACCTCAAAACAATCCCCTCGAACGCTCCAAAACTCTTTTTTTTTCCCCCCTCCCATTTCTCTCTTTCATTACATTTCTCTCCTTTTTTTCTGACGGGTCGGACTCCTATCTCTCCGTCGATCTCTTTCGTGACTCCCAACAACTCCGCTCTTCTTTCCTCACTGTCCAACTCTCTTTGGTTCGCTTTCCATCACCCCCTGCCCCTATCTCGCCATCGCGGCTCCGATGACGGCCGTCTCCGGCCTCACGTCGAAGGTCGCGAACCCGCCGTCGAATTAGAGCTATCGAGAAGAACCGGAGGCCTCCCGGCGGGGGGAACGTGCGTTTTCAATAAGGTGACCTTTGAACCCGGGACGTGATGCTTTGACTGGCGGGAGGTGTTGGAACAATCTCCTGTGACCCCCGTCACTCCTCCTGCATTCAAGGCTCTCAGATTCCCCTCAGTACAGGCCTGGGGAGGGGGCACGGGGCTGGGGGGTGGGGGGTGTATGGGGGGCGGGGGGATGAAGGAAGCCCAAAGTCTTCCCCATAGTTTCCTCCCCCCCCCCCCCCCCCCGATTTGCCCAAAACATCTTGGGACTTCAAAACGATCGTCTTTCACCACTGCAGCTCTGAAGTCCCGAGGTACGCCCCGACCGATCTCCAAACGCTGCTTTGAAGTCGCCGGGGCTGAGGTCAAATATAATTTCGGCAGGATAATTTAGCTCTTTAAGACAGAGCGGGGATATTAACATTGGCAAAATAAAGGGAGCTTTGTTTTGCGTCTAACAAATGCACCCAAATGTATATTTTTTACAACAAAGTATAATCTGCGTAATACATCTGTCTGCTGTCCCTCTGTAATCCACCCAACCCTTCCAACAGGATCTTACAGGTGGTCATTTTGCAAAGTCACTATCAAATACCCCTTTCCTGCTATAGAAAATTTGCCATTGTGAAATATCCGGAGGTATTTCAATAGATTTGCCGGAGCACAACATCCCTGAAGTGTCGTGTACTTCCTGCTCCCTTCACTAAATTCACTTCCTGGTGCTCGGCTAACACCTTTCCCCTGGCAACGCCTGGTCACGGACGTGCTGGGAATAATCAGGCCCAGCCCTGAGCTGACGTGGAACATCTGACACGTTTTTCACGGCAATTACCAACCCATGCCGGCGTTGAATTGCAGCGACCTTTCCTGCGTCACAAAACAAAGGATGACCACAAACAACTAAAAGAAGTACGTGAGTCATAGTTCCACCTTAAACCAAAGGACGTTCGAGGAATGTTTTAACGGCACAATTGGCCGTGTTTGAGCTGATTCCGTGAACTCAACAAATGTCCTTTCACACAGGTGGCAACTTCCTTCTTTTCTGTCACACATCAGTACTACGTCAGGGGCTCCTTCCTTGGCCTGGCCTTGGAGGGAAATGGCCCAGAACAAGTTTATGGTGTACTTCAGTTTAGCGTTAGCAATTTATTAACATTACAAAAAAAATAAAAAAAATAATGGGCTACATGAGTGAAGCACAGTGTGACTGGCGCAGTATTTGGCATCGGTGTGTGTGTGTGTGTGTGGAGTCCATCTGCCCCCACTGTGGGTGTTGAGAGATCCTCTGGTCTTTTAATATATCACCCTTAGCTAGCCAGCAGCAGCAGCAGCAGAGAATGGACCTTCTCCCTGCTCTGTCCTGGATGAGTTTCCAGGGTGCTAAGCTACCGTGTGGGCTACGGCTCATCACTGCGAACTGGACGCCAGCCATTTTGGAAAAAGGACATACGGTTTCGAGTTTTGTTGATTGAGAAATATGAAATGCTGATCAAAGTACAACTCCCACTTTTAAATATAAAGGCACACTATGTTATAGCACTGGGAAAATGAAAAGATGATCTTTGTTTTATTGGCACGTGGGACATTAAGCTTCACAACAGTACAACTTTGTGGATTAGAAAGGGTAAAAGTATTATCATTATTATCCTACAAGAAGGTAATTCTGCTTTAATTCACCTGACATCGTTCAATTTGCAAAGTCAATATAAAACGTAAGCTATTTTTGAAGATCTCTTTACCTAATTAAATACATAGACAGATTTATATGTATATATTTATATATATATATTTATATATATATATATATATATATATATATATTTCTATATTTAATTGTCATCAGAAATCAAGGTTATGACAGCATCGTAAAGCAGCAAACTTTATACACGTTTTATTTTAAGTTTTCAGTTGGACCTACAATAAAAAAAATATATCAATTACAACAAAATGTAAAACAAACATTAGCTTCACCTCATGTCTTTCCATTGTCTGTCTGCCTGTCTTATTGCAGTGATACTAACGTACAACAGCAACCTCTAACCTCAGGGAGGTCATAGAGGTCACAGGTCCCGTCCAGACATTCCCACATACGTCAGAGTCGCCTGATTCTCGGAGAACAACAGTCAGTCAAACAACAGCTGCCTGCCCAAACTGATTCCAGAGCAGATCTCCTGTCGACAAGAACACATGTCACAGGTGTTGTTTACCGCGGCCCCTCTGTTACCGACGCACATCACGTCAGTGGACGTGATGCGAAGCTAGGGGGCTCTCAAAGCCTCTCCAGCAGCTGTTTAAAGACACACTCCTCGATAGGATCTGACAACCACACTTTCCAAGCGGGTTGTAACCAAATATTTTACAGAGGATCATCCAAAAAATCCTAAATGCATTTGTGCAATGTTGCACTGTTGGTTTCTTCTAAAATAACACCCTATTAAGTTGATAATAAATCATTGAAATAACGTCAAATTCCTGTGTCTACCTTTAAGACCGCGCGTTACCTTATGTTGGCTTATGTTGTAAATCAAGATACAGTCCCTAAGCTCAACCCCAAAATGTCCTCCACGTGTATTATCTTCACTCTAACTTAACAATAGAAGCTATAAACAAGACCTCTCAATGATAAGTGTCTATTCTGGTAACAATGAAAGTTCATAAAAGCGGTAAAAGCAGTGGCCTCTGATTGAGATAAGAGATAAGAGAGACAACAAAGCCACAAAAAAAGACGTTAACCCACAAAGAAGTCAAAAGGCACTGGGTCACTTCCTGAAAACAACCTTGAGCTGAGGTGAAACACAATGCTGAGGACTTTTAATGTGAAGACGGTGATCTATTCTCGGACGACATCCTGTACGTCTTAGGCTGACATGTAGGATTCACGGTTCTCTCTGCCGTGACGGTCTCCTTTGTCTCCTTCTGTGGCGTCTGGCCTAGCACAATAATTACCCTGTACCAAGTAGCTGACAGTGTTCAACGGCCTACACGTGTGCCTTTTGGCAGGAAAGGGAGGGAGTTACTGTACACAGGCTCCTGTTTGGCTCTGCGCCGGAATACTGGAAGCGCTCGCCACATCCAGTAAGCGATGTCACACGCAGACCGGACGCGTGGAACCGCTGTGGCACCGCAAAGACGAAGTGCCAAGTGCTCGATGCACAGCCCTGCCAGCCAACCCAAGCTTCACTACCGCTCACCACTGAAAAAAAAAACAGAAGCCCAGACGCCCACGTTTGAAACGGGTCGAGGAATAAAATAGTTTATGGAATAAAAGTTGTTGGAGAAAGAGTTTTTCCATTTGACTTTTCTCCATGTGGTTGGTGTGTGGCGTGGGCAGAGGAATTCGTGTTGGACCGGCAAGTTACAGGCAAGGGCCGTGTTCGAAAAAGATGTTTATCGGCTTTGAGGGACGTTTATAAGTCATTGACAAACGGGGTAGCAAAAAAAATAGAAATAAAAACTCCCGATATTTTCCAAACGAAAGATACCCAAAGCTCCATGCGGTGGATGTCGGGGCCTCCTGTTCAGCCAGGCCCCGAACCCTTTCCCCTTTCCACCGGCCCCAACCACGCCGCTGGTCACCGAGACGTTTCGCAGCCTCCGTGAAGAGCGCTTTCCTGGAGTAAACGGATAGTCCAAAAGCAGAGGAGTAATGGGAAATGAATTGTCCGCCTACGGCCTACTTCTGGATCCAGCGGCGAGCCGTTTATTCTTCCCGGGGGAAGGGTCGGGGGAGCGAGACGCCGGCGAGGCAGAGCGTCTCTGCTTGGGATCGGGGGAGCCGGTGTACCGTTACGCCAGACTCCGACGCGCTCCGGAAGCACAGACAGCTCTGCCGTAGCCAGCGGTGGAGCGCTGGGGAAACGGTCAAAGCCACTCCGTCTCCGACCGCCAGGGCGGAGGTTTCCAGACGGGTGATGGGATTCAAAGACGCGCCGTTTCGTAACATGAAGATAAAAATTCCGATATCTTTCGGAGGGCTCTCGACCGGCGCATAGGTCAACATTTTTGCGAGTTCAATTGGATCACCTTTCCCGATGGTCAGATATGGATTTGGAAAACCTCACTGGAGCGCTCAGCGAATGTAGGAGCCGGTCACCTTACATTAAACTACAAAGTGTCATTCAAAAGGGACTCTTTTAGATCAGCCGTATTTGGGCTGAGGTCGTCCCCACCCGTGGCGTTCGGAGGCTGTGTCATTTTGACTTAGTGCCTTCCTCTGGCTAGGTCACCATGGCGCTCTGGCACAGACCTGCAACGATGACAGGAAGGCGGAAGTGGTGGGAAGGAAGGAAAGAAATAAAGAAAGACAGAGTAGACAGAAGGGAAAGAGGAGGATGGGTGGGGGCGCGGGGGGGTGAGCCTCTCCTTAGTTTCCCTCGATGAGGGGAACAGCTGTAGGGAGCTTCCTTTTGAGCGTGGCCTACACACGCACACACACACACACACACACACAGACGCACAGGACCTCTCTCCTCGGCTAATAAGACTCTCTACGAGATGATGGCTTTATCAAACGGACGGGGGGGCTTCTCGAGGATGGGAGGGGAGGGGGGCGCTGGAGGTAAAACAGGAGGGTAAGGATTACAATGAGTCCCCAGGCCCTTCAGGGGGCGGCCCGCCGAGGGCACACAGGAGACCATCCTCTTCCTGCCTGTCTGGCTGTCTTCCTGCCAGTCTGTCTGTCTTCCTGCCTGTCTGGCTGTCTTCCTGCCTGTCTGTCTGTCTTCCTGCCAGTCTGTCTGTCTTCCTGCCTGTCTGTCTGTCTGTCTTCCTGCCTGTCTGTCTGTCTGTCTTCCTGCCAGTCTGTCTGTCTTCCTGCCAGTCTGTCTGTCTGTCTTCCTGCCAGTCTGTCTGTCTTCCTGCCAGTCTGTCTTGTCTACCCGTCTGCCCTCGTCTTCCTAACCCCAGCCCCTCTGCCGTGCACACACACGCCCACGTGCACGCTCACGGGCACACCGCCCCACCGTCACTCTGTGGGTCTGTCGATGATGTCTCATTGCCCTATGCCTTACCGTCCCTCGCCAGATTAGATGTGTCTGTGTGTGTGTGTGTGTCAGTGTGTGTGCGTGAACGCGTGCGTGTAGAAAGAGACAAAGTAATTTGGCATTGGACAGCCAAGTCCTTTGATACTTCCTGTGGCATACATTTCCCTCAGCGCATGCCCACTTTCATCTCTCCCCAAACACCCCCCCCCCCCAAAAAAAAAACACAGGTCTGCTGAAGAGATTTGTAAAGGCTCCAACAGGGGGATGTGACTGGACCGGATGGCCCAACAAGGCTCCTAGCATTGGGGGTACTTTAGCACCCTTGGGTGGCCCATTATGGTGGTGTTAGACTTCACCTGTTCATTCATTTTATGCCACGTCCTACACGCTAGATGTTCTGTGGCACACATTCAGATGAAAAGGTTAATTAAACAAAATCATTACCTTTGAGTGTTTCTTTCAACAAACACACTGTCACGTAACACTCTCTCTACATCTTGTACTGTTGGACTATCTATCACTATCCTTATGCAAAAAATAAATAATAATAATAATAGCATCACCTCTGGATTATCAACCCAAAAAATCTCTATCTAGCCAGACTCTAGCCTCCGAACGTTAGATGCAGCTGAACCTGATGCCTCCACGGACTCCACAACAAACGGTGGCAAAATGTAAGGGGGGGAGGGGGGGAGGGGGGGGGGGGGGGGGGGGGGGGGAAGGGGGGGGGGTCAGGATAGACGGAGAAGGAGCTACCGAAACGGGAGCCGATGTTTACGGTCTCGGAGTGAGTTACGGTGAGTCCCGGGAGGGCGTCTGCCGGCCTCGCTCCGTCGTCTGCTTCACGTTGTTTCCATAGAGAGCAAAGCCAAGCGGGACGAGGCCCTCCTGATGACGAAGGCCGATCCAGATCCTAGCCACCTGGGAAAATAGAGGGGGAGAGGGACTTTTCCATTCGATGGTCCCTGTTAGGTGGGTTGCACCCGGGGTTTGTGTCCCAAAAAAATATGTTTGGAGTGAATGGTTCCTAAGAACTACCATGTTTATATGGATAGTATAAAGACAAAGGTTCACCAAACTCATGACTCATTCAGTTCAGTGCTCCATGAGGTACTCTGAGATCAATCCTGTCCCCAGGACGCCTTTGGCTGAGGGTCGGTGGAAACATGGATGAAAGAGGTGGAGGGAAAAAGAAAGAGCTAAGAGCTAAGAGCAAAAGAAAAGAGAGATGGTAGGGATGTAAGAAATATAATCCATGTTACGATTACATGAATGAGTAGATATACACCATATATATGGTATCTTGTAGTCATAGTTTTTATCAGAGTGGCACAGACAGGATTCAGACCCAGTAAACATCGATCCCGAGTAACACGAACACATAGGGAGAGGGCTCTGGTATGTTTTGGTCGGGTTTCTCTTCAACGAAAGAGAGATCAATGCCGTTGAAAGAAGGAGAGGCGAGAGACCAGAGACTGATTCAAAAAAGGAGGGAGGGAGAGGGAAGACAGAAACGCAACGAGACGTTGAGCAAATACCAAAAGTATGGGAGGAAAGAGGGAGAAAAGAGGGAGGAAAGAGGGAGACAGAAGAGAAGTAGGCAGGTAAGGAGGTCACCCGTCTGGGTGTTCTGCTCTGGATATCAGCCCAGGAATGGAATGTTATCACAACATCACTGGAACAGTGTCTGTTGGCTTTCCAATGCTGGTCTGTGTGTGTGTGTGTGTGTGTGTGGGGGGGGGGGGGGGGGGGGGGGGGGTGTCTAGACTTTACCTTGCGGGTGGGAATTCTCCAAAAGTCTTCACTTGCAAAGTTAGTCCAAGCACAATACTAAAAAAAAGATGCAATTGTGAGCATCCATCTTGACATACAGTATGTATCGCAGACCATGACTCCATTTTGTCCATTAAAGATACCATCCTTTGCACATAAGATGTCTGGCTTTGGGGTCAACAACCTTATTCGGACATTTACGGGGCTACATTTTAACTGCTCAGATAATTCATTTCCAGGGCCTGGGCTTTAATTAAATCCTTCAACTATAGAATAGTATAGAATAGTGAGGTGTATTTTCCAGGTGAAAGCCATATGATTTCACAGTGTTGTTTTGTAACGTGAGTATTTTAAAGGGCCGATAACAAGCGGTCCCGACATAACAAGGCCTCAAGGCCCCGCCACCTCGCAAAACATTTTTGACTTTTTAGACTTTATTACATGGCCCTTGTCAGTAAGTAAACTCCATGTTCATTTCACAGCACCGCCTGGTGCAGTTTTCTAAGGTCGCGTCGCCCAAAAAAGGACATGTAATGGGATCAATTTTTTTTTTTTTCAGTAAATATTTTTGCTGGGATCGGATTTCGACTTTTTAATCGCTCTGCTTTGGAAATATTGGAAGGCATTCCTGCGCTCCCGACCTGCCAGGAAAAGTTTGTCCGGAGCTGATGCCTCAGAAGCCCATTTTTTACGGTGCAGCGAGAGGCTAATTGGCTTAGCAGAAAACCCTTATCCACGGTGACTTACGATGCTAACAGCTTTAGCGCCCAACCAGGGACTGTCAAGCTCTTTTGAGTGGACTGGCCACCCTGGGACACGTAGGAAACAAAGACAACATGGCCAACCTGTCTGAGTGAGCGAGTCAGTAATTGTCTTTGTGTGTGTGTGTGTGTGTGAGGGAGAGAGAGAGCGAAGGAGAGAGCTAGAGAGAGAGAGAGAGAGAGAGAGAAGGAGAGAGAGAATAGGAGAGGAAGAGAGATAGAAAGAGAGAGGGAGAGTGAGAGTTGACAAGCCACTAGCGGTCGGTGTCCGGTAAGCCTCACGGCCGCGGTCACTGCTGCTTGAGGGAGGTCCTAGACGGCCATTTTGCTCTGTTTGCCCAAACCGGTTCTATGCAGACTTACTTAGAAAGAAGGGAGGAAAGAAGGGACGCCAATCTGTCATGTGTCAAAACCAGACGGGGAGACTCTGACCAAGTATGTGTGTGTGTGTGTGTGTGTGTCGGTCGATTCCGGGCCGTGAACAGGATGTTGCACGCGGGGCTGAAATCCTGACCTGTCTAGAGGGACCATGTCTAAATCGTGCGGGTACACGGTCTGTGTATGGGGAGTGGAGGGTCCTGACGCTCCCACTTGCTGCTAAAGCCAAGCTGTTTACATCTTAGGGGGAAGGACACGCCGAGGGTCCTAAGAAGACTCTGTGAGATGAAGCAGAGACGCTTAGTAAACTGGAGCAGAAGAACATGTGAGATGTGGGTGTGTCTCTCTGTCTGTCTGTCTGTCTGTCTGTCTGTCTGTCTGTCTGTCTGTCTGTCTGTGCGTGCGTGCGTGCGTGCGTGCGTGCGTGCGTGCTCAGATCAGGTTCTTAGGTTCCGGTTTGCTCAGGATCAAGTGAACACCACTAGTCCGAGCAACGTCACCATAGAGACGGTATCTAATACACATAGATCAAAGAGACAGTATCTAATACATACAGATCAGCACCAGCTTCCATCTGATGTGCCCCAGAACCATAAGTAGTTGGGGACTTCAAGCCTCTGAAAAAGATATTGGATCGATTGAATTGTGGATTAGTTGGTTTGATGAGTTTTATTCATGTGTCAAATTTTTTTTTTAAATATAATTTATGTCAAAAGCTTACACTTGAACTTACTGTAAACTATTTGAGATCAAATAAAAAGGGGAACTGTGTAAATAAGATTTATATTTGAGGTATGATCCCTCCCTGTTAAACATGCACCAGGAGAGTTCATATCAGCTGTGCTGGAAAAACAAAGCAAAGCACTTGTGTAAATCAATGCCATGGACACACACACACACACACACACACACACACACACACACACACACACACACACAATAAAGCCCTCGTATACAATTCTACAAGACATAGACACACACACACACACACACACACACACACACACACACATACACACACAAAGCACTTGTATACAATTCCACAAGACACACACATACACATCAGTGTATTAAACACGTACACGCACACATGTCAGTGTACTCAACACACACACACGCACAAACACACAGGGAGTTTATTGCACCGTTGATCAAACAATCCCTCCTCATAAACCTGGATATACAGGAGGCCTGTATTCCAGGAAAGTGCTGGCTGTCTTCAGTGTCTGGGTATAGAAGTCTAAGGAACGTCTGGATGCAGCGTTTGAATGGTTTCAAATCTCTCTCTGTGTAACGTGGAGAGAGATGGCTGGGAGGGAGACAAGCACACATTATACTCTGCACTG
>CM030191.1:8371046-8386046 GCA_017639675.1 Aplochiton taeniatus
ATATGTGTGGGTGCTTCCTCCTTCATTTCCCTAAACCCTTTAATTACAGCCGTGAGTCTAATAGTCTAGAGTTTAATTGAGCACGCCCTCAAAATGGCCTCCTTCCCCTTTAAGACAGCATGGCTGAGGAGCATGCGTATTTGCAGCGTGGCCGTGCACCAGGGATGAGGTGCACCGAGGGGATGACTCACCCGGGGTAAGAGCTTCTATCTGCGCCTTACCCACGTCAGAGACCCAGAGTCTGAGCTTTGGATCTCTCCCCGCTTTGATCAAAAAAGGCATTCGAGTCTGGCGCTGTCAATTGAGAGATTGACACTGGCAATGCACTATAAGCAAACACAACACGCCCACGTAAACACACACACACACACACACACACACACACACACACACACACACACACACACACACAAATATACCCCCACACATACACACAGATATGCACCAGAACCACTAGCTATCAAGACAGCGTATACAAAGGGGTTCACAGACATAGAGTGGATGAAAAAGTGTTCCAGCCAAGTTGACAGGAACACGAACAGAACAGAACACAACCCAATCCGGCCCGGCTGCTTCAGACGTGAGTGTGTGTGGTCCCTGCCCTTCCCTGAATGGACTGCATGCAGTATTGGGCCGCGTGGCACCGCAGAGACTTCCTGGAGGACAGTGAGTTTGCTTTGATTGATGCAATCTTATTCATTTTGCAGCACACACACACGCACCGTTTTAAACGTAATTACACACACAGAGATCTGCAGGCGCAAAATGATAAAAGGAAAACAAGGCAATAGAAACTGGCACACCGACATGAGAAAGAGAAACTCCCTCCGATGGTCCCAGCTGTGTGTGTGTGTGTGTGTGTGTGTGTGTGTGTGTGTGTGTGTGTGTGTGTGTGTGTGTGTGTGTGTGTGTTAGAGGCTCCTGAGGCTCCTGAGGTTGTGGAGGGAGGCCAGCGTATGTCTTCCTTGCTGTCTTTGACCAACCAAACACACACACACACACACACACACACACACACACACCAATAAATCACGTCTTTTCTCCTCCACTCACTTTTCCTAAGATTCTCTCTCTTCCTTACCCCCCCCCCTCCCCCCACCGCCCTCTCTCTTTCTTTGTTTTTTCATTCGCTCTCTCTCTCTCTCTTTTCTCTTTCTCCGGCTCCCCCTCCCCTCCTCCGCTCGTTCAAAGCCCCCTTCTCTAAACCCACCGGCCAAGCTCCAAGATCCAGGCTGCACTTCCCACTTAGAGCGCCCTACCTTCCCCCACGCACCTTCTCCTGGGGAAAGTCTCTCCATGACACAGGAAAGGTGGGAGAGAGAGGGGAAGACATGTAGCATAGAACCAGAGCCGCTGCGTTAAGGACTAGCCTGTATTGTATGAACTCTTGAATTAAAACAATATGACTTGACGTTGTTTTTACCCGACAAAAGATTACGCATTTGTTTTGGGCCGTAAAGCTGTGTCTCCGTGGAAGTTTGGGAAAGACGGCCTGTTCACGGGTTGCCAGTAATTAGTCATAGCCCCTCCCTGTGGTCTGGGTCTGGGCTATTCACTGGGAAGAACTGGAGTCCTGGGGCAGTCGGAAGGGAGGGAAGGTGATAATCGGGAAAAGATGGAGGAAGAGGCCTATGGTGTTGTCTTCACACACACACACACACACACACACACACACACACACACACATCCTCAAAGAGATATCCTTAGCACCACTTGGGGGGCAATAGAGGCAGCAAAACAACCCCGGTGTTGTTTTATTGGTCCTTTGCTGAATGTAGGGCAAAGCTCTGTGTGTTTATATTGGCCCCCCACCCCACACACACACACACACACACACACACACACACACACACACACACACACACACACACACACACACACGCAGCTCTCGGCCTCTCCTTCTCATCTCTCTGGGCTCCTCCTCTCCCTGCTCTTGAGTATGACGCCAGGCTGACTTTAACAAGCTGCAACTGTGCACGACGGCCAGACCAAAACACAAGTTTTGATCCGGAGTTCACGTGAGCCCTTAGGGGCACGCACAGACACACACACACACACACACACACACACACTTTTATGGTCGTGTTGTGGGGAAATGAACCCAAATGGGGTTGGTCTGTGCTTTGTGTTTTGATCACTTCGCTTTTGTCACGTCTCTCACCTGTGGCTCTTGAAGACTTTCATTGGCTGATGGTAAACTCAAGTGGATTTCATCTCCTTCTCCCTCCCTCCCTCTCCCCACTCCTTTGCTTGTTTTGACAAAGCCGGGGCTAAGGAGGGTTAAGTGGTGGTGGGCTGGGATCATGAGGGGGGGGGGCAGTCAATCAGTTAAACAGTTCCAGTAAATCATATCTGCTCTGAACGTCTGTGCCCCATTAAATCTGTTTCCCCTGACATTTCTGGTCAAGCCCATCTAACCATTCCATTACGACAGCATGGGATACAGACATAAAAGACGGTATGGACACCACGCTGTTTCCCGCCAGCAAAACAACACTCGCAATATTCGACCTGACAAAAAGATCCAGGCCGCTCTGCGACAGAACACCTGCGATCATCATCATTCACAGCCATGGCGAGCGTGTTGCCAGGTTGGCCGTGCGTTGCCAGGTTTGACCCTGCCAAAGTGCAGGTCGCTTGAGGTCTTGGGCCGTCTCTGGGTCTTTACGGCTGACTTTTATAGGAAGAGTTTTTACGACTGCACCAGTCCAAATAGCCACACGCTAAACCATGTGGCTTGGCTCCATTCAACAGGCACCGCCCAGCCAAACCCTGATTAACCCCATCAACTTCAATACAACTCTGACACAATGACCAGTCCTACTTGCCATTGAATGCTATGTAAATACGTGCAGTGGCAAGGCTTCAAACTGACATTGTTCGGCGCACTCAGAGTGCTTTAAGGCTTCCATTCAGCCTGCAATTATCAGTTAAAAGCCTTGGCAAGGAGTCTAATCACACACACACACACACACACACACACACACACACACTGCAGGGATGAAGAGAGAAAGAGAAAGTGAGTGCGTTGCAGTTACAGGTTGTACTCTTCCGTCAGTGCTGGACCAGCAACCTTCAAAGGAGAAGGACTCGACTTTAACCCCTAACCCGCAAAGGTGCCACTCAGGTGGGGGCGAGACGGAAAGGGGAGGCATTTGGGCCGGCTAGCACCCCCCCTCGCACACGGGGCCGGGGGTGGTGGGGGGGTGGGGAGTTGTTGCAGGAGGCCGCGCTAAAACATGGGTTGGGTGGGCCCTGTTTGTTCTGGTAGCGATTAGCCGCTGATCGAGAGCACGTCTTCATTTCGTCACGACCAGGACACACGGATGAACCAGAGAACATATTGGGAAAGAGGAAGGTGGCGAAAGGGATGGGTTGTTCAGCAGGGGTTTGTTCCCAGAAAGAAACGGAGGTCTGGGATCATGCTGCCCTTTGGTCATTCATAACACTAAGGCTAGCAAAAAGGTGTTTGCCCAACAAGTTGTAAAAGGTATAATCATAAATGACTATCCTAATACTAAACTAAATACTATCAAACGCTGCTGCTAACCATATTACGGTGACAAATTATGTCTGGTGTATGATTGGAAGGTGCATGACCAGGTACCGGTATGTACCGGTTTGGACATTACACCAGGTTTCCTGTTAGTAACCCAACTCTCTTTTCAGCCTCTAAACTTTTACGTCGCAGCTTTATCAGACGAATCTCGCATCGCACCGCTGTCACCTTGGAGATCCAAACTCCACACGTCGATGTCAAACACGCCAGCGCGGGGGCCACTTAACATGCCAGAACCACGTGCGCTTGACTTGTTGTTGTTTTTATTGCGAAGGGTAGCGTCTTCGCCTCCTTAGCTCATACCAACAGGTTAGAATCCCCATCTGGTATGCATCCGAGTAGGGTCTAAGCTCTGAAATCCACTGGAAACTAGACTGTGTGTGAGGGGGAGTCTTTCTGTGTGGAAGGAGCCACATAGCTTGAGATGAATGGGCAGTGTGCCCATCAGTGTTGGTGGGGATTGTTGTGAGGAGGTATACTGCCCTCCAGTGGAAAGATAAATAAAATAAATTAGTAAAAAAAAAATGAAAAAAAAAATAAGTTCTAGGTATTGGTGCTTGTCCTTAAACACCGAAATACTTTTTTCTCTCATTTGTTTTATTACTGTGACGTCTCCAACTCGGTGAAATCGTAAAAGTAACACGGTTTTACTGTAATAAGGCTTCCAGCCTTTGTCGGTTGTGTAATGTGTAGACAATTCATATAATCTAGCTCATCTGACGAATGTGCCGTTTGCAATTGAAGCTATTGTAACCTGGCAAGCACCATTATTAAACCATGTGACAACTATGCTATACCAGCATAGTAAATGAGAGACTATTGTGCAGGAATTATTTTGCAAGCGTCAAGTTAATTGAAGTAACGGTATAATTGTCGATTCTTGAGGCAGGCCGGAAGTGTTTACAACAGCCACATAGAACGTTTGCCAGGTTCCATGTGGTCTTAATAGTGTGAAACATGTCTTACCTGATTATAATGGTGCAAGAAAACACAGCATCGTAAAAATATAATTGCTGCACAGTGCACGGCTGTCAGTAGCTCTTGGCTATGCAAATATCGACATTTCAATAAATGAGCATATCTAATTACATACAGGTGTGCATATATTAGTTTTTGCCAATGTTGTTCCAAACAATAAAAAAACTGTTCATAGCCTCATAGATTTTTATTTGAACAATGTAGCTAAATAGTTGCTCCATGCAAAAATGTGATGCCGGCAATCTAACCCCGAACATTCAGGACTACCGTCATGTAATCTCTTATCATGTTGGTGTGGTCAACCACGTCCCAATTTACAGACTAAGTTTATGCACCTGTCTGCAATTAACTGTGCTAATGCTATGATATAACGATATGTTTCCATGGCAGCCAGCCGCAACTATGCGAGTAGGCAGGATTGTTAAAACCTTTTCTTTTGTTGTAATGTCTAATATCTACCACCAGATGGTGGTAAGGGATACTACATTTGGTGCTGCGTGGGTCACGTCTCAAATGTGGTAGTTTGATTCCTTAGTTCTGCTTTTCTTGTCTCCTGTCTCATGACATTTTGAAGGACATTGCTTTAGGCAAGAGTCCCTATTACAGCCTAAGGATATTAAATCAGATCTAGGTATTAATATTGTATATATTGACAAAATGTGCAACCAAACACTTTTGATTGATGGTGCTGTTACATCAATAATAACACTACCTACATTAATAAATATAGGTTTTTTATTCTTTTTTTGCAAGCTGTCAAAGTTTAACCAATATCAAGTCCACAATGGACATCTGTTGTAAAAACCCGCAGACAAGAGTGAATTAGTGGGAAGCATAAAATTAGCTTTGAAACTTTCGATTTCGCACTGTCTATCGTAAATATTTTCTGCGCTCATGTGATTCCAGTAGGCCTGGTCAATATGTAGCGTGTGGACGGGCGCAGCCCCTCAAGTGCCGGTCGGAGTGATGAAGGGCTGAGGGGATTGAGAGGGTAGGACACTTACGTACACAAAGGGCTCAGACAGAGCTTATAAGCTCCCGGTTCTCCATCTCGATCCCAACCGGCCCTCCACAGCTGGAGATGGCTGCTGTTCCTGTTTCAGTCTGACATCGTTTGTTCACGACCCACGGTCCTCTAAGGAACTCTGTTTATGCTTTTACATTTATAGAATATGTATTTTTTTACGCTTTCTTTTACTAATGTAGATTGAGTTTAATATATTTGTATTCATGCTTTTTTGTGCAAAATGATTCTTGTATACCCTTGTGGATTGTATCCGACTGTAGGAGTAGTGATTTTAGCCAGGGTGCCTGCCAGAATGTGCTTCACTGCAGCTACTGAAGCTTAGCTGAATGGCTTCCCTCCACTGTTGCCTACACAGTCTCCAAGCCAGGGTGATTCACTCTGATTTAGCCTACTTTCTCTAGTTAAGCTGTCTGCCTTATTAGCCATGGTACCTACCTGTATGTACTTCACTCCACTGTGGCCTACAGACCCTAGTGAGGCGGCTTCACTCCACTGTGGCCTACGTACTCCTATAGCCAGGCGGCTTCACTTCACTGTAGCCTACAGACCCTAGTGAGGGGGCTTCACTCCACTGTGGCCTACTGACTCCTAGCCAGGGGGCTTCACTCCACTGCAGCCTACAGACTCCTATTGCCAGGGGGCTTCCCTCCACTGTAGCCTGCTGACTCCTGGGCAGGGGGCTTCCCTCCACTGTAGCCTGCTGACTCCTGGGCAGGGGGCCTCTCTCAGAGCAGTAGGGCAAGGGGGAGGGATGCATCCCTGCTCCTTGACAGAGTGCAGCTGAAGGTGTGGGAGAAGGGGCTCTGGTTTAGGGCGGCTCTTTGTTGACTTTCCCCCTCAAAGGGACTATGTGGAGAATGTGGGGAATTTGACTGATCCTGACGTGTTCCGGTGACGTGCTCCAAACCCCCCCCCCCCCCCCCCCCCCAAGCCCCACCTACCAACCCATACCCCCCATCCCTCTGATAACGGACGAGCTGTCTCACAGGGGATGGAAACCCGACCCCAGACCCCCTAACGTGGGAAACAGAAAGGAAACAGGCTCTGGAGGAGGTGCACCCATCGTTTTATGGGACAAAGCTTGGGGGGGGGGGTAATCCCATTTTTCCACTTTTTTCAACAACCTCTTGGTTCTTTAACCGACGGCTGTGCAACGCGTCAACCCGCTTGTGTCCGTTCTTGGACAGCCACTGTGGTGGATTGGTCATTGGGAAGGAGAAGTGGCTCTGCTTTTTCACCCAGTTTAGTGGTCTTTCTTGTCCTCCATCTTCTCACTCCTCTCTTACTCTTCTTCTTTGGCTCGTCTCATCTCTTGATCTCTCTGTTTTTTTATTTTACAACTCAATTGGTATCCCCCCCTTCTCTCTCTATCTCTCTCTCTTCCTATTTATCTCTCTCTTCCTCTCTCATATACACACGTACACGTTACATTGTACAGTTGCTCTATTTCCCATACAACCTCTTCTCCAACTTCCACCAGGTCGGACAGAAAAGTACCCACTAGCATGGCATTGTGGGTATCTCTGAAGTGGCCAATGAGAGCTCTCCAAATCGGGGGGCACACGGCTACCCAGCAAAGCCTGTTCCTCATCCGTTGCCCTGGCAACAGCCGAGCTTGACGGGAGCCTCATTTGGCAAGAACATTCTACTTCTAGTGGTGTGAAACAAAATGTGTACGTTTGTGTGTGTGTGTTTCTGTGCGTGCGTGTGTGTGTGTGTGTGCGTGTGTACGATGACTTATTGTACAAAGGCCAAATTCCACATTGACCTCCCACGATGCCAATCTTGACTCTTGGATAACTGAAGAATATCTCTGGAAGTTGCTCTGCGTCCGGGTCTAGCCTGGCCTCAGTTTGCTCCTCCACTTCAGAATCAAGTGGGAAAACACCAGGAGGCCACCTGGCTGGGGAAAACGTAGCTTGGGTAGCTTGGAGGGCCATGGAACGAGAGCTTCACAGATATACAGAAGAAGAGAGTGCGTGTGTGTTTGGTGTGTGTGTGTGTGTGTGCTGCGTGCGCTGTGGGTGTGTGTGAGCGTAGACGCCAGCAGGTCCTGTTACATTGAGCGTGGGCTGTGCCGATCATGTTTATTCATAGGCTTGTTGATCTCTCCACAGGTTTAGGCGGCTCTGACTCTCTCTCTATCCATCTCTCTCTCTCTCTCTCTCTCTCTCTCTCTCTCTCTCTCTCTCTCTCTGTATATATATATATATATATATATATATATATCCATCCCTCTCTCTCTATCTATCTGTCTCTATCCATTTCTCTCTCTCTCTATCTATCTGTCAATCCATTTCTCTGACTCTCTCTCGATCCATCTCTCTTTCTCTCTATCCATCTCTCCTCTCCATCTATGTGTCTCAATCCGTTTCTCTGACTCTCTCTCTATCCATCTCTCTCTCTCTCTCTAACCATCTCTCTCTAGTTATTTATCTGTCTTTCCATCCTTCCTCTCTCTTCTCTCTGTCTCTGCCTCACTCTCTCTCTAGATCAGTCTTTCTTTGGATCATCTGAGGATATCTTGACGTTTGTCTTTGTACACCAACAGGTTTGTGTGTGTGTGTGTGTGTGTAGCTTGTATAGTTCAGGCAGTTTCAACCATGCTGTTTTACCGATGGTGGTGTGATCCTGAGGATTTCAGCTTAGCTTGTGCAACATCCAATACACTCTTGAACAGTCTCGACCAAAAATGACAAACGTGCAACACTTATAAATGCACACGTATATACACCATTGCAAACAAACATAGGTTCATGAAGGAACAGATTCACAGACAACGCCCCCACCCCCCACACACACACACACACACACACACACACACACACACACACACACACACACACACACACACACACACACACACACACACACATACTTGGCTGAGTCGTGACTGATGCAGAATTCCCTTCTACAAAGGAAGGCAGAGGGGGGCGGGGGGGCTGCCTCCACACCACGGTCTCACGAGAACCCTGTGACCACGGGTGCGGTCGGAGCGGTGACCCCCCCCCCGCCCATCCCCCGGACCACAGAGCTCCTCCAGCCCACTGGGGTCGGGGTACGCACGCCCTCGACCATGTGTGAGGGGTGACAGGTCTCGTTCAGGACCGAGGGGGAGGCGGGGTGCTGGGGAAATGGTTACGATCTGAAATATCACGTGAAAAAAACTTGCACTCTCTATAAAAGCTCAGTCTGTATATTAACACATGGCAAGGAAGCTTTCAAGGTCGACAAAAAGAGAAAGCCCTTTCATGCATAAAAAAAATAAATAAAAAAACGGTGGACGTAGTAGTTCACTCTGATTGGATTTAGGGGTTTATGAAGCCCATAACTTACTTCTGGAATTAAGTCAACAATTCATAAAAAAAAAACATAACCAGAGAATATGTGAAAAAATATACATATTTTTGACTTGTGTGTATGGGTTTACTTTTCAGTCACTGTTCTTTGTTGTTCAACTGTTCCCTCAATACCACGGAACCTTCTGCTCAGTTGGAAAGGCATGTGCCTCCAACATCCTTGGTCGTTTGCCCACGGCTCTTCTTGTAAAAGGTATATTTAATATAATATAAGTTATAATAGGTATAATTATTATTATAATATTATTGACTCAATTTCTGACAACAACAAAAATGTCTATGTGTATACTACTCTTCCCATGGCAATTGAATCGATAAATATATTTTCACCCTGTTGAGGGATTGTGAAAATATGAAACCTAGTTCAGTCAGTATAGTGTGTTTATTTGATGTACAGTATACAGGGACTATACTGCACCTTAAGTAATGGGTGTGCCACGTCCATTGGTTGAAAAATACTTCTATACGAAAGGTCCTATCTTTGTCAACCTTTGAGTTGTAGCATCTACAAAAACAAATACTTTCTGTGTGAATTATCTCATATTCATCAATCTTTAAGTCGTACCGTGGAAAAAGGAATTCATTTTCCTGTACAACAATCATCGAGTTCTCCCATCTAAAAGTCTTTATTTAATGTACCAACCATAAAGCTGAAGCCTGCATTAGCAAAACAAAGAAACTCCCTATATGTGTAATATCCTATAACATGTAGTCTTAGCCTGCGTTATTAGACCAAGAAACTCCATACAAAGCCGCCTGTGGAAGAACTATTGAGAGTGAGATGAATTATCTTACAGAACAACCATTGAGCTGTAGCCCAGTGTTACTAGACAAAGAAACTCCATATGAAGCAGCCTGTGTAACAACCATTAAGTGTGAGATGAAATATCTTATAGAACGACCATTGAGCTGTAGCCCTGCGTTGTTAGACAAACCAACTCCACACGAAGCAGCCTGTGGAACAACCGTTGAGTGTGAGCTGGCGAGCAGGCGCCCGTTCCCTCTGCCAGCGGGTCTCCAGAAGCTCCTCTCCTCCCCGGTCTCCTCCGGCAGCCTTCACACTCTCCCCGTTGCCATGGTTCTTGGAGTCCTCTCGCCTTTTGTGTGGCCGGATGCCCGTCAAGGCCAGGTTGTTTGACAAAGATATTGTCTTGAAAAGCTGATGATTCACGTCGCTCGGTACTGTAGCTTCTGCGGCGCGTGTGTTTGTGTGTGTGTGTGTGCGTGTGCGTGTGCGTGTGTGCGTGCGTGTCGGTCAGACTTATTGTATTGGACGGGCTTTGTAATTACACGAACACGCGTGTTTGACTGCAATTCTGCGGGGACGCCGAGAAACGAAAGTTTCAGCCGCAGTTCATTTCCCTGGACACGAGTCTGTTTGAACAAGAGAGGTAACACTGGCCAGTAATAATCCACCCGCGCTGCAATCCACCGGAGCCGAGACTTCCCAAATCCTTTGTCCAACAGGCCTTCCATTGGTCTCGATCGAGTTTCTCCGTCGACGTGACCCACGGTCAATTGATAATCATACAACGTGAGTTCTGGTTCCACGGAGCAACGGGCCCGGCTGTGGCCGGAAAGCTGGCCGTCACCCCCGGATATGCGGAGGCCGGAGGTCCGTTCGACCCCGACCCCCGACCGCCCCCCCCCCCACCCACCCCCGGGGGGGAGGTAACCCCGCGACCGCTAGAGGTCACCCATCCAGGTGGAAAAGAATACTCAGATCGACAGAGCTCCTGGATTTATCTAATAGGCTTGGGGCTCTGTTCAATGACTCAATCCTCATGTGCTAGGGAGTAGCACACCAAAGGGCTGGGGGGCTATTTCCTGCTGGGTATTACTCAGGGTTTAGTGACTGGTCCAACAGAAAGCATCTCTAATCAAAGCACAATGATGCGCAAAGGGAAAGAAAATGGCCCCTCTTCAGTTCATCCTGGCTAGACAACATTCTGGGTCTCTTTGACAACTCCACGAGACTTCGAGCAAAGTTTGAATTCATTGGAGGGTGTACATTTCCAAACACAAAGGGGTTTTGTCGGTCCTGTCACGGCCGTCTCAATCATTCGTTGACGGCTGTAATTCAAATTTTGTGGGGGTTTTACTCTCGTATTTTCAGAGCGAAGATAATGGTCCTTTACCAGGATACACCCACGCACCTCCTGCTCTCTCTCTCTCTCTCTCTCTCTCTCTCTCTCTCTCTCTCTCTCTCTCTCTCTCTCTCTCTCTCTCTCTCTCTCTCTCTCTCTCTCTCTCTCTCTATCACACACACACACACACACACACACACACACACACACACACACACACACACACACGCACACACATCCATCCACATTGTGGCCAAGAGCACTCCAACACATGAAGGTCTAGTGGAGAATCAGAAAAGGATACAAAGATTATAGCAGTATAAAATTCACCAGGAAGGTTTGAATTGACAAAATGGTAGTATCAAATCTAAATACAAACACAAAATATAGAATATATAGGCACCAAAGCAATTCATTGTCAAGTGTGTAAATGTGTGTATACAATATGCATAAATTGTGTATTCATACTGTTAAAATGTATTACAATTATTAGAATGTGTCTTAAGATCTATTTTGCTATTAATACATTATACATTTCTATTCAAACTCGATAAGATAGAGAGGACAGATAGCTAGGGAAATGGAGAGAGAGACAGACAAAGATAGAAAGGGGGAGAGAGAAAGCGAGAGACGGGAGAGAGGTAGAGAGAGAGGGAAGGAAAGAGACGGGAGAGAGGTAGAGGGAGAGAGGGAGAGAGAGAGAGAGAGAAAGTGAGAGAACCTTTTCACTGTCAACGAGGATCTTTACAAACGGAACTCTGACCACACAACTTCACCTCCACACACGCGCACGCACGCACACACAAACACACACATGTACACACCTCCACACACACACACACACACACACACACTGGCACACACACACCCCAAACCCCCTATACCCAAACACCCCTCGAGCCAGCTCCTCATTCGCTACCGACCGGTTCCTGGTTGATATGTTACCTGATGGCGGGTGGGTCCTCCATGCTGTGTGCACGCTATCTCAGTCAGACCCAGAGGGAGGGATTCTAACAAAAGAGAGAGAGAGAAGAAGAAAATAGAGGAGAGGAAGAGATAAAGAGAGAGAGAGAGCCTGATTGAGAGAGACTTGAGACGCCCTTTTTTCAAATGTCTTTTTGGTGGGGGGGAGGGGGGGTTTGTAGAGCGCCCTCCATCTCGCCACTGTCGACCTCCTCTCCTCCAACACTCCCTGCTGCCACCGATGTGCTTCTCATGCGTTTAACTCAGGCTTCTCCTCCGTTTAACTCAGGCTTCTCGTCCGTTTAACTCCTGCTTCTCCTCCGTTTAACTCCTGCTTCTCCTCCGTTTAACTCCTGCTTTTCCTCCGTTTAACTCCTGCTTCTCCTCCGTTTAACTCCTGCTTCTCCTCCGTTTAACTCAGGCTTCTCCTCCGTTTAACTCCTGCTTCTCCTTCGTTTAACTCAGGCTTCTCCTTCATTTAACTCCTGCTTCTCCTCCGTTTAACTCCTGCTTCTCCTCCGTTTAACTCCGGCTTCTCCTCCGTTTAACTCCTGCTTCTCCTCCGTTTAACTCCTGCTTCTCCTCCGTTTAACTCCTGCTTTTCCTCCGTTTAACTCCTGCTTCTCCTCCGTTTAACTCCTGCTTCTCCTCTGTTTAACTCAGGCTTCTCCTCCGTTTAACTTCTGCTTCTCCTCTGTTTAACTCCTGCTTTTCCTCTGTTTAACTCAGGCTTCTCCTCCGTTTAACTCTGGCTTCTCCTCCGTTTAACTCCTGCTTCTCCTCTGTTTAACTCCTGCTTTTCCTGTTTAACTCCTGCTTTTCCTCTGTTTAACTCAGTCTTCTCCGCCGTTTAACTCTTGCTTCTCCTCCGTTTAACTCCGTGCCCGTCCCAACTCTAAGGTGTCCACCACACAAGGTCTTCGCCTTGGCCTGCTCCGACTTCCCCAGGTCCGGAGGTTTGCTGGTCCAGACTCGATCTTCCTCTCCTTGGTCTTCCTCCATCTGGACTTCCCCGACGAGGTCATTGAATGCTGACACCCCATCACGCCTGGGGGAAGTGGTCCAGCGCAGGGGTTCAGATGGTGGGCCCCTCTGATAGCAGCACCTCTCCTTTTCAGCTTCTCCATTAGTCTAACGGAATGAATTCCCCCACTGTCTGCCCAGCTCCTGTAGGGGGGAACTCCCACCACCACTTCCTGGTTTTCCTCATGTCGCATTTCGCTCCAGAAATGAATTTTGTAAAGTTTAGTTTCATTGTCTAGTTCCATTTCTTATTTGTATTTTATTTATTGAAGCACTTCATTTAAATCCATATTTGGATGGCAGTAACAACTTTTCCCGTGCTTTTGTACTGCTTTTTGTATTGTGTGTGGTTGTGTATTTTAATCCCAAATATTGAGATTTGTAGGATTCCATGCCTCCTCTCATCAGGCGCCCAACCAGTGTGGGCCGGCCGTATACACTCCAGGAGCACCGGAGGGTCGCAGGAAATGGTCCGTGCCCCCGCATCAACGCGTAGGAATGGCAGAGCGCCGATGTGTTTAAGGCCCCCTACAGCTCCATGAGGAACAGTTGTCGGTCCAGTCCATGCCCAACAGCCATTCTTAACAATACCTTGGCTGTGCTGAATGAGACAGAGAGAGAGGGAGACACAGTGAGAGAGAGAAAGAGAGAGAGAGAGAGAGAGAGAGAGAGAGAGAGAGAGAGAGAGAGAGAGAGAGAGAGAGAGAGAGAGAGAGGGAGACAGAGAGAGAGAGAGAGAGAGAGAGAGAGAGAGAGAGAGAGAGAGAGAGAGAGAGAGAGAGAGAGAGAGAGAGAGACAGAGAGAGAGACAGAGAGACAGAGAGAGAGAGAGACAGAGAGAGAGAGAGAGAGAGAGAGACAGAGAGAGAGAGAGACAGAGAGAGAGAGAGAGAGAGAGACAGAGAGAGAGAGAGAGAGAGAGACAGAGAGAGACAGGCCGTTGATCTCCTCTCCCTTTTGTCCCGTCCGCTGTGGAGCGCATTCCATAGCGACAGGCCCGGCCGCTAGGAGCCGTAGCAACGCCATTTGCCAGGCGTCCGGAAAAATGCCTGTCGGCAAAGACAAGCTTCCGGCCCGGTGAGGGCGGACACAGCCTCACACTGTATCCCACAGGGTACGGAGAGTCTAATCAGTCCGACCTGATTTTAGAAAGGTTAGGGTCAGGCTTTGGGTTAGTGACATCCAGGTTTGCTCTTCAAACATCCTAGGAGCCGACGACGCGCGTACAATAAAATGGAAGGACTTCGCGGGGGGGGGGGGGGGGGGGGGGGAATGCGACAAAACACTGGGACATGGCCTTATTGCTGGGTATCTGGCAACATCGGACATTGTTTGAAGCTCAGCACTCTCATGCAGCGAATTAACTTACATGGAGAGAAAACCACGTGTCACGCTGGGTGACACACCTGCCCATAGGCTTAAGACCACAGACATGGCCATGCTTAAGACCACAGACATGGCCATGCTTAAGACCACACACATGGCTATGCTTAAGACCATAGATATGTCTACGCTTAAGACCATAGATATGTCGACGTTTAAGACCATAGATATGTCTACGTTTAAGACCATAGATATGTCTATGTTTAAGACCATAGATATGTCAATGCTTACGACCATAGATATGTCTATGTTTAAGACCATAGATATGTCTATGTTTAAGACCACAGATATGTCTATGTGTAAGACATAGATATGTCAATGCTTAAAACCATAGATATGTCTATGCTTAAGACCATATACATGTCTATACTTAAGACCATAGATATGTCTACGCTTAAGACCATAGATATGTCTATGCTTAAGATTACAGATAACGTCTATGCTTAAGACCATATGTTTTCTATACTTAAGAGCATATATATGTCTATGCTTAAGACCACAGATAATGTCAATGCTTAAGATCACAGATAATGTCTATGCTTAAGATCACAGACATGTCTATGCTTAAGACCATATGCATGTCTATACTTAAGACCACAGATATGTCCATGCTTAAGACCA
>CM030191.1:8391046-8413546 GCA_017639675.1 Aplochiton taeniatus
AGCAGCCTAGTAATTTGTCATTCTGTCTAAATTAGTAAAAGCATAGCCGATCATGTAAGCAGCATATCATGCGCATACATCCAATAACATAGGTGGAACAAAATAGACTTTCTCTCGACATACACACACACACACACACACTCTCTCTCTCTCTCTCTCTCTCTCTCTCTCTCTCTCTCTCTGTCTCTCTCTCTCACCCACACACAAAGACGCACACACTTTTCAGTACTTCTGAAATATAACAGCACTCAAGTTGACACGGTAGCGTTTAAATGGCAGGGACAGATTTGCATAAAACCGGCAGCTATTGCCCGCTCCTTGTTCCCTCAGCCCAAAGTAATCACCCACTCAGACAGAATGACAATTATTGCAACGGGCCGGCAGTTTGAGAGGTGGGGGCTTCTATTTCATCCGCCTGAGTGACAACAAAATAGCTATTTACCAAACGAACGGCTATTTAACCCATTTCTTGACTGTTTGTGTTATAAGCAATTCAATGTTTCAATGTGCAAAGGCTTTTTTTTTAAGTTAGACGGTAGTGAGTGTATATGTGGATTTGTTAGCTTCTAAGAAAGCAACCAATATGTGTTCGTTTGTATATGAGTGAGAATAACAGTGTGGAACAGAAGAGTTTTTGAGGTGAGTGTGTGTGTGTGAGAGAGAGGGAGAGAGAGAAAGAAAGAAAGAAAGAAAGAGAGAAAGAGAAAGAGAGACAGAGAGGGAGAATGTGTGTCCGTCAGTATTAGCCCCACACCAGGGGGGTTGTAGAGCATACATCTCTTCCTTCTCCCTCCTCCTCTCTCTACTTTGGGATTCATTGCCCCATTCAAAATCATAGACCACCACTCTCTCTCTCTCTCTCTCTCTCTCTCTCACACACACACTCTGTAACATCTCCTTCAATCTGAACAGCCCTTACTGCTGAGTAGTGTGATATGCTCTCCGTTACTCGTTTCCACGGCAACATACATAATTATAACATGAGTAGCCAATCAAAGCGATCTTGGTGATCACATGTTATTTAATTGTGGCTAAGTGATTTGTGTGTGGGCAGGCCTGTATTTAAAAATGGTGGTGAGTTTAGTCAAACTAGCGCCCACACCTTTTTCGTTACGTTCAAGTATCCTAAAAACATTTTGTGATTTCATTTAGGCTAGTAGATCTGTTGCTTGAAGTCTGTTATTCAGCCGAAAGAATTGGAACTGATGCCGTAACTGTTGATCAATCTAATTGAACAACTCCCCCCTTCCAAACCTTTTAATATTCCTTCCTACTCATTCACAAAAAAAGTCTCCCCAATCTCCATTGGCCACAGGGGCAAAGCTCTACCTCGTCATTGGCCACAGGGGCAAAGCGCTACCTCGTCATTGGCCACAGGGGTAAAGCTCTACCTTGTCATTGGCCAGAGGGACAAAGCTCTACCTCGTCATTGCCCACAGGGGTAAAGCTCTTCCTCGTCATTGGCCACAGGGGCAAGGCGCTACCTCGTCATTAGCCACAGGGACAAAGCTCTACCTCGTCATTGGCCACAGGGCTATGCCGCCCCACCTCTCCACTGTCTGATATCAATGAGGTCCTGATATACATAGGGTCATAACGGCTGATTGCTGATTCCACCAGGTGTTTCAAGCTGTTTCCTGGCCTCTGTCCATACTAGACAGGAGGACGAGGGGTCTAAGGTGAACTGGCACAGCCTCGTAAATGTCTGGGAAAGTCAGTAGCAAGGCCAAAAGAACCAGGACCTGGAATCGTTGTTCCCACTTGGATGGCTGGAAAGCCACCATAGGAAAGAGGGAAGAGTCAGAAAGGTGAGGGAGAGGATCGATATGACTTCAAAGGCGGAGTACAGGGGATGAAAGAAAGAAAGAAAGAAAGAAAGAAAGAAAGAAAGAAAGAAAGAAAGAAAGAAAGAAAGAAAGAAAGAAAGAAAGAAAGAAAGAAAGAAAGAAAGAAAGAAAAACAATGTCCCTGTCTTGCCATTTCTGGAAATAACTTGGAAGAGGAGAACTGAAGGGTGAGAAAAGAGAGGGATGGTGTTAGTTGTGCTACATGGTCTACACACTGACCAAACTATTCATTAACACAGTGGAACGCCTCTCTCTCTCTCTCTCTTTCTCTCCACTTCTCTCTCTCTTTCTTTCCACTTCTCTCTCTCTCTCCCTCTATTTGACTCTTTCCTTCTCTCTTTTTCTCCCCTTCTCTCTCTCTCTCTCTCTTACGCAGGTTTGAGTGCGTCGGAAGCCACTGGAAAAGCCACCAGTGTACCTCTTCACACTCAAAATTCAAAGTGCTGCTAAAAGTCAATAAAGTAAGTGTGTGTCTGTATACCATTACAATATGTTAATATCCTTGCTATTTATGGTGCACGATTTAATTTGTCTCCCCCATCTATGACTGGACTTGACCGTGCTTGGGAGCAGAGCCGGCCCCATTTTGTGGCCTGTTATTTTATGAATGGACTGTGCCAGCGAGGGCTGCCATTGGCCGTTGGCATTGCAGCCAATCAGAGTGCTGCCTATTTGCATCAGCTGCGAGGATGAATGAGTTGGTCGTTTTACAGGTCACGGACGGATGTAAGCGTGTGTGTGTGTGTGCGCGTGTGTGTGTGTGTGTTCTGTCCACACCGCATCCTACTCGCTGTGTAGCAGGTCTATACATAGCAATGAGGCAGATTATCGGACAATGGCCCGGGCTAAAATTAGTAGTCATGACCACCACCTGTCTCTCACGCCATCACACACACACACACACGCACAGAGCGGAGAGAGGGAGAGAGGGAACAGGAAGGAAATGGAGAGGGGAGGGGCTGGGGTCATTAAGGGGCAGTTTCCTTTCCTTTGCCCCCCCCTCCCCCCCTCTCTTTCTTTCTCACTCACTCAATCTATCTGCCAGCTATCTGTCCCTTTCTCTCTAAGTTGCAGTCAACATTTATATGTGTGTGTGTGTGTGTGTGTGGAGGACCTCAGTCTTTGTCGCTCCTCCGACACAGTGACGCATTGTTAGCCGGTGGCTGCCGGCAGCCGGGACGAGCCGAATCCACATACCTCCCCGCTGGAGCACGGCCAGAATTTACAGTGGACCACAAAGGAGGAGGAAAGAGAGATCTAGAGAGAGGAGGAGAGAGACTGAGACGCAGAGGAAGAGCGGGAGAACGACTAGGAGAGGAGGACAGAGGGAAAAAGAGAAAAGGAGGGATGAAGAGAGACCGAGTGAAGAGATCTTGGGGGGGGAATAGAACGAGTGAGAAGGCAAAAGACTGATCAGTCGCAGAAAAGAAGAGAAAGAAAGGAAAAGAGAGAGGGGGGGTGATGAAGGCAAGAGACGCATAAAAAAGGAAGAGAGGAAAGGATGACAAAGAGAACACTGGAAAAGTTGAAGATGAAGATAAAGATAGAGGAGGAAATGGTTTTGCTTGAATGATGTGAGATGACAACGAAAGAGAAAAAGAGAGAAAAGTACGGAGGGAACAGAAATAGGTTTAGTGGTACATTCTCTCACTGTTCTAATATAGTCTACTCCAAGACTAGCCATGGGTCCCAGTAGGAGGGCATATTATGGTAGGCCTATATGGAACTTCCAGTTGCTTCAGGGGGAGGGCATATTATGGTAGGCCTATATGTAACTTCCAGTTGTTTCAGGGGGAGGGCATATTATGGTAGGCCTATATGTAACTTCCAGTTGTTTCAGGGGGACGGTATATTATGGTGGGCCTATATGTAACTTCCAGTTGTTTCAGGGGGAGGGTATATCATGGTAGGCCTATATGGAATTTCCCATTGTTTCAGGGGGAGGGTATATTATGGTAGGCCTATATGGAACTTCCAGTTGTGTCTGAGGGAGGGCATTTTATGGGAGGTCTATATGTAATTTATCAATTGTCTCAAACGAGTCCTTAAGTACTTTTACCCGTCTTTCTTCCAGAAAGGTTTGGTTAAACCACGTTTAACTATTGGATAAACCTGACGTGTGTGTGTGTTACAGCTACTAGTTGACTATACAAGTCTTTGGCTGTATGTGGCTTGACAATGAGTTGGCCTTCTCCCTTCCGCCACATTGAGTCTGACTGAAATGTAATGCGCTGTGATTTCCTTTCCTTACAGGCGCCCCTGCACCCGCGTCGAGTCACACTGCGTCCGCCTCTACAGACGTAGAGTGGAGGGACTGAATGGAGCATCACCATCCACCGTCAGATCCAAAATGGAGGCCATGCTATCTTTTTGACATTTCAATAAAAGTCCTTCTTGGATGTGCTAATGATACATAATGAGAGCCTTGCCCTTGGAGGCGGCCCTATTAGATTAGGTTCAAGTGATCGTCGACTGGGTGCGTTTAATTATCGGTCACAAGGCGCCGCGAGACGAGATGACAATGCGTTCCCGCAGCCATCTTGGGTCAACGACAAGAGCGGAGAAACACTTCAAAAAAGATGGGATGAGCTGCATCCATTAAAATAAGCTGCCGCATTAAGCCGAAGTCATCAACAAGCGTGGATCCGCAGGAGGATAAGGGCGTCCATCTTGGCTCTAGAAGAGAAGCTGCGGGGGCCATTGGGTGTCTATGGGTTGCTCAGTAGTCAGTGTAGATCCTGTGGGGCAGGCAGCAGCTACATCTGGCTACTGGGTCTCCCATGGCAGGTCTAAATCCCTGATAGTACCCCGTGTTGAAACACTCACCAGCTAATTTAAGTAAATGAAGTATATCCTTGTTTTGGTTTCATTCAGGCAATAGCCTGTTAGCTTCTCTGCTTATAAGCAGGTGGCTAACCGAGGTCATGACACAGCAGGACTGGGAGTTTGGTACAGTCTGGACCTGGCATACATTGTAGGATTCTGTGTGGGTGAGTCAACAGCTACATTGTCTGCTGGGTTTCAGACTCCTACCAAGGTTCAGAAAAACGTACCCTAAGTTCTGCTTCCTAAACTGGGCATTTAAATGAGTCGAAATGAATGGTTGTACTGGTAGAAATAAAAAGGAACCTTGAGAAATGATTCTTCGTGCCTTGTTGCGTTTCATTAAAATGAAGTGAGATATTTTCTGTACTAGTGCTATTTTATATGGAGCCCTTTCCTTTTAAACTACTTCTGCAGTTAAGTGCGAGCACTACCAGTTATGCAACACAACACAAACCCAAAGCCTTGAGAGAATGATTCGTGCCTGGTTAGGACTGAACAATAAATCTTACAGATATAGTTCCAAACATCTAGACAACCTGAACACAAAATCATTTGACAACTTTGTGTTTATTTACTCATCATAAAACATTCTTCAAACAATAAAACAATTTTTAAATGTCCGTTTCTGTACAACGCTTTCTCGGCCGTATTATTCATATATAGAAAATGTAAGAGGAGTTGTGTTAAAATGACAAAACTCCTTCGAATTGAATGGCAGGTACTCTGGAAAAAATAACAGCATTCCATCAACAAATATTTTCAAGCAATAAATATGTATTTATAAATAGTGTAAATTTACATCGAGATTAGAAACATAACAAAACAAGAATCACAAATTAAACTTTATTCCATAAGTCTATGTGCAACCCATCTTCTTTGTGACTTGGCTGTTAATTATTTTTTTTTTTTTTCTTTCTTTTTTTTCTTCCTTTTTTTACCTAAGGATCAAAAGACAAAACTGAACATTGTAGGTTTTCAAAATAACGGAGACAGAAATAAAACGTAAAAGCCGTAAAAAAAAAAGAAAAGAAATCACCTAGACTCTTCACATTACAAATATTTTTTTTTTTTTGTAGATTTTGCTGTCCAAAGAGTTCTTAAAATCACTATCATACAAAAAGACCGGTTAGGCTAGTGCTCCGTAAGAAGGAAAGAAGGAAAAACCTGGAGAATTTGAGAAAACAAAAGTGGGGAAGGGTTAACATTTCAGCCAGTTAACAATATACAAAAGAGAGAACGGGAGAAGGGGGAAAGGTTGTCAAGTCAGTAGTCTTTTTAGGGTAGCCAGTTGTGACAGTTACAATATCTACAAAACATTTCACGCTTCAATAATCTTGCCCCCCCGCCTGCCCCCCTTACCAACCATTTGATTTGATTGAGTCTTCAATTGAAATAGAGCTGAACCATTGTCGTTGGAGGGGGTGGGGGGGATGGGGTGCGCTCTATGGCGCCCTCTCTGGGAGGGTGGGCTCCCAGCACTTCTGACAGGTTGCATAGACAGACACACGGCCGCCGTGGCCTCCAGCCGTCACTATGGAGACCAGCCATACGGGGGGGGGGGGGGGGGGGGGGGGAAGACGGCCTCGACTTTCCTGAATATCAGAAATGGTCCGTTGTTTTTTTTTTTCTTCTTCTGCTTTTTTCTCTTTGTGGACACGAGTTCCTGGAACGACGTCTCCGCAGAAGAAGAGGAGGAGGAGGAGGAGGAGGAAGAGGAGGAGGAGGAGGGGTGTGTCTAATGTCAAGATGAAGATGAATGTAGGGCCGGGACCTGAGGAAACGACAACAGTTAGTGCATACAACACTCTGTACACTGGGGCATCAATGGCTGCCAAATGTTGTGTGGATCAGTGCCTTGCTACACTTCATGTGTGTGTAAAAATGTACTGGTGTGAAGTGTTAGGAGACCCGCATTGGGTTTCTAGCAGTCTGCCAGGCGTGTGTGGGTGTCAGTCTAAAGGAATGTCCTTTGTATGTGAACACACACACACACACACACACACACACACACACACACACACACACACACACACACACACACAGGATTACCAAGTGTCTGACAGAAAAAACGCTGCAATGCAGGAAATATTGTAATTATGCGTATCAATATGCATATTTAAATCTATCATTAGAAATGATTTTGACCCACATTTCAGTTAGCCTGATGTATGATGAGGCAGGCCTGAGTTCCTCTTTGATCGTTCGCCGATGGCTTAGTATCGATGTGGACACCGCTTCCCGGATCTAAACTTTTCAGGGCTCCGCAGTGGCAAAACGCTGTTTAGGCGTGCGATGGCGAGACTACAGCGGTCAAAAACGCTCACGTCTGTCTGCCTGTCCGGCTGGCTGTGTGCGTTTGCAAGTGTACAAACTTAGCATGTGACATAAATACTTCACTCCTGCATAAGGGGAACATGTCACAAATAGGCGAAGGCGAGCGCATGTCACAGACTTACTAGTGTGAAGTGGTCTGGGACCTGCAGACTTACTAGTGTGAAGTGGTGTGGGACCTGCAGACTTACTAGTGTGAAGTGGTGTGGGACCTGCAGACTTACTCGTGTGAAGTGGTCTGGGACCTGCAGACTTACTCGTGTGAAGTGGTCTGGGACCTGCAGACTTACTAGTGTGAAGTGGTCTGGGACCTGCAGACTTACTAGTGTGACGTGGTCTGGGACCTGCAGACTTACTAGTGTGACGTGGTCTGGGACCTGCAGACTTACTAGTGTTAAGTGGTCTGGGACCTGCAGACTTACTCGTGTGAAGTGGTCTGGGACCTGCAGACTTACTCGTGTGAAGTGGTCTGGGACCTGCAGACTTACTCGTGTGAAGTGGTCTGGGACCTGCAGACTTACTAGTGTGACGTGGTCTGGGACCTGCAGACTTACTAGTGTGAAGTGGTCTGGGACCTGCAGACTTACTCGTGTGAAGTGGTCTGGGACCTGCAGACTTACTCGTGTGAAGTGGTCTGGGACCTGCAGACTTACTCGTGTGAAGTGGTGTGGGACCTGCAGACTTACTAGTGTGACGTGGTCTGGGACCTGCAGACTTACTAGTGTGAAGTGGTCTGGGACCTGCAGACTTACTAGTGTGAAGTGGTCTGGGACCTGCAGACTTACTCGTGTGACGTGGTCTGGGACCTGCAGACTTACTAGTGTGAAGTGGTCTGGGACCTGCAGACTTACTAGTGTGAAGTGGTCTGGGACCTGCAGACTTACTAGTGTGAAGTGGTCGTAGACCTGCATGAGGTGATCCATGCGGTGCTGCTCCAGCACGGTGAAGGGGTCCAGGGCGGCGCTGGCCTTGCGGGCGCAGTCCTGACAGTGGACGGCCAGCTGCTTCCTGGAGAGCAGCTCACTGCGCACGAACAGCAGGTTGAACACCTCCACCTAGGGGCAGAGAGGGGGGGACAGGCGGTCGGACGCGGGGAGAGGCTCCAGACAGAGGCCAGGCAGACAAACCCCTCCGGGCGCTAGGAAAAAGCTTTGGAAACTGGAAACCTTTTCTCTATAATCATTTCAAATGTAGTCCAAGGTGAAACAAGATGAAGTTATCACATTCTATCAAGAGCATGAGGTTCAAATGGAGTCTTGCACCCCCCCCCCAAAGTGGCGTGGACAGAACATTTTCCAAGGGGGGGCCAAGAGGGACAGAGGCCAAGTGAAAGGGGGAGCTGAGAACATCTGACTTAGCAAAGCTTGCTGAAATTCTGGCAGGGGATGGGGGTGTGTGGCCCCCTTGGGCCCCGCCACTGCCCCTCCAGCTACAACGCTAGGCCTGTGAAGCAGAGGAAGAGAGAAGGGGGGGAAAAGGAAAGGCCGAGGCCAGAGGAATGGGACGTGGCCTCTGAGGCCAGAGAAATGGGACGTGGCCGCTGCACCCACCTCACAGATGGTGCAGTAGTGGGCGGGCTCGTCCCGGTTCCTGGGCCGGAGGACCGTCTCTTTGCCCGCCGACGCCAGGGCCTCCTTCACCCACTGGCACTGCTTCAGGGTCCGCAGCAGGCAGTACCTGCACACACACACACACACACACACACACACACACACACACACACACACACACACACACAGTGTTTCCCGTTAGATGTTTACCAGTCTATTTATAACTCGTTGTATAAGTAAGTATATGTACGTTTGCATCTATATAATATTCAAGCTTTAGGCAGTCGTGCTTGCACATGAAACAAAAGCGTAACACAAGCAGGCACCATGGCTGTGCTACAGACCCGACCGACACACACACACACACACACACACACACACACACACACACACACACACACACACACACACACACACACGGGTGACATGCGTGCTGAAGGGGCACTCACTTGATCATCTCGAAGAGCTTGTGGTCTGACACCTTGATGTTGCGCGCCATGTTCCAGGAGAGGTGCACCATGGGAACCATGGACTTGACGCTCTGCAGCTTGTTCCACTCGTAGCGCTCCACGGCCAGCTTGTACTGGTGAGCTGAGGGGGACAAAACATCAGGCTACACGTTTACACTCTCAACAGCTAGTACTGGTGAGCTGAGGGGGACAAAACAATCAAGCTACATGTTTAGTCTAACATCAGCTTTTACTGGTGTGTTGCTAGCAGAGGAGGCCAGAGAGACTAGCGCCCTCTGCTGGTTGCGTTTGGGAGTGCATGCGCCTGGTCTACATGGAAAGCTAGACCACGGCCAGTGGGTCCCCGCTGAGGAACCGTAGCGTGTAGTTAATGTCTGTGTGTGTGTGTGTGTGTGTGTGTGTGTGTGTGGGGCAGAGGTGGGCCCGTACCGGTGAGGGGCCCCACGTTCCAGGAGATGTTGTTGCACCAGCCGATGGCCTGCACCCAGTGCACGGTGCCCGTGTTGAGCCACACCAGGTCGCCGGGCCTCTGGATGAAGCGGTAGATGGGCACGTCGGCCTCATACAGGTCCTCCAGGTTGGGCCACCACGAGCCCATCAGGAAGTTGATGTTGTTCCTGGGAGAGAAGAAGAGGAAGATGACCATGGACGGCTTGAGTCGTAACATGCTGCTCTGCCTTCTCTTAGCATGAGAAAAGAAGGGTAAATAGTTTGGGTACGAATCGTATGGGACAATGAGTTTTTTGGGGGGTGAAACGTCGTACACAAACACGTCCTGCCCTCATCACCTCAAGCCTGGCTGCCGGCCAATCATAGGCCAGCGTGTCGGCGTGTGTCCCACACTTACTTTTCACAGAAGTTGCTCATGACCCCCCAGTAGGGCTCGGGCACGGCGAACCACTCGCAGTCTCCCGGCCCGATGTTGATGTTGACCGAGCAGAAGTTGTTGTGCTCCTGGTGACCTTGGGTTAGAACACACAGGGGCAGACGAGGTCACACAACGCTGGCCCCCTTCTCGCTGCGTGTCTGGCTTGGGGTCTCTGCCATAAAGTGTGTGTATCTCTGTGTGTATGTGTGTGTGTGTGTGTGTGTGTGTACCTGGTATCCTGCTGCCGGGCACCTTCATGTAGAGCTGCACCGTGTTCATCCCTAGGATGGTGTGTCCCACGTGGCTCAGCAGGTTGCCGGCGGAGACCACGCGGCTGAAGGCGGGCAGCTTGCTGAGCTCCTGGAGCTGCTGTTTCCACCTGCGGACAGGCGGGGGCGACAGAGGGCCCACGGGTTCAGCACGGCTGCTCCTCCCTCACAGACCCACTCATTTAACTCTAAAGGACCATTGCTTTGGGAAGTGCTCCGTGACTGCCACCAAAGCTCTTTAGCTTTCACCACAGGGTCAACGTGATGCGAACGTATCGGCGAATGGCCGTGCCACGCGATGCATTTGAGACGATGTGTGTGGGCGAATGAAAAGGCCGGGCGGCCGACTCACTTCCTCTCGTCCGACACGTCGATGTTGGTGCCAAACTTGATGTGCTTCAGGGGACCCCTCCTCTTCCTCGCCGCACTGAACGTAACACAAGAGACCAGGGTCAGAGGCTCCACACAGACTGAACGTAACACAAGAGACCAGGGTTAGAGGCTCCACACAGACTGAACGTAACACAAGAGACCAGGGTCAGAGGCTCCACACAAACTGAACGTAACACAAGAGACCAGGGTCAGAGGCTCCACACAGACTGAACGTAACACAAGAGACCAGGGTCAGAGGCTCCACACAGACTGAACGTAACACAAGAGACCAGGGTCAGAGGCTCCACACAGACTGAACGTAACACAAGAGACCAGGGTCAGAGGCTCCACACAAACTGAACGTAACACAAGAGACCAGGGTCAGAGGCTCCACACAGACTGAACGTAACACAAGAGACCAGGGTCAGAGGCTCCACACAGACTGAACGTAACACAAGAGACCAGGGTTAGAGGCTCCACACAGACTGAACGTAACACAAGAGACCAGGGTCAGAGGCTCCACACAGACTGAACGTAACACAAGAGACCAGGGTTAGAGGCTCCACACAGACTGAACGTAACACAAGAGACCAGGGTTAGAGGCTCCACACAGACTGAACGTAACACAAGAGACCAGGGTCAGAGGCTCCACACAGACTGAACGTAACACAAGAGACCAGGGTCAGAGGCTCCACACAGACTGAACGTAACACAAGAGACCAGGGTTAGTCTCCACACAGACTAAGGGCAGAGACACAGGCCCTACTGACGGACGATAACCACCCCTAACAGCTGCTATTCTGTCCTGGAAGGGCCCGATGGGCACAGGGATGGACGGAGGGAGGGATGGAGGGAGGGAGGAAGGGGAGGAGAACGATGGCCTCACCTGTCGGCTGACGCCGGCTCGGCTTCCGAGGGCTCCTTCAACGCCTTCTTCTCGTTCTCCTCCTGAACGGGACGGCCACCGAAAACAGGTTAGAGAAAGTGAGCTACGTGTGTGTGTGTGTGTGTGTGTGTGGGTGTGTGTGTGTGTGTGAGCAGTGGTGGCAGATTTGGGCATCCTGACAGATGGCCCAAGTCTGAGCTGTTGTTCAGATGTGAGGGAAGGGTCAGAGTGGAGGCCAGAGGGCCAAAGACATAACATGTGTCTCTCTGAGACACTGAGGGCGTAGTGTTGTCTGCTCTTAGTCATCATAATACACGTTGGCATACGTGGCCTTTTCAATACTGGGAGGTAACATGTTCCCCTTGACCAATGGCATGATTCGTTTAGTTTAGACCGAAATACTCGTTTCAACCTTGTCAACAAATCAAGATTTAGTAAGTTGTTTGACTGAACTGACTGTAGTCATTTCTCTGGGTACAGACCTCTGTACTCATTAATAAAATGGTACATTAATAATTTCCCTGTTCTTGTTCAAAGGGTTGGTAAAAGTGAGAGCAGCCATGACAGAGAGCCCACTGACCCGTAGCGACTCCTGGAAGGAGGCGGCCTGGTACTGGGCGTACTTGGCGATGGTGGTGTGGGCGCGGGCGCTCTCGCAGCGCCACTGCTTCCGGGTGCCGCCCAGGTCCCAGTTCTCGTCGGCTGGCTGTGCCAGCTGGGTGCGCACCTCCACCAGGTGGTCCGGGTTGGCCTCCACCAGCGTCTTGGTGGAGAACAGGCCCAGGTCTGGGTGGGGCAGAGAGAAAGAAAAGAAGAGAGAAGGGGAGCGGGAAAGAGAAAGAGAGAGGAAGAGAAAAGAGAGAGAGAGAGAGAGAGAGAAAGGGAGAGGGAAACAGAGAGGTTTGAGAAGGTTCATATGAGTACCTTTGTTCGTGTGAGCCACCACTTAATGATTCTTTCCCTCTTCCTTTCTCTCAGAAACAGATACCGGCCGTACAGTGCTGTTCAGAACCACTAGGGGGCATCAGTGCAGAACAAATCAAGCCTAATACAGTCTTTCCTGGAAGCTGAACAGAGGACACCCCCCCCTCTGGATGGCTGACCATGGCTGAGGGGGATTAGGGTGGGGGTCTCACCTAGTTTGAGGGCCCCGGCCAGGCCCCTGATCACGGTGACGGGGTTGGAGGGGTTAGGGTTAGGGTTAGGGTCTCACCTAGTTTGAGGGCCCCGGCCAGGCCCCTGATCACGGTGACGGGGTTGGAGGGGTTGGTGCAGAACTGGTGCAGCGGGGGGAAGAAGGCGTCCCTCTTGTTCTCCAACTACGCACACAGAGACACACAGAGCCATGATAATACATGAACATAAAGCTGTAATCCTAGACGAGGCTCTCAGGTCAGCAGAGACCGGTGCGTGGTAGAACACAAGGCAGAGGAAATGGAATTAAGTTCATCTTGCCTCTGTGGGTGATTATTTACACTACATATTACCCTCTTAAAGCTTTTGGAAAACATCAGGTATTTATGGTTTTAAAGTTTTATGGGTTAGTACTGAGGCTGGGCTGTGAGCGCTGTTGGTGGTGTAGGTATTGCAGATGCTGGGTTAGGGTCAGGGCTTAGGCTGGTACACCTCAAGACTTAGGTAGAGGCTGGGTTAGGGCTAGACTTACGTAGATGCTGGCTTAGGGTTGGGACTAGACTTACGTAGAGGCTGGGTTAGGGCTAGACTTACGTAGAGGCTGGGTTAGGGCTAGACTTACGTAGAGGCTGGGTTGGGGCTAGACTTACGTAGAGGCTGGGTTAGGGCTAGACTTACGTAGAGGCTGGGTTAGGGATAGGGCTGAGGCTAGACTTGCATAGGTGCTGGGTTAGGCTTAGAGTTGGGGCTAGACTTACATAGATGCTGGGTTAGGGTTAGGGCTAGACTTACGTAGATGCTGGGTTAGGGTTAGGGCTAGACTTGCATTGCTGCTGGGTTAGGGCTTAACTTACGTAGATGCTGGGTGTGGGGGGGTTGAGCTTGTCCTTGGGCAGGGTTAGGGTTAGACTTATGTAGATGCTGGCTTAGGGTTGGGGTAGACTTACGTAGATGCTGGGTTAGGGTTAGGGCTAGACTTACGTAGATGCTGGGTGTGGGGGGGTTGAGCTTGTCCTTGGGCAGGGCCGGCGAGGGCGGAAGGGGCAGGCGGGGCGGGGGACACTTATCCAGGAGGATGCTGCTGTTGGACAGACCGTTCTTCCCCAGATTCCTGTCAAACACGCGCACACACACACACACACACACACACACAAACACACAAAAGTGTCAGTCCAGTACCTTAGTGTGTGTGTGTGGTGGGGTGGGCACACACAAGACAGAGGGACAAGAGACAGTTCCAAAAAGGCTACGTATCTCCACCTAATTTTCATTTCTATAAACATGAGTTACTACCACAGAGGTATGTCGTATCGAATGTACTATTTTCAACACGTGTGGCCAATTTCTAAACATATTTTCCCAACATGATATTTATCGTTGTCCGACAATTAGTAGGAGGCTGAGTAGAAGCAGTCCAACTAACTATATAATGAGACATTAAAACATTGACTTATTCACACTGTGTCCACCAGAGGGAGACAGATCCCTCCTGGCTGGCTCACCTGCAGGCTTTGAGCAGGCCGGTGGAGCTGGGGTAGATGGACACGGAGGAGGAGGAGGAGGAGGAGGAGCAGCGAGCGTGGGGGGCCGGCGGGGGCGGCGTGGTGGCCGCCGGGAGGAGCCCCGTGGAGGAGGAGGAGGAGGGGGTGGGCGCCTCGGCCTTCAGCGGGCTCTGGGAGTCCTCCGAGATGCCCCCTTTCCCGTTGACGGTGGGGCCGGCGGAGGAGGAGGAGGGGTTGGCGTTGGAGGCGTGGGCGGCGGGGCTGAGCGGCCCGGCGGGCGCGTGCTCCGAGGACTTGGGCGAGGGCGTGGCCGTGGACATGGCGGAGACGGGCGAGGAGGCGGCCGAGCTGCCAGGGGCCAGGGCGGCGGTGGCGGCAGCGGCCACGCTGTTGCTGCTGCTGCTGCTGCTGTTGCTGCCGGCGGCCTTCTGGAGCGCCGCGCCGCCCTCCGCCCCCTTCCCCGCCAGCAGGGCCGAGAGCTTGGGATTGTCTGCGCTGAGGCGCGGCGAGGAGGAGGAGGACGAGCCGCCCTCGCCGCCCGGCTTGTCGCCCGCCGCCGTCGCCGCCGCCGGCTGGACATGATTGGTCAGGCCCTCGCTGGCGCCCCCGTTGCCCAGCGGCGTCTCTTTGGTGGGGGCTCCGCCTGAGGTAGCAGGGTGCGGGGGCGGGGGCGGGAGGGCTGGGGGCGACGGCAGGTGCGGGTGGTGGTTGAGGGCCTGTTGCCGCGGCGACGCGTGGCCGACCTGATTGTGTTGGTGGGGGTGGTGGGGGGCGGAGGAGTCGGCGGCGTCGGGAGTCTGGGGGTGCGAGAGCGGGGGGCCGTCACCGTTGGAGCCCTTTTGAAGCCCCTGGGGAGGAAAACAGAGTGGGGGGGCAGTTCAGAACCACGCTACGCTGGAGGTCTCATGCATCATTCATCATGTGTTTTAAGGCTAGACAGCAATCTACAGACCTCACTGCTGACCTGAACAGACCTCCCTGTAGACCTGTACAGACCACACTGTAGACCTCACTGCTCTGTACAGACCACACTGCTAACCTGTACAGACCTCACTCCATAGGAACTGGTAAACACCAAACGACTACGGTCACACATCAACACGGCAAACCGCACTGCGCTTTCAGACGCCAACACCACGGTGACCGTGGGCCGCCGGGACTCACCTGAGAGGAGGTTAGGTGCAGGGCGCGGCGCGCGGCGTCCTGCTGTGATTGGGTGCTGTTTGTGCAGGTGTGAGGTAGTAGCGCGCCGGGCTGCAGGTAAGGCACATCTCCGTTGGCGCCCGCTCCGTGGTGATGATGGTGGTGGTGGGGGGGGGTGGTGGGGGTTCCCGTTGTTGCCCACAGAGTGGCCCGGCGCCAGGGGCCCGTTGGTCAGCGGCTGGGGGCCGGGGCCCCGCGGGTGGGGCCGCCCTGGGTGGAGGCTGGGGTGGGGCGAGGGGAGGGCGTTGGCCGCGGACGGGCCGTTGGGGAGGGAGGGGCGAGGCTGGCCTGCCTGGGCGTTCTGTCTCATCTGTGAATCGCGGTCAACATACATTTGGTGAGTGTGTGTGTGTTTGTAAGTGTGTTTGTGTGTGTGTGTTTGTAAGTGAGTGTGTGTGTGTGTGTGTGTGTGTGTCAGGGTGTGTTAGAATGAGTTTATGAGGGTGAGTGTGTGTGTGTGTGTGTATTACCTGCTGCTGGTGCTGCTGCATGATGTTGAGCTGGGCCTCCAGCTGCTCCAGCATCTGCAGCTGAGGGGGCTTCAGGCTGGCCCTGTTCCCACGCAACTGCTCCAACAGCTGGAGGGAGGGAGGGACACACAGACACACACACACACACACACACACACACAAATTAGCAAAGTAAATCGATCCCCATTTTGTGGTTGTTAGCGTGGAGACTGTGGTGAAGCAGTGTGGAGTCTCCTGGCGGTGTCTTACCTGTAGCTTGTGAGGGGACAGGTACCAGTTAGGGACGGGCTGCTGGCTGGGGGTCCCCGACCACAGCTCGCTCTGGGAAACACACAACCGCCAGTGAGATTACTTTATACTATATTACACGCACACACACACACACGATATTGACTGGGGTTTGTTTCAGTTAGTTAATACTATGAGCCACCATTCCTTTTTTAATATTGCACAATGTATTGGAAATAAAGCATTATGTGTGTGATGTGTGTAATGATGGTGATGTTTGTGTGTGTGTGTGTGTGTGTGTGTGTGTGTGTGTGTGTGTAATGGTGGTGATGTTTGTGTGCGCGTGTGTGTGTGTGTGTGTGTGTGTGTGTGTGTGTGTGTGTGTGTGTGTGTGTAACGTAGGGCTGAGGGTACCTTGGCGGGGCTGGAGGACCTCCTCCTCTTGGCAGGGCTGGAGTGGTCCTCTCCGGGGCCCAGGGGGCCAGCGTGGGGGGGCAAGGAGGGGCCCTCCGATCCTTGGTTGGGCTTACACGCCTGGAGAGAGAGAGGGGAGGGGGGAAGCAACAGGTAGAGGAGGAGAAAGGAGAAAACAAGGGAAGCACACACACAACAGGAGGTTAGGAGAGGGCAGGAGAGGGCCGTGGAGAAAGAGTGCCAGATTGGGGAGGGTGGAGAGAAAGAGAGGGAAGAAAGAAAAGAAGAAAAAGAGGGAGAACGTGATGAGAAAGAGAATGCCCACAAAAAACAAAAAAAAACGTATCTGTTTCTTGCCACGTGGCAGAGAGCGAGTTAGGACGTCCCCGTGAGACACCGAGAATAATGACCCTCCCAACCCCAAACCCCCCACCCCCAACAAACATCCCATCCCATCCCATCCGCTTATCCTTAGACGTCACTTCCGCTACAACCAATCGGGTTGGAGTAGAATGAAGCCTGCTCTGAACAAACGCCGCCGCCGTCTGGCTTAGCGGGGCGACTGACTCCTCACCTTTGGGAGTCAACGGGGCGGCAGCCAGCGTGAGGGGAGGAGGGGGGTCCACTACTTTGCTATGGCGCGCCGATGCTTCCCTTTAGCATCGATGCTGTGTTTGTCGGTTGGGATTTCGAATGCCGCCAATGTTTGCTAATGGCGCGATGTTTGGAGCACTCAGGATGTGTGTGTGCGGAGTTGAGGCTGTGGCAGTGTGTTAAGGTCAGTCGCTCGGGCAGCAGAGACACTGAAGTCGTGGAGCCACAGCCTCAAGTCTCTTTGGCCCTTACATCCTTGTGGGGAAAACGTTTGAGGACTCGCGTTTCCTTTCAATTTGTTTTTCCTATCACGTAGCCACAGCAAAGTGATCACCCGCCAGCCCCCGTATAATGGGTGCAGTCCCAGTTGACAATGAACTAACTACACACGCAATGATCAGAGTTCAAAAGAGAATTCAACGATGCAGATGGTGCTAAATGTAATCATGTCATGAAAACACACAGACAGAGAGAGCAAGGAACTACCGCTTCCTAAAATGAGTGTAAATGAATGGAAGTGCAACTATAGGGGGCGCTGTTGGGGTGTCGGCGGCAGCAGCAGGAGCGCCTGAGGTCAGCTAGAGACGGAGAGGAGAGGGAGGGAGGGAGGGAGGGAGGGAGGACACAAACGAAATCTGGCTCTACTCTACTAAAGTGGGCGGCCCAACCTCACCAATCACAAGGCGCACTGCTCAAGGCCTGCCAATCACACGAGGGGAAAGGTCGAGGGATCGAATTGCCCAATCCAAATGAGGCGGTCAGGGTAAAGTTAAAACATTGTTTAAATGAAATATGTAATAGGTTCATATTTCCCAAGAAAAAAACTATTATAATAATCTACAAAAAATAGAAAAAAAGAAGTATTGACCTCATTAGATACATTTATTTTTTTATGAAGCCAGGGCTGAAGTCGCTTTGGTGAGTGAGGTTGGCCAAAGACTACACACTGAGAAGAAAGAGAGAGAGAGAGAGAGTATGTGTGTGTGTGTGTGTGTGTGTGTGTGTGTGTGTGTGTGTGTGTGGGCGCGTGCACGTTTTGAGCCAGGGGCAGGTTGGGGAACTACAGCCATAGCGTCCTATCCTGTGTCAACACTATCCACTCTCATATCCATTACCGCTTAGAAACACTTTACCACAGGGACCCACAGGGCTGTCTAAAAGGCCCCGTGGAACTGGGACTGGAAAGGGGTTTGAAACGCTGCTCTCTGGGCTGTGTGTTGGTCTGCCTTGATGACGGGTAACGCCTCAAAGGACCTTTAGGCCAGTGGTTCTCAACCAAGTCCTCAAGTACCTCCGCTCATTCCAGATATTTGATCTTCCCCAGTGCTAGCACACCTGGTGTAATTAGTCAAAGCCTCGCTGTAGGTGTCTTAATTACATCAGGTGCGCTAGCACTGGGGAAGATCAAATACCTGGAATAGCTGGGGCTACTTGAGGACAGGGGTGAGGACCCTTTAGGCCAACGCTCAGAGGCAGCTGGTTATCGTCGGGACACTGTTCCGACATGTAGCCTGGGTGCTTCTGCAATTGTAGCCTACAGCCACACAAAGTCCTCAGCATGTTGCCGAAGGAAAAACAATGTACTAACAAATTGTGCGTGTTTTAAAAAAAAAATTCGGGAGCGTTGGCCCGTTTCCTGCTTCTGCATCTGGAGTGACATGGCACAGGGGTCCGCTGAGGGGTTATCCTATCGTCAAATCTGAGCGGTACTCAATGTGTATTGGTGTGTGTGTGTGTGTGCTGAAGTTCGGTAAGAAAACAGGGATTTGTGTGCGTCGGGAGTGTGTAAGGGAGGTGTCGTAAAATAAAGCGTTTATACTTGATGTGTGTGCTTGACTGAGCGTGCTCGAGAAATAACGTACATTGTGTGTGTGTGTGTGTGTGTTGCACAGGGAAAGAGAGGGGGGTGACGGGGTTGGTAAGGTGTGGGGGGGGGGGGGGGGTTAGACTGTCAGGTCTCACCTGCGGTGACGTGCTCAGGCCTCCCTGTCTGGAGGTGAGCTCGGCGGGGATGGGCAGGCTCCACGCCTCCTCAATAAGGGGGAGCATTTTACTTTTACTCTGTAGACTAGTGAGCTGGGGGTTACTCAACTGAGCCTAGGGGGATGGAAAACGCGTGAAAAAACAAACATTTTAATGACCCTTTAAAAAATAAAATAAAGAAAATAGAAATGAAATCAAATGAGCAAAATGATTTTGATTTGAGAGACTTCTTTTGGAGTGGCTAGCAATGGAATTGTATTTGGATTGGTTAGTAGGATCTCCAAAAATGATCAATTCATGCGAGATCCTATCTTGCAAAAACAATTATAAAACAAAGGCTAGCCTGATTCAACAAATTCGGGATTAACAGATAGAATCAGTGTTAGTTCTGTTTTGGATCGTTAGCGATTCCAAAATAGGTGCATAGTCCGTTGACGTGATGGACGTCAGGCAGGTCTATAGCATGGTCTCGACCTCTCAATGAAACAAAAACAAGAAACCAAAACAACAACAATGACCCCCCCCCCCCCCCCAGTAACAAAGCATAATCACAACAGTCCATTAAAACAACGGGGCTTGTCTTAATGTCATGGAATTATGCTCCCAAAGGAAAAAGGAAGAAGCTGACCCAAACGTGTGTTTGGTTGGTTCAGTCATGCACACAGGTAAACAGACATGTAGGGCTTGGGAGGGGAGGCTTCTTCCAAAGCCACTGGGCTCACCAACCTGCTGTTCACATTCATTTCTGGTGCTTTTGAGGGTGGCTAGGGAAGAGGTGTTTTGACCTAGTGTGAAGGGTTTAAATCACTTTTCTTTCCCCATCCACCTTCATGTCCAAACACTATGAAGCCCCTCTGATTTCTGGAGTGGTGACCTGCACAGACAGTAAAACTGGCTCTGATGGTTCCAGTTCACCACTCTTTCTCCCCCCCCCCCCCCCCCACCCCACACTTCTTGTTAACGGGTTGCCAGGGCGGAACAGGACAGTACAGCCCAGCAGTGCGAACGGCCACAGTCCTAAAACGCAAGCAACTTATCCGATATCGCCTATACTAATTAACCAGTCATTTTACTAACCTTAACTTTTCTTGTTTTTCTCTTTTTCTTTTGTTTTGATTTGGGGGATAATTTGAATACTAATCTGGTGAGGGCAGCGATCCCTACTGAAATGGATAAATCAATCAAATGATCCCAAATAAAGTGTATGCACTACCGGATTACTCCAAAAAGAAAAGATGAGGAAATGGAATGGTGCTATGGTTCCACTTTTGGCGAGTGTTGTGACAGAGATAAGCATGCCGCTGAATAGTTGCCACGGCAACGTGTCTCTCTAGACGGACAGGGCAGTGCGCCGATACAGAACGGCAACAAGACGCTCCTATCTAAAGGCCGTTTTGTGACCTGTAATCCTGCTGTTTTGCCAGCGTCTCCCAGTCACTGGCCCACTACAAATCAGAATCAGAATCGATTTCCATTCACTTTGTGACTATAGCCGTGTCGTGAATTCGACTTTGCATCCCATGGTTCCACAGGCATCCACGCCAGCACGGAACAGGAAGGAGCCCCACGTAACGCAGCTTACCCACGGTACCCGCAACTCGACAGAACGTCCTGAACCGCGAGAACCCCTCCCACCGCTGGGAGTCAAGGCACTCGAATCCAACCCAAGCTAACAGCTAACCCTGGACCGTGACGCCTCTTTCACACTGCAGGGCTTTTCCTGTACTGAACCGTCCTGGAGAGGCTCCCTGCTGCAGAGGGGCCTCGTCGCCAGGGACCCTCCGGTGGTGGCGGAGTGTTGACGGGGGCCGCAGGGCCGACCCACCTGCAGACACTTGATGCGGTGCGTGAGCGCGGCCGTGTTGGTGCAGGCCTTGCTGCGCGTGGCGTTGATGTAGCACTTGATGGCGTCGTGCGGCTGGCTGCACGACTCGTAGAGCGTGCCCAGGTCCATCCAGGCGGCGGCGTGGCTGTGGTCCAGCTGCACGGCGCAGATGTAGGCCTGCAGGGCGTCCATGGGCTGGTTCTGCTGCTGGTACAGCACCCTGGGGGGGGGGAGAGACACACGGGGGACGCTAGCATCACAGGACGGAACCAGAGGGACGAGGGGGCGACAGAGGTGTCCTGGTGTTTGCTACGGCGACCCCAGCAGAGCGACAGAGCGCGAGGAAGGAGAGCGGTGAGTAAGAAGTAAGGAGAGGGAGAGAGGACAAAAAGGCAGGAGGGCAGAAAAGGCTGAGGAGAACACAGCCTGAAGCCCCCAGTCGTAGGGACACAGCGCTGGCTTACGTGACCCCATCGGGAGCGATGTGGCGTTTGTTTTATTGACGCTTCGGTCCCTCTGGGGAGCCTGTGGGCGCACGGGTCAGGCGGGGTTTGGGTTCTTACCCAATGGAACACCAGGTGTCGGCGCTGGCCTCAGACTTGTCAATGGACTGGCGGTAGGAGATGAAGGCGTCCTGGACCTTGCCGATACTCGAGTAGCACCTAGCGAACGGAGAGCCACAACGGTGGGCAAAATGAATTCCACGGTGCAAGTCAGGCTACAACACATGGAATGGAACTGGCAGAAATACATCAACACTGGACAGGGGCTTCACACCTGTGCTTGTACTGATTAGTATTCTAACACATGCTTTGCCTGGGAAACTATTTCAACGTCTGGCATGTCAAATTCAATGTTCTTCTTCAAATAGACACGTCAACTGCAAAAGAAGGTTCTGCAGCGAGGTATAACAACAGCATCTGCCCATGCACTTAGGTCAGTAACAAAATAACAAGAGCACCAGGCCGTTTGTTGAACCTTGTGGAACTTTTGAAATGGAAGGAGTCTAAAGTGTTTTCCTCCCCAGGAAATTATGAATAAATCATCATATCTGGATGAAAGTCCCCATGGGTTCTCTGCGTGTCACAGAGTCCAGAAGCACCAGCAGTAGCCGATGACCGCGCGCGGGGGGGGGGGGGGGGGGGGGGGGGGGGCCTACCTGCCGAGGAAGTACCAGGACTGGCCAGAGTTGGGGTCAGCCTCCAGGGACTTCTGCAGACACTGGATGGCGTAGCTGTCCTTGTTGGCTCGGTCACCCAGCTGCTCCACTGTGTGGTGCATCCAGCCTGGAGAGAGGGGGAGGGAAACCACTGTCATGAAGGGTGGGGGGGGGGGGGGGTCACCTCAGGACACGATGGTGAGTGGTCTGCTCCACTAGTCAGCCGTGGCACTCAGTCAGTCGTTAAAACACTGCACCACAGCGGTGCCCGCTTACAACGTCGTGTCCGGTTGCCATGGCACTCAGTCGGTCATTCCAAAAGTGAAATTTACAACGTTGCGCCGGTTCGGCGAGACAATTATTAATTTATTATTTTTGTTGAAATGTTTTGTTGTTATCTGTTTTTACACACGCTTGCATAATAATAAATTAATAATTTCAATCAATCAATCAAAATCAATTAATTCTAAATACTGCCCTTCCCGCCGGGGCAATCATAGAAATGAAACAAGGGAGTGCAGTGGAGACGTTCAGTCAGTCGTTCACACATTGCACCACAGCGGTGCCCG
>CM030191.1:8416046-8446046 GCA_017639675.1 Aplochiton taeniatus
TCAAGTGAGAAGATTCAGACCACGACCACAGCCAGCTTCAGAGTAAACGCTACACATTTCAAACGCAGCCTTTAGGCTTTTATCAGAGCATGACTTGGGATGTGTGGGGCGATGGAGGAGGACCACTGGCCACTTACTTTCAGCTTTAGACAAAGTGCAGGGGTTGGAGTCAATCAAAGCCAGCTGAAAATGCTGTTGACAGAGAAAAAGAAGCAGCAACACCCATGTAATCATTGCAAATTCAAACACAACAAACTGATAAAGAAGAACTTCGCGTGTCAAAACTAGACCATGTCTTTAAAACTATGTATGTCCCTCAGAAGAGCTTTGCTTGAATTAAACCCGAGGCGAGTACAGCTAAGATCATGGAGAGGTGGGAAGACACTCAGCAGACAGCATCCCCTAGTGTCCCTGAGTGTGTGTGTGTGTGTGTGTGTGTGTGTGTGTGTGTCCAAGCTACCTTTAGGCTTGACTCGTAGTCGGTGTTGACCTTGAACATGAGGCCCAGGCGCAGGTGGATCTCCTTGGCCCGCGAGAAGCCCGGGTCAATGTAGAGCACCTCCTGGAACGCTTTGATCGCCCTGCGGCCAGGGGGCAAGGAACACAAATTAACAATGAGATGTGTGTGTGAGTGTGTGAAAGTATGAAAGTGTGAATATGGGGTATGGCTGGACTGGCTGGACTGACTGACGGACTGACTGGACTGGACTGGACTGGACTGGACTGGACTGGACTGGACTGGGCTGGCTGGCTGGCTGGCTGGAGAATCTCACAGCCAGGTCAGTCCTGACTGATGCTTCTCCTAGCCTCGTAGGGGCTTTGGAGAAACAACACAGCTAATGCCACTTCCTTAAGCAAACAAACACGTGCCGAAACAACCACACACCACCAGGAAACAACCTCGCTCATACTCACACCTCTCTCTTGCTCGCTCTCAAACACACACTTCCTCAAGCTCAGAACAACACACACCCAAACATATATACACCACTCTGTCGAGCACACCTCCGGGAAATGCCAGCTACGCACGGCCAACCCAACGCCCGCAAACACACACCACTCCCTCTCACACTCACTAGTGCAGTGTACTACCAAAAGCTAGTAAACCAAGCCTGTCTGTGTCTGTGTCTGTGTCTGTGTCTGTGTCTGTGTCTGTGTCTGTGTCTGTGTCTGTGTCTGTGTCTGTGTCTGTGTCTGTGTCTGTGTCTGTGTCTGTGTCTGTGTCTGTCTTACTGGCCAAGGTGGCTGGTAGATGAAAAGATTTATCGGGCAGAATTTTTTTTTTACCAGCCAATAATAATAAATAGCTTTTTACTATCGCAACATCAATCTATCCACCTGGAAACCAGCAAACAATCAAAATTCCTCGGCTGAATTCGTTACAACATCCTACCTCAAGACAAAGTGGTAAAAAAATCTAGGTTATGAGAAGTCTGTCTATAACCACCCTAGATGGAGCAATCACCTCAGGGCAGAGAAGAGTCACATCTCCAAATCAATCCATTCCGCTTTCATTGAGGGAGAATAGACACCTCTCTGAAAATCCATACCAGGTTTTGCTCGTTACCTTGCAGTGACAGAAGCGTGGGTATCGTCAAGGCAACGGGCGAACAAGCGAAACTCGAGTCCACTCTCACCCGACCGACAAGATTTACGATGGCTAGTAGCACGCTGATCAACAGGCACGTTTCACTATCATGCTCACATTGTTTTGAAGCGGAGGCTAGTGGTCGTACATGTACACGCATAGCGCAACGCAACCAGTTCATCAAAACGTCATTCTATAATAAAGCAGCCGGCGGGACTTAAATAAGTAGTGGGCTTTCTGGTCGGCAGCCGGTGCTTATGGAACGCTAAGCTAACCTGCAGCTTTTCTCCAGCGCATGAAGGAAATTATTTGTTTTCCTACCGGCCAGAGTGGCAAGTGGTCTCCATAATTTACTTGCCAAAGACTAAATTTAAACGCCATTGGTGACTGCAAATGTTTGTCTGTCTGTCTTCTAAAAGATAGAGAATGACAAGCCTGTATGTGTTTGTCTATCTGGGGGCGGCGGTGTTTGTGTGCGTGTGGCTGTGGTGGGGACTCACCACTGGAAGGCGTTGTAATGGAAGTAGACCATCCCCAGGCCGTAGAGAAAGGCAGCATTCTGGAACACACAGGGAGAGCGAACGGACGGCGTTAGCACACAGTGACGGCACATTGAAGACACACACACACACACACACACACACACACACACATCTGGCCAAAAGTCACACGCGTAAAACACTGTTTCCCCACAAAGTCAGGCACCTTGACCGCTGCAGGTTTGAGCCGTAGCAGAACTAAACCAAGTCTGAGACACTTTGGGCGCGCTTGGTTTGTCCTGAGCCTCCACAACCTTTGGGCCAGGGGCCAAAACAAGCGCTCCACTGACAGCCGGTTGTGCCCTGACAGGGGTGGGTGGAGGTGAAAGTGAAAGCATCACCTCTGTTTAACACCTGGCAGGGCGCCCGCACACACACTTTGAGCGGGACTCCTAGGAGGCTGCTACGCAATGCCACAAACACAACACAACACAACACACTTCACACCAGACAAAACAACCAACAGTACTGGTGTCACACACACTTTGCCTTGAATCCGAGACTACTGTTGTGTGTGTGAGTGAGTGAGTGAGTGAGTGAGTGAGAGAGAGAGCTTACCTTCCAGTAGTCTGACTGTAAAGTGTAGTACCTCTGGTATGCTGATAATGCTGAGAGAGAAAGAGAGAAGGGGGGGGGGGGGTTAAACACTGGACACCATCAACATGGACGTTTATTTAAATATTCAGTTTAAATACAATAATATATTTCATGATATAGAAGAGAAGTGTGTGTGTGTGTGTGTGTGTGTGTGTGTGTGTGTGTGTGAGAGAGAGAGAGAGTGAGTGTGAATGAAGAAAAAAAAGAAAAGGTGTGAACAAAGTGCCTTGAGGGAGTCCAAGTGTGTGAAGTGGCGGACAGAGGGAACAGGTGGAGGTGTCCACTGAGGGACAGACACCAACAGGAGACAGTAAGGGGACAGAGACGGAGGGGGGGGGGACTGGAGACTCTCAGGGCCAGGAACGCACGCGCACGCACTGATCTCAGAAAGAAAGAGAGACATGGACTGCTAATGACCGACAGGCAGCAAGCAACGGAGGGCCAGACAGTCATAAAGATAGAGATAGAGATAGAGATAGAGATAGAGATAGAGATAGAGATAGAGATAGAGATAGAGATAGAGATAGAGATAGAGATAGAGATAGAGATAGAGATAGAGATAGAGATAGAGATAGAGATAGAGATAGAGATAGAGATAGAGATAGAGATAGAGATAGAGATAGAGATAGAGAGAGAGAGAGAGAGAGAGAGAGAGAGAGAGAGAGAGAGAGAGAGAGAGAGAGAGAGAGAGAGAGAGAGAGAGAGAGGGGTTGCTGAGCTGACCTTTGGGGTAGTCCTCCAGGAGGAGGTTGAAGTGGCCCAGCTGGCAGAAGAGGTCGGCCTCCACCTTGCCCTCAGCCTTCAGGATGAGAGAGTCGTAGCAGCGGACGGCCTGGAGGCAGAGACAAACTTTGGGTGAACTTATAAGACTCTGGATAAGATCAGGATAATGGGGGGGGGGCAGAGCAGGAGAGGAGAGCGAAAGAGAGAGGAACAGCAATGTTTGAAGGGCACACAAAGTTGCAGTGGGGGTGACGTCATCCTGGTCGATTCAGCAAAGCTGGCAGGAGAACCCAACTGATACAAGCTACACTGGGCCCAGGAGGGAGGGAGGGGAGGTTTGATCATGATAAGGCCTAGCAGTACGTGTTTGACGATCGTTAGCACACGCATGCTTCTGGGGTGCTGGCTCTGACTCAGGCAATGGAACGTACACATGCAGCAGGAGCAGCCGTTTCAAAAAAAAAAAACACACACACACACACACACACACACACACACACACACACACACACACACACACACACACACACACCTGCTTGCATAATGCATACCATCTAGTCTTTTACGTGTGTCAACACACGCTCGTGAGCGGCCGCTGTCTGCACGGTGTACGTACACACACACACACACACACACACACACACACACACACACACACACACACACACACACACACACACACACACACACACGTCACCGAAAGGAGAGGCTGACAGGAGCTGCATGCTGAACCCTCTCCCCTGGATACCAGGACTATAGGTGCTAGTGAAGACTCAGGGACACATTTTTTTTTTCTTGCACTTTGTAGCCATTGAGAGCAGCTTTATAAATATATAAAGAAGATGCAGACAAGTTTGTGTCTAGAAAATTAACTCAACCAATTGCTAAAAATCTAAATTAAAGTAGAGAAGTGGTTGACTAAATGAATGAGGGTACGATTCACAGCTCATCAGAGACCACCGACAGTCAGTTGAAACACACTCACAACCAGAGACACATAACCAAAAACACAGCCTGATCACCTTGAAGTTCCACTCCGCGTGAGGGTGAAAGGCCGTGCCAGGTTTGTGGCGTCAACCACACCAACGCTAGCCCCCGCAGGGACAATGGGACTCGCCTGTTGTCACGGTGACGCGCTCTAAAATACCTCCCATTCGATCCTCACTTCCATATATAGAACTACGCTGGGCAAGCGCCGTTCCCCCCAAAAACTCGCCCACGCGGAAACTCTGACTACTACTCCAAAGAAACCGAAGCCAATCGGCTGCAGGCAGAAACACTCCCTAGTCCAGCAGAGCACAGGGAGCTGAGCAGAAGTTATCCAGAAACGAACACTAATGCTAAGACCCACACGGTCAGCAGCACGGTCTGTCAGCTCTCTGTCAGAGCTGCACGGACTCAAACACCTCGACAAAGTAACGTGATGAGGAGTTGTGCAGGGCCGCCCTCAAGTCGCCCGGGACAGGCAGACCCTGGCCGACCTTTAAGATCGCCACGGAGTAAAAGAAAACACACTGACTCAGTTCAGGAATTTCAAAACTCCCTGGCTTGCGCAACTCCTCTGAAGTGAGTCAACAGGGGGCCTGGCCGGTGATTAGCCAATCTCTCCGCCTTACGTCTTCTTTTCTCAGAAAAGGCCGCGGCGTCGGCGTGTGTGCACGCGGCGGCTTGGGAAGCAGAGGAGCGGAGCGGAGCGGACCGCCCGTGCGGCTCGGCCCACCTCCGTCCCCGCAGAGGAGAACCAAACGGCGGCGCTCACGAACCCGAACCACAGAACCTAAGGAGCGCGTGCGTGTGTGTGAGAGGGGAGGGGGGGGGGGGGGGGGCGAGGCGTTGAATCTAACTTGACATGCTAATGAGGTGGCTGCTTAGCCAAGCCCTGTGATTATCAAGCAAGGACACAATCACAAACAGGTGGATGCGTGCATGCACAATTTCGATGCAAACGTTGTATATTAGCAGACATTTTATGGAAAAAGAGTAGAGAAGGGACGCAAAACGCTACCCGGCGCATTTTCAAAACAGCAGCGCTCAACTTAACCTGAACGCCTCCTGTTCCAGGCTAGTCTGAGCTGCAGGATTACTCCCGCAATAAAGACCAGCATGGAGTTGCCTCGGTAAGTCCCTTGGTTTTGTTTTTTCAACGCCGTAAAAACAGAAAAGGTATCCACTCATATGGAGCACACTTCTCTCAAGCCGCTGAAAGCAGCCGGAGGCCCCAGCTACGGACATAACACATGCGCCGGGCCAACACATGGGCGACCCAGTGAAACAACGGCGTCCTCTGTCACCCTGTGGAGCGTGCTTGTCCGTGTCAACAGCTGAGCGGGCTTGCGTGCGGCTGCCGAGTGATTGAGTGGCCGAGGAAAGACCAGTGCAGGCCTGGTTCTCTCTGCCTGACAGTCCATATGGGACAAGAGGGGGAAGGGGGTCTAACACTGTGTAGTAGAAGGCTGGAAAAATGGCATGCAGACAGGAATCAACCCCCCTAGTGGTGACTCTGTGACGCCGCTTGCCAACACCCCCCCCCCCCCCCCCCCCCACCCACCCACTCACACAAAAATTGAGAAGAAAGTTAAATGTTGTTATGCGGTCTCTTCTCTAGCTGCACTTTGCTATGTGGTGTTATACGAGGTATTCGTGTGGACAGCTGGTGTGTGTCCCTGACAGTTGTGAATAGTTTTGGCATTATGATTCTCGTCCCACGGCACATTGTACAATGTTTGTTTACTAGATGTTTGCAACGGGTGTGCGCTAGCTAGCAACGTGGTGGATTGGAGATGTATTAAGCGCAGCTACAAACACTGCTCATGTTCGACTCATGCAGATGATGCTTTGTATTGTGCATTCTATTGGTTCTGCATTGCACAGTTAAGTTGATTTCCCGTGTAGGGTTCTGGTGCGGTTGGTTGATACGTTTTTGCATTCGCCTACTAGAGATCTTTGTGATGCTAATCAGGTGCAGTGTCGTAGCATGGCATAGGTGGGGACTGTATTTGCCTCTTTCTATGGGAGCATATCAATTGTATTTGGTTGTTAATGAGAGTATCTGTGGTTCTCTCTTACAGAACACACACACACACACACACACACACACACACACACACACACACACACACACACACACACACACACACACACACACACACACACACACACACACACACACACACACACACACACACACACACACAGGGATCGGTGCCAAAAAAAGCTTTAGAATCCAGATCAAACCGGACAGAAACTACGAAAGCTTCATTCCTGGATCTTTGTTGACAACATGGAGAGGGCAGGGAGGGGGGGGGGGGGGGGGTTGCAGGGGGGATGCACAGACCAGGTGGGAATGAGCACCATAAGAGTGCAGCTGACATCCGTGGCGACAGGCTGGCTCGTAAATCGCGGGGCTTGCTTCTTGTTTGACAGTTTGTAATAATGGCAACGGCCAAACACGTTCATGCCAAAGCACGCACTCGGGAACAGGTGTTCTTGCTTTCCCTCAGTCCTTCATAAACAAAGCAACTAAGGTGTTTTCAAATGAAAGTTGACTTGGCCTAGTTCTTTTTTTTCTTGCTGCCTCATTCAGCAGCCCCCCCCCCCCCCCACACACACACACACACACACACACACACAATTAGTCAATGAACGCCAAGAGGAGAGTGGAGTATGTGCTAGTTAATGAGCTCCCACAATGCATCTCTCCAGATTTAATAATGGGCAACATTATCGTGATTGAGTGACAGCAAAACATGTGCCGGTTACTCAAAACATAAACAAAGAAATATCAAGGTCATGGCTTAGTTTGTGCATTACAATATATTATAGCATTTATTATCCCAGCTGAAAGTAACAGAAAATGCTCAGGTTTATTTTCAAAGCTTACTTCATATGGCTTTCTGTGCATGAAAACAACACTGTGAAAAGGTTTCTACCTTACCTACATTTCTGTCATTTTTGATATTTACAGAGGTAACATCACTGAGCATTAAACAGAAATCGATCTAATTTCCATTTTCTGACAGTTGTGAAAACTCCGATCACCAATTTTTTTTGCTGCGATTACTGGTACACTTCTATGACATTGTCCTATATGATTATCTGATAGATATACTTTTTTTTTTTTTTTTACGTTCTCCAGGCTCTAGTGCAACAAATGGGCCCCAAACAATGACATTACCACTAACGCATGACCTATCTGTGGTGGGAAGTCTGAGCACAGGGATCACACACACACACACACACACACACACACACACACACACACACACACACACACACACACACACACACACACACACACACACACACACACACACACACACACAGTTAACTAGAGCGACAATTTACACCGTTGTCTTCTCAGTTCTGTGGTTGGCAGCTACAGCCAGGACTTGCCACAGGAGTGACTGACCCAGTTCTGTCATGGCACTGGGGCCTCAGAGCCCAGGGTTATCAGGGTCAGAGCGCCGATAACGCCGATAGCGGCAACCGCCACGCAGCCGCCCGGCCACTTTAACGAGGCATCCACCAATAAAACAGCGCGCTGAGAGAGATGGTGCCTGTCGCATGAAATACTTCTGCATTCTTTCGGCAATGAGAAAGCGTTAGAGTAAGAGAGATGATGCCATTTCCACTAAGCGAATTCACCATTTCTTTGGAAAGAGGGGAATGACACAGGTCGGCCCATGAACGTGCAGGGGTAACTAAAAAGTTCTCGGAAGGGCTGGAATAGTCTTGTAATGGGAGATATATTAACTTGGTTCACTTGTGGGGTTTAATGTCATCCAGGGCATTACAATGTGTTAACTCTTACTAATAACTATTTAAATACCCACAGTACTAGCCAGCTCCATAAGGTGAAGAGAACGTGAGCCATTACAGGAGCCACCGCCTAAAGGAATGACTTCAAATCCATTACATTTTTTTTAGAGCGCCTTTCAATTGGCCAAATGAATTATTCACCACTTCTTTATGTTCTCCAAATTTAACAAAAAAACAAATGTCGCCAGTATTTTCTTTTTTTAAGTACAAGTAAAGGTATAGCAACATTATGAGGTTGAATTTCACAATGAATTCATCCATCAATATTCATAGCGTAATGAAACTAAGGCCTATCCAAACTAATAGGCACAATGGAGCCGCCACCACTGCTGTAACAACTGCCAAACTGTGTTGTGTGAACAGTTTTACAAGCAATAAATATTAAACAACTAATCTCTGTCCATCAGTGGCTCCACACATGAGGCTGATTGCAAGCAACTCAATAAATATCTCCTGTTAAAAACATGGGAAATTAGACAGTTTTACAGCTCAATAGAATTAAAATCCCAGCAGCTGAGCCACAACCCCCGGAATGTTTCCGCAGAACAGGACGTGTCCCACGGCAGGGTTTTCCAAAGGTTGGTGAGAGACGTCTCGTATTCAACCACGTCTCTCCACACCTAGCAGCCAGAACCAGTCAACCTATAGAGCCACAAACGTGTACAGTATAGTCTCTCTCTCACACACACACACACACACACACACACACACACACACACACACACACACACACACACACACACACACACAAACACAAACACACACACACAAACACAAACACACACACACACACGCACACGCACACGCCAGACAAAGGGGAACAGCCTGGACTTATCTTATAGGGCCCTGGGCCACTTAAACGGTCCACATTGCATGTGCTGCCACACTAGGATCAAAAGCAGAGTTGAGATACAATGGAGTTGACAGCTCGACATTCTCTTGGGAGCAAAAGACAACTTGAGGAGATGAGCCCACTGTGGTCCAAACTGAGAATAGATTCGTTTTTGATTTTATTTATGACATCAAATGCAAAGCTATGGGATTCTTCCATGGAACGTTTATATTCTAGTTCATGCATTTCGATTCATGCAAATGTATGGTCAGCCAATCAAGCCCATTGATCCAACTCAAGTCTATTGTATTGTACATTGCTTTGACTTACGTAAAGCACACTGAATTTCCCATGTGTATGAAATGTACTATACAAATAAATTTGACCTGCCTCATCTACAGCCTTTCACATTCACAAGGGCATCGCTGTATAAATAAATGCATTATACAAATCACTTTGAATGCCTGCTGACTAAACTGCATGGGATTTAAATTAAAAAGCATACAAATATGCATGAATCAAACAGCAGTAAAATGGTAGACAGACCACGTCACAGAGAGACCATAAGTCAGTATTAAGTGCCATGATTTTCAAAAAGCCATGGTTTTCAAGAAGTCCTGATCTACAGTCAGTTTTACAGACACGGCAAAACAACAAGGAAGACTGATGGCTGTAGACAGGACCTTCAACTTGATTTGCAAAGCCCACCAGAGAATAAATACTATGTAGTTCTCAATATATAAAGATCACCTGAAAGGATCTCAGCCTCTAATAAACCGCCTATGCATGTCTCAAACAAAATTATTGATTTGCTTTATCAGTGTAGACGTCAAGACCTGGAGGTGTTTGTGTTGAATAATCCATCAAAGAAGCTTTTTAGTTCACTTGTGCTTTTGTCTTTGCAGCCATACCATCTAGCAAAAGAGTCTTCCTGCCTAGGTATCCCACACCACCTAGCGAGCAGATTGGACCCGTTGGCTTCCCTTTCAATACGCTAGCAATCACATATGTTTTAGATGGATATGAGATGTAAAATCCTTTCATAATCGCAGACGCACTGCAACTTGGCTCTTTGTTAGCTATGCATTGTGCTAGCTACAGGTTGATTACGCACTGACATAAACGCATCTCGCAAGCTCGGTTCCTGAGAGCACATGCAGGCATTCAACATTAGTAAACAAAGACTTCTGCCACGTAGTCAGTCCTACTGTATACCGAAACAGAACAGATAATCAAGACGTGTGGACAAATTACAATTCTGTTTAAAGCCCTGATCGAATTCTATTACAGCAAAATCAAAGTCGGTAGCCGTATAGCTATCGGTGTCACTCCTCCGTGTACCGCCATCTTGGGCCGACCCAAGAAGCCAGCCATTACTTGCAACAACCTTCCAGTTAGCCTACTCGATCTCTAGCTAGTCACTAAACCTATAAGCAAACAAAAACATACAGTGTCCATGCAAGAGACGGTGCATTGTCAAAAAATGAAACCAGTGGGCCGTGCACGAGACCGTTGTAACCTAACATCCATTCAGCACGCGACTAATAGACACAGCGTAACGCAGCAGCTAACTAGCAAGGCACCGACACCTAACCAGGGTTAGAGAGGCAGGGAAATAAATGGCTTGATTTCAACTTGCCAGCAAGGCTTTTCAGATAATGTTAGCCTATGCATAAACCCACTGGACCCACTCCTTGTGGAACGTTGGTGAATGTGATTTACTCTTTTTGATACTTCAGCAGAAAAGTTTCTCCAAGGATCTACCGACAGTTTGCTAAGGCCACAATGTAACATACAACCACAAAACGTTGCGTCAACAAGAAATTAGCAAAGAGGGCACTTAAGTGGGGAGCATTATTATTTCAATTGTCATGCCTATTATGTAGTTGGCCTCCATTTCTATCCAACGTTAACGGAATGGCTCGCTTGCTTTTGCAACCTGCGCGTAACCGCAGGTGCAAACAGCCAGGGTCGCCCATCGGATGATGTTAGACTAACTAACGTTACGGGTAGTTAGCTGGTTGGACTTGTATTCTTTAAATGGTAAAGTTCTTATAATAGATAATATTCTTAGAAATCGCTGACTGGATGTGTTTGAGTGTTAAGGTCTCGTTTGTTATGTTAGAACAGGGTCCTTTACTGGTTTAGAGCTTGCGCTAGCTGTGTTAGCTACCTTCAACAGCAAGGCCTTCGTTCTGGCGCCATCTTCATGAAGCCTCTGAAATCCAAACAGTGAGCTGCAAGCAAGACAACATAGGCGGTTCAGTATCGCTTGAAGAGCCGTTTAAACGTATTTCCAGTATATATACATTTGAAACAATTCCAATTTTAATAATATTATTAGGTTAAGTATACAGGGTAACGGTTCTGACCTGTCAATTCCGGCCAAACTGTCCCTCTCTTGGGCTGTCAGTGTCGGAAAGTCCTCTTCGGTTTCACTCGCTTTTCCCGCCGCCATTTTCTTTTCCTCATCACCACCACCAGAAGCCGAGCCGAGACTCCGAGCAGCAGCGCAGGCAGCAACAGCGAGCGAGACTCCGCACGATTGCATGGAATCGCGACGAGAGGACGAACGAATTGCTCCACCAATTCAAAGAGAAAAAAACTAAAAATTGTTCAGAAACAAAAAAAGTTTTTCCCAGGATCGGAAGATGCAATTCAAAATAGAAAATCCTTTCTGGAACACAACTCGCGCTCTCAAAACCTTCCAACGTCACATTTTTTGACACAGTTGCTTGAATGCAGCTATCAAAACGTGAAGCATGAAGTACAGTATCTGGAAAGATGAAATTTCACCATAAATCCCTTACAGCCACGAACCTAAAGTTGTTATAATTGTGTCACCCAAGCGAACCCACGCGCCGCTGTAATCACGCCCTCTCCTATCGTTGTAGCCAATAAGCGATATGACTTGCCTTAACTTAACATATTTTTCTTCAGAGACCACTAAAATAAAAATGTCATAGAATTTATTTTGACTGGTTTTGAAATAGTTAAGTTACGTCGGATATTAAGTTTAAATAAACATGACGATTATTTTTCATAACAATATATATATATATATATATATATATATATATATATATATATATATATACATATATATCAAACTAATCAAAATGCTAGTGTAAACATTGCATGATCACTTAAACTCTATACATAAATAAACTGACCAAATCCATATGATATGGACATATTCTTTACTTCAAACGTAAGGTTTTTATTGCGTTAAAACCATTGCTAAATGGTAACAAAGTATAGCATCGAAATACACCTGGAAATATTTGTCTTTTAGGCCTGGTCTTGGTTTTCATTTGGCTAACCGTGACCAGCCAGGCCACCTACACTTTTTCCATTTTAGTATTTGCATTTAATGCATTGCATTCAATGTCGAACACTTATTTTTCACGAATTTCTTAAAGTGATCAGAAAGTAGCAAAATGTGGCATTTGGAGTGATCAGGCAGATGATCATAGCGTTAACTGACGTGGCGGTGTGGGCTGGGCTTGTGATTGTCAACATTCTGGTGACATAACAATTTTCTCCAAAATGGCGGAAGCGGATCGCAGAGAAGGTGAATAGTGATAAATGATTGAAAAAGTCCCAATATTGAGCAAGTCATACTGATTAAATGCTAGATATTTCCCTATTGATAAAACAATAGCTAACCAACTCGGTACTTACACTGTATAGCTATTTCTAGCCACCTGGGCTGGCTTTTTGTTACTGAAGGTAGCTCGTTTGCTAGCACAGTAACGTTAGGTACATAGCTTTAGTTTAGCCCGCCAACATTTCTTTAATTATTCTTTCAGTTTTAGTTTTGTTTCAATGGCCATACATTCAACTTGGCCATTTAAACGTGCAGTTTGCGTTTGGATAAAGCACACGATTACTTTACAATTGACATCCAAGTCTGAAGTTCTGCGTTGATAGTAATAATGCATAACGTAGTAACGGCATGTGGAGCTCACTCAGCTACTTTCCATAACTCCTGTTGTCTTGGCCGTGTTTTACAGGGCCAGAGGATCCCGAGAGCGATGACGAAGCCTACGAGGTTGTGGACCTTACAGAGTACGCCCGGAGGCATCAATGGTGGAGCAGGGTGTTCGGGAACAACTCAGGCCCCATTGCAGAGAAGTACTCTGTGGCCACTCAGATTATGATGGGAGGGGTCACTGGATGGTAGGTGTTTTGGTGCATCTTTCATTTCATCATACACTTGAATACACCAATGGTTCCTTATTTTCCTGTGGATTGTAATAGTATGTTGTTAAACCTTACTTGACATCAGAATCATGTCTGTGGTCACTGCCCATGGACTAACCACAACTGCTTGTCTTTGTTGTCACTTATTGTTACTTGTTCATTTATATATTTTAAGGTGTGCAGGCTATCTCTTCCAAAGAGTGGGGAAGATAGCGGCTACCGCTTGTGGTGGAGGATTCCTCTTGCTACAGGTAACAGCCCCATCACAACTGTGCACAAAGTAGACCCCCAAATTCCCTTTTGGTTTTTAAATGGCACTCGTCCTAAAACTCCTTGACATTCCCCTAACAGATAGCCAATCACAGCGGCTATGTGCAGGTGGACTGGAAGAAGGTGGAAAAGGACGTTAACAAAGCCAAGAAACACCTGAAGAAGAAAGCGACCAAAGCCGCTCCGGAAATCAACTCCTTCATCGAGGAGGTAAAGGTAACCTAGCCGACCTTCCTCCTTCAATGTTATTCCTCCACTCACTTTCCGTTTCTAATTAATATCTGGCAACAGTAGTGTATGATCTAGAGTCTGTGTAGTGAGCAAAAGGTGACCTGAAGCAAAGACTTGTTATCCTGACCCCAGTCAGTTTCCACTTTCTCGAGTTTCAGTGGTGACTACAAAAATGTGTAAGATTTACCTAATTGGCCCGTAACATGTTAATCACAACATGACTGTAGGGAAAATGAGGAAATAAGGCTGTAGAATTCTTCTTGAATCTAGCATTTCTGCTGGTTTGGGAAATGAACAAGTCCATTTCCTTGTGCATGCAATGTATGTATATAGTACACAGTATAGCTTGCAGATTATGTGGATGGCTGTTTCTGTTGGGTGATGTAGCAACAGTGTCCTCTAGTGCCAGAATAGAAACATTACACCTCATCGCCGTAGCAAATTTGAAACCGCCTACGTATGAGATGATAGAGAACTATAATTCCATTTTAGCCCCATCCCTCAATTCACCGTGGTTTTAGGCCCAGCAAATTAATTCCGGGCTGATGCACGCTTCGTAAGCCATTTTCTAATGTTCAAAGCGATTGGGGCTACAATGAAAACTCCTTATAAATTCCACCTCGTTCACACGCCTGTTCATATGTTTCCTTTATTTGGTACAGTTTCCTAAAGTAACTTTGCTCCCTCCTCCTCATCTCTCTCTCTCTCTCTTTCTCTCTCTCTCTCTCTCTCTCTCTCTCTCTCTCTCTCTCTCTCTCTCCCCTGTCCTCCTCCTCTCGCAGGCCACAGAGTTTGTCAAGAGGAACATTGTCTTATCCAGTGGATTTGTGGGGGGATTCCTACTGGGGCTTGCCTCGTAAAAGCGCGACCAGTCCCTTTGGAGCCCCAGACGGAAGGGGCCACGAAGGAAGCTGTTTAAAACTGTGAATGAAGCCACCCCGTTCAGGACATTGTCGTTCACACTGTTACTCCACACGTCTCCAATACTGCCCAAAGTGTGCACCCTTTTCCAAGTTGGACCAGCGGAGTGATTGTTCAAACAGCACTGCACTCGCTGTTCGAACATGACTTGGCTGTTCCAATGTTATTTATGTCTTAAGGGAAGAGGGTGCATTCGGGTCTTGGAAGGAGACGGTGCAAACCCCATTGTGAATATCCCCGGTCAACTACTGGTCAAAGCTGCTTACTGAGAGGGGAAAGGGTGCTAAACATGTCAAGTTGCCAAATTGAACCACATGATGCCCATTTTCGTCATGGCCAAACATATACCTCCTTTTACTACTACATTTTGGATGCCTGGCATCACATTTTGGTTGCTGAAATATGAATTGGCTCTATGTCTGATCTGAGTCTAGATTGTCCATCCCCTTTTGTAAATACTGTATTTGAAGGTGGATGCTGATTTTGGGTCAGTGAATTAGGCCCATGTTGCAAGGAAACCTACAAGGACGGTGTAGGGGGCTGTCTAATCAGAAGACTTCTGTACTATAAAATGTAACTCATTCCAAGTTTCAATCCATTTTACTTGGTTTTAAGTATTTTAGAAGAGTATTCCACCTTCACTTGCTTCCTGTCACTCGGCACATCAACTACAAAATCCTTCTTGCCTATAAAGCTTTACATAAACCTGGACCCTCCCTACCTTTGGTTAGACTAGTCTGGCACGTGTATTGCCTAGAAAGTGTAAATATCCCTTGTAAACAAGCCTAAGTACATCTTAAATTGTGAACATAATTCTAATCAATAGGCATGTTGTATACATCAAATCTAGAACAGGATACTGTTATATAGCTATATGATGTACTCTGACAATACTACACAAGTGACTATAACAATACTCTGTTACCAACCAAATGGGACCCCTTTTATTTGTGTAAATAGGCTTTATTTTCCTTTTTTCTTTTCCTATAAAGGTCAAGAAAAAATGACAAAGAAATGTACGTAGATAGAAAGAGGCCCATGACCCATGTTAACAAGCACAAGTTTATGTGACTGGATCAAGGCATCAAAAAACACGTCATGTTACGTCTGCATGACGGCCACCAGGATACTCTGAAACAAGGATGATGGCCCACAGAACGTGGGTTTCTGGAGTGCTCCCAAACCTTTTACCATAAGCTGTCCACCAAAACGGGACTCCCATGCATTCCATCCCTTGATGGCCATTGTCGTCCTCGACGTATCTGTGAAGTTAGCAATAAGGAAACGGCAATGCTGCTGGGTTTATGTGTTTGTATTCTGTACGCTCCATTGTTTTAGATGTGAGGGCATGCCAACTGTAACCGCTCGTGGTTTGCTTCTGAATGGCTTTATGTTTTGCCTTTTTCTTGAAGTGCTACATTACTTTACAGATGTTAACTTATGTTGTTTTTTTTCTGAACAATGAAACGGTGTTTAATCTACAACTGCCATTTTTTTTAATCTTCATAATAACATGCGATTTTGTGTTTTATTTAATTACCTAATCTCTGGTCAATAAAGTAGCCTGACTTCTTTTTTGAATTAACAGTATTAACATTGTCTCTGAGTGCTTATTTGTTTGCCCTTGGGTTGAGGGTCGCTGCATGATTATCAAAAGTGTCCCTTTAATTTTCCTCTAGATATCTATGGGCCAGTTTCCTGGACATAGATTAAGCCAAGTCCTAGACTAAATCTCACTGTCAATTGAGATGCTTTATTGAAAATGTTTTTTAGTCTAGGACTTGGATGAATCTATGTCTGGGAAATCAGCCCTATATATTGTAAGCTTTTAACTAACTATCTGGACAGTATAGGATATTCATATTTATTTCAGTATTTCAATATTTCTGTTTTAATATATTAGTTGAATCAGAAAATGAATGTCAAGTTAAGTTTACATGCTCAATAAAAGCCATCTGCCGCTTTACATTTGGCTGGTGTAGATTTTTAACAGGGGAGTTATACTAATCCTATTTCAATTAAAGCTTGTTTTTATTTTAGATTCAATAATGTTACACTGGGGACATTTTTATTTATCATTTATCCATTTCTCTATGAAATGTGAAGGTCCTACAGAAAGCCACTGCTTCAGTAGTGGACAATTTCTCAAGAGTACATTTTTATTTGATCAGGTTAGTCTCATTGAGATTTATAATCTCTTTTGCAAGAGATACCTGACCAAAAAAGAAGCACATACACTTACACATACAGTCAATGGAAGTGATGGTGTTTCATTCCGATCAGTCACTTAATGGGGAATTGTTCCACACTTATCGACTGGTGCATAGACGGAGCATCAAATCCCTCTTTCCCAGACTGAATCCGTGATTAATTACAGTGAATTACTACTCGCTACACTAATCAGAATCTCCAAGCGAACTTTTCTCCTCCACATTATATAAATATTTGTAATATTCTTGACTGTAGTACATGATGAAGCAGAGAAACAAATTCAAGGACAAGATGGCAAGTGGTGGGATCCCAGCCCAGATCTGCTATGCCAGTGGGCTCCGCCACGTGAATTCTGCAGGGTACTATCAGGACATGGGGACTCCAGCCACCAGGCTGCCTGGCCTCTGCTCCCTTGCACAGCCTGAGACAGATGTGTATAGTAGCTGCTATGTAAACGCTGTGAGCCTCAATGGGCTGTGCGTGGGTGTGCTATGTGTTCAGAAGACAGAGACAGAGAGACTGAGGTAGAGGGAGTGTGTGCTAAGCCTTGTGCAAAGCTTGATTGTGTGTCTGTATGTGTGTGTGTCTGAGTGCGGTTTTATGAGTCTGTGCAGCTTTTGTGTGTGTGTGTGTGTGTGTGTGTGTGTGTGTACATGTGTGTCTGATTGTGGTTTTATGTGTCTGTGTGCAGCTTGTGTGTGTGTGTGTGTGTGTGTGTGTCACTGCACAGCCCACGACCACCGCTGCTGCCCTCCCTGTTGCTATGGAAACTGTTCTCTTCCCTTTTCTCTCTGTGTAGTAGCAGCCCTGCTTTCTTTCTCTTTCTGGTCATTTCAAATTTCTCTCTATGGCCTGGTTACCCTCCATTTGTTCAGTTTCAAGTTAAATATAATTTTTGCCCAATTTATGTCTCTAATGTCAGGTGTGTCTGTGTATGAGAAAAAGGCAGACAGAGAGAAAGAGAGAGCGAGAGAGAGAGAGTGAGAGAGAGAGAGAGAGAGAGAGAGAGAGAGAGAGAGAGAGAAGGCGAAAGAAAGAGCAAGAGTGTATGTGTGTGTGTGTGTGTGTGTGTGTGTGTGTGTGTTTTCAGTCTATCGCTATACGATGACCACATCAGCAGCCAATCAGATCATCATTATCACCTCTGTAGTGCCAGCCAATGAGAGGGAGTGCTCCAAACGAGAGGAGCACCCTCTAGTGGCACCAGTCATCATTTTACAAAGTCTGCTTGGAGAGGGATCAACTGAAAACCATAAAGCCTTGCCATATTGAGGCATACTCCACTGCATTGGTTGTGTGAATAAAAGAGACCAATCAACTAATCTGATGATATGTTCTCAACTAATCCAGTGGTTCTCAACTAGTCTGGCCTTGGGACACACATTTTCCCCATGGTCATTAGGTTGCGACCCACTTGTATAGATTACTGTCTGTGGTATAAAGCTGCAGTAATCAAAGCTGACCTGTGCAAGCATGACATGAGCATGGGATAGTAGTGCTGCTGTTTCCATAGACTAGCGAGATCTTTGATGACCTGGCCTACAGCCCCAGGCTGTATAATTATGGACACCAACATTACCAAAGTCCTGAAACATATTAGTGGACGCCAAGATTATAACAATCGTCAGTACATTCCCTATCACAGTCATTAACATCCGATAACCATCATCAAAAGAGACAGTCAACTTAGAAACTTCTCCCCAGCAGCTACAATAGGCCTGTGTCCTAGACTAGTCCTTGAGTAGGACATGAATAGGCCATAGTAACTTTACTGCAACAGTTTATTTTGTGTCTTTCATTATAGCCATGGCTTATTGACTAAATGAAGGACTATTAAACACATTCATCTTGAGAAAAAAACAAAGTTTGAATCAGATCATTGCCTCCAAAAAAGCAATTGAAGTTATCTTAAACCTGCCGTACTGTCTAGAGAATTGCATCCGTGCCATTACATTTTAGTTCTCAGCTGGACGCTTTCTAGATCAGCCTCATTTTATTTTGATGATTAGTTTTCATGCAGTGCCCTGCAGGGGGCACTACTACCTAATTATCGCTCATTCACCTGGCTACTTCACTTATGCTACATTTAAACGACTACAGCTGTTCTGCAGCCTGAATTCACGGATGCGCAGCCTAATTTACAATATAAACATGATCCCATATTACTCAACGGTATACCAACAAATTGCAGATATTGCAAATACTTTAAACCAAATATAAAATATGATAGTGGAGCCAATTTGCCGTTTGAGGGCTTATGGTAGACATAGCCCAGAATAAATTTAGACAGACCATTGGTTTTTGTATGTTTTCCACCGACCCTGCTTTGACTGTATGTTTAGAATGTATATGAATTAGCAATGAACCACAGCTCTTTGAAAGGACAGTGGAAATATTGTGGAAAGCTGACGTAAGGCGACGGAGTTTGGTGGTCAACGCCTGCGCGGGACATACTAGATTCGACCGTGGAAACTGGGTGTTGAGGAAATCGTAAAGTGGCATCGAAAACGGCATCTTGGCTCTAAAGCAATAGAGAAAATATGGCGTCTGGGCGCCCGTATGGAGCCATTGTGGTTCTTCAAACACCAGCTTCATAACAGGGAATGGGAGGAGTCTGGCATTTCTTGAAGCTGGAGGAGCAGCATCGGAGAGAGCGTAAAAGCAGGAGCAGCGGTGGACGAAGGAAAGACTGGGGAATACGATAACATTTTAATATTCTTATACTCAGCAGGGCGTATGAATGGATTCCTAATCAACAAGATGAAAGTCTTTGATCTAGGATCGGGAAGCTGAGCTCTTTGCAGCCCCGTTTCATAAATGGGGATAAGCCATCTGTGAATAGGTTGGGTGTGCACAGCGCAATAACGGGGCTAGCCAGCTAGCTATTTCTAAGGGGAGCCAGCTATAATATAAATTTAGCTAGCCAACCATTTTAGATAGCAAGCTAGGGCTAGCTGCGGAGAATCAGGCTTTCTTAGGGTATCAACGGCTGCAAGAAGAAGCATCATTTGGCTGGCATTATCCATCGATGCAGTCCGATGGACATGCATAACAAGGTGTTTTGTGCAAACAAGTGAAGAATCTCCGCGCCTTGGGGCATGGTCTTCGGATTACTACTACTTAGCCAGAGCTAGCCACCCGGGAGAGAGCAAGAAGGTGGGGCCGAAGAGTGTCAAAGCATCAGCTTATGTGGCTAACCCACTAGCTTTTCCAGCAAATTAGCTGGCTAGCGAGACAAGAAATACATAGGTTTTCTGAACAGGAAATAAAAACACCCGGGGAAAACAATTAGTCGTCCATTGGGAATTTGCACCACTACGGGGTGGCTGTCTCCCGTCTCTTGCAAGGAAATACAGGACTGGCACACACGTCACATCATAAGCCATTGGCTGGACTGCCGTTGAAACCGTGTGGGGTGGATTTCTGGAGGAGAGCATCCTCTTTTGCCCTGGACCATGGCGGACGACGACGTTCTTTTCGAGGATGTCTACGAGCTGTGCGAGGTTATTGGGAAGTAAGTATCAGCCAAGAGGTTTTAATTATCCGTGCAATCAATGCATAAATGTATCATATGTTTGTATATGTGCGCGTGCGTGTTTGCAACCTGTGAGCGTGCTAGCTACACCAGTTGGTTCAGTTTGTAGGGCTTTTAAATTGTCTCAATACCGAAGATGCTGTAATAAGGCCGAGATCTGATCCATGCATTCACCGTATGTTTATCAGCACCAGCTCCCTGACACTTTGCACAACGTGCGGACATGACATTGATAGTTTGAAAAGGATAGGCCCATCTACTATGCACCTTACGCATCAGACCCCCACGTTTGTGTGACAAAGACGAGCCAAAGCGCATCCTTTAATGGCCTCTAGAAAGATGTGAATCCTGTGGTGTATTACTCCAAGGCCTATTGGACAGTCAGCCCCCACTGTTCTTATCCTGGGGGAGATGCTTAGCCGAACACATTTGCTCTTGGTGTCATTTTATTTCACCATGTGGCTTCTGTAATTTTAGATATGCATTACACATTTATATATCCAGGCAGTCCGTTGAGTTGTGTGTGTGTGTGTGTGTGTGTGTGTGTGTGTGTGTGTGTGTGTGTGTGTGTGTGTGTGTGTGTGTGTGTGTGTGTGTGTGTGTGTGTGTGTGGCCATGATTGATATAGAGTGACTCATGCATGTCTGGGGGTCTCATTAGCCACCATTGGTATGAAAAAACGGTTGTAAACTGTGTTTATTTTTGGACGCTTGGCTGAGAAAGAGGAGTATGGCACATGTGATGTATGGAGAGAAGAGACCCCGTGTTAGGATAACTGGAGAAATTGCCCCGGCAACCTGGAAAAAAAGCAACGCTCCTCTCTTTTCCTTTGCCTTTATGCCGCTTCGCCTGCTTCATGTTGATGAGTCGGGGGCTCCCGTCTTTGGCAATGGTAGATAAACACTAGGCGTGGGTACGCTTACACACACACATACACACGCACACGCACACACAAACAGGGTATTTGTCTGGTCCCAACTGAAAGGCCTTTGTCTTGTTCTCCATTGGCCAGTATCGGTCTAACCCTACATATGGTCAACAGGCAGACATGCTGGCATTCGCGGAGAGGCAAGTTTGAAGGCTAGCCTGTGTGATGTATGTGGCTTACAACCATCAACCCAGTTCCTCACTCTCCCCCCCCCTCTTTCCCTCTCTCTCTTCCTCCCCCCTCACTGGAGATCTGAGCGTCCATTAAGGTCTAGGGAAGAGAGACACATGCTCACCAGAGCCCTCAGGCCTTCCCTTTATTTTCCCTTCAGTGGCAGTTCCAGGTCCTTCGCCCCTCACCCGCAGTCGTATTGGCCGTCCTAAGGGGCCTTTGCCTCAAAACTGATCACAGATCAGCCAGGAAGGAGCCTAACCCCCGGTCTCCCGCGATGGCCTAGCGTGAAACCAAAGTTGGGAAGTCGATGGTGTAATTGATTGATTTCTGTCTGTTATTACTGGCACTGGGGTTCAATGAGAATGGAGGGTGGCTGGCAGTCAGCGCTATCTTTCAGAGCCTGCCTCTTTGCGGCCTTAACCTGATAGCTCCGACCACACAGTTGGCGTGAGGTTAGAGAGAGCGGATGTGGTCTGGTTGTAAATCAAAACCACTTCTGCATTCTGTTTCTTGTAGATCCGCGGTCTTCTGTGCTGACAACAAAGGAACGGTTGTAAGACTTGTTGTGAGGCGTAGAGAATAAGTCCCAGCCTTTCGGTATATATGTGAAGGTAAAATAGGCAGGAAGCATCCCGCTCCTTGAACCCCCCCAAATGGTCCTCACCACTGCAGCGGATGGACTCGGGTGCGTTTCCTGCTCTCTGAGATGCTCTCCACCACAGGCTCTGGAGAATAGTGTTTTCCGAGTGTGGAGGAAGGCCAGGAGTAGATCAATGGAAACGGGGCCAGTTAGGCACGGGTAAGGGGGGCGGGACGGGCAGAGGGACACGGGCTGTAGCAGCCAGCCCGCCCTGGTGAACCCTGCTCACCGCTAGCCCCCTTCACACCCCGCGGCTCCCTTCATAGCCCGAAGGGGAGAAAAGAAACGGGGACGGGAACCCGCCAGGCCCCCAGAGTTAGGACCGTGTTGACCGGGACACAAAGCCGTCGGACAGCGCCTTTTGTCCTGGCGCGTGTCGCCCGTTGACCTGCTGACATAAGGCCCTGTCAACACGAATGTAAAACCAATTACCTCTCCCCCATTCCCCCACCCATGCCCCCTCCCTTCCCGCTACGCCATTGTTGTCTCTCGGACGGCTGTGTCCCTGTGTGTCCCTGTGTGTGTGGTGGGTGGGTGGGTGGTGGGTGGGTGGGTGGGTGGGTGGGGGGGGGGGCGTTGTCCGGGGCCTATCATTGCAAGCCGGGTCAAGAAGATGTCCTGCAACAAACCCCTTTAGCATTAAATGACCTCATCAACCGCTGACGGACAGACCTGCAGTGTGTGTGGATGTTTCTCTCGGGCCAAATAAACGGTGGCTAAGCTAGCTTTTGAAAATGACTTAATCCAAAGGAGTCGAACAGAGCACACACACAACGATGATCCTGAAACAGATTTAACAAATGGCCCTAACGTTTCCACAAACTAAGTGCCTGTATCCGCCATAGTGCTTATTGTGGCCAAATCACACACTTTCACCTAACTTAAGCAGCCATAGCCACACCAGAATCAAACAAACAGGGAGCATGGCACGGCCTTTCTCCTTCAGTGTGTGCATTAGCTTTAATGAGGGGAGGCAAACAAATGTCCCATGTCCTCGGTCTGCAGGCATAATTGCCATTTGCCCATCGTGTATTCAAAACCAATACATTTGAAGCCAAGCAAATATGTTTTTCGTATCAGCCGACTAACTGAAGAGACTGCCACAATGGGGCAATTTGAGCCGCTTCTGTTCACCAAAACATTGTTTGAATAGGACTTGAGCGCAACTGGAGTCACAGTCTCTCTCTCTCTCTCTCTCTCTCTCTCTCTCTCTGTCTCTCTCTCTCTGTCTCTCTCTCTCTCTCTCTCTCTCTCTCTCTCTCTCTCTCTCTCTCTCTCTCTCTCTCTCTCTCTCTCTCTCTCTGTCTCTCTCTGTCTCTGTCTCTGAAGTGCTCGCTAGAGCCAAAGAGGATATTGGGATCTGTTCAGAGAGCGAGCAGGAAGCAGGGAAGGGATCAGTCCTCCCTCTCTCTCCGATTCCCTTCGGCCCGGGATAATTAATGGATGCTGCACGTGTGATTCGCCTGATCCCATTGATCTTCCTCAAATCAGTGCCGGCACTGCTGGGCAATGACGTTTCTGCCCAAACGGTGTTCTGAACGTTACCGGAGGAACCAAGTAGCCTTTTATTGCCGGCCATGCTGGAAAATCGAGGCCGGTTGCAGCGAACCAGGGCAATTGGCCTTCAATGCACTCTGGGACAATTTGAACCACCCGCAGTGGCGCTGTCATTCTGCGAAAAATGGCGGCATCTGTTTACGGTATCATCACCAACTGCTTTCTTTAGTTTTCAATTCTGTACTCTCACCCTACGAGTGTCTTTTTGTCTCTCTCTCTCTCTCTCTCTCTCTCTCTCTCTCTCTCTCTCTCTCTCTCTCTCTCTCTCTCTCTCTCTTTCTCTCTCTTTTCTTTGTTCCTCTTGCTCTCTCTCAAGCTCCAGTCCATGTGATCAATACTTCGAATGGATGGCATAGGGTAGAACAGTTGAACTTCCTAATTGGTTTCCTCGCACACAAACCTTGGACCTGAGATCCAACTAGGCCAAACTCCAAGCTCCACAGGGGGATTCGCCCCAGACTGTTACGGGAACCTTACAGCACTGCAGAACCCAGAACCACCCCCCCGCCCCCTTAAGCATATACACCTCCCTTTTAAGCGTCTTGCTTTTCCAACAGCGGTCGGCGTCTTAATTGGCCCATGAATATTCAAAGTAGCGATTCCCTGATCCGCAAACAGCGACGTGCAGTGGGGCTCAGTAACGAGCGTTCGTACAACGCCCACTCTCCGGCAGTTAGAAGCATTCAGCTTAATTGGTGGCTGATTCGAAGAGCAGTCTGCCCTGTTCAGTCAGTGACACGCCGGCCCCGAATTCAAGCGAGGCGGCTGCTTGCCCGGGTAACTCCGAACGAGACAGACGTGTTCTCGGAAAGTGTTTCTTCTAAACTTTCTCAGAATGAAAGGGATCAACGGCACGCCATTAGCTCACTCCGGGCAATCAAGGAAACTGAAGGGACCGTTTACTTGAGGCTGTATAAGGCGTCGTTTTTTCTCAGCGGTAGGGCCTCACCATGGTGACGCAAACCATCTATTTAAAACAAACCGGCCATTTGCTTAGCGGGGTTAATAAATGACTTTACCGGTTGCACCAGCGCTGCTATAGATATTCCCCTTTCATATTTCACGTTTGCGTCAATACCTTTATGATTCAAGGAAGACTAATAAGAAGGCTTAATGTGGCAAACAGTGCTACCAGGCCCTGCTTGAGCGAGGGGAGGGGAACCGTGGTGAGCTCTCACGAGGTTGGAATGGTAGCAGGCTCTCATGAGGAAAACCAGGAGGTGGGAACGGTAGCAGGCTCTCATGAGGAAAACCAGGAGGTGGGAAGGGTAGCAGGCTCTCATGAGGAAAACCAGGAGGTGGGAAGGGTAGCAGGCTCTCATGAGGAAAACCAGGAGGTGGGAAGGGTAGCAGGCTCTCATGAGGAAAGCCAGAAGGTGGGAACGGTAGCAGGCTCTCATGAGGAAAACCAGAAGGTGGGAACGGTAGCAGGCTCTCATGAGGAACACCAGAAGGTGGGAACGGTAGCAGGCTCTCATGAGGAAAACCAGAAGGTGGGAACGGTAGCAGGCTCTCATGAGGAACACCAGAAGGTGGGAATGGTAGCGGGCTCTCTTGTGGAAAACCAGGAGGTGGGAACGGTAGCAGACTCTCATGATGACTGGTGTTTGAGTGAGGGGGGTCTTTATGCAAGCACAGCTGTGGCGGTGTCATCACAGCGGGCCACTGTTCCCCCTCCTCCTACCCCCTGGTGTACACACACACACACACACACACACACACACACACACACACACACACACACACGTACGCACGCTTTCACGCCCCCCAAACCCTGCCAGGGCTCTAGTCCATAATGCTTGTGCGAAGGCAGCGTTCCAGGGGTGGTCGATTTCCATTTAAGCTGACGGGGAGACGGATGGCAATTCAATCAGAAAATCATATATTGAAAATCAGCCCCACCCTCCTTCTCCCCACACCCACCCCCCTATCACCACCACAGGCCAAAGATCAGCTTGATTCGTGGGAAGGGATTTTAATACAATGGGGTGGTTGGCCCTCGTCTGTGGTTATACAGCCTCACCTGAGTAACGGGCTTGACTAGAACACCTGCCCTGGTCATTGAACACCAAGACTAGCTCCATGTTATAAAAATGATTGCGTGGTGCTACCCTGGACAAATAGGACAGCTTGCTATGTTGTACAAGAAAGAAACGTGTGCGATTGTAAAGGCACCAAAAATACAGTGCGTTCAGAAAGTATTCAAACCCCTTTTACAAATCAAAAATATTGAAAAAGATTATGTTACAGCCATATTCTAAAATGGATATCATTATGCATAATGACTAAGCGACAACAGGGTTGGAGAAATGTGTGAATTACTTTCTCAATGCGCTGTGTATAATTTGCAATGTTTCCCCATTTTGGTCGTGTTCCAAACCAGTCCATACTAAAGGCGTGTTTCTGAATAACCTGCGGTGGGAGCCAGACGTAAAGGCACTGCCCATGTTGGTAATTGTAGTTTTTATTGATCCACATTAGGCTAGTCCCAAGGTGGCCTTTTACCTTCGACTTATCAGACCTGGCCAAAGTGGATCGGTATTTTTAAATCGTTGGAAATGTTTTAACTGCGGTCAACTGAGCTCGCCCGACACCACATAAAACAAGGAAATGGCCCTTTAAAAAAAATAAAACTACAAATCCCTGGAGATCTGCTACACCACTCCAGGATGTTGGCAGACCAATGTGAACGACCGGTGGGTTAGAAATGGCCGCCCGTAGTCCCCAGGGCTGACCAAGGGGTTACTTTATGATTGTGGATGGAAGGAGGGATGGATTCTTTTGGAGGAGAAAAAACAGCTGTGACAGGACGACCCTTTGACCCCCTAGGGGGCAAAGGTGAACTCCGAGCCGGGTTTTAGGGTGGTCCCTCTCCGGGGTGTTGAATACACAGTCTTTGATGGTCCAGTGCTCTGAAGAGGCTACGCTTAGTCATGGCTCATATCACCACCACTTTTCAGGGTTAATCATTACACACCCCTCCCCCAGAACACACACACACACTTCTGCTCACACACACACCGTCTCCCAACACACACACCTCCCCCTACACACACACGCATAGAAATACAACCTCAAGCTCACACACACACACACACACACACACACCCTCCCCCAACACACACTCACACTTACACAGACACCAAAACACACACACCGGTTGTGAAGGCTACGTTTTTAGACTGTAGTTGTTCTGATGTAGTGGCATTTCATGCATTACCTAAATGAATGGGTTCATCCACAACACTTGCTTTGGCTACATTTACTCTGATTTCATTTGGGGGGAACATGTGTGTGTCTTCGATGAGGTGTGTGTGTGTGTGTGTGTGTGTGTGTGTGTGTGTGTGTGTGTGTGTGTGTGTGTGTGTGTGTGTGTGAGAGAGAAAAAAAAAAAGTCTTCTGCTGCTCGTCCCCCCGTTTCTCAGGCTCTGTCAGTGGCTCTGCTGGGGAATGAAGGGGAACAGCTGTGTGACGGGACGGGTGGGGGGGGTGGTGGTGGTGGTGGTGGGGGGGGGGGGGGGCTTTGTCACTTCCTAATGTTTATGATTTGTAATACAAGGGAGAGGAAGACATCACGTCGTTTAGGGATGCGTTTCCTAAACAAGGAGAAAAAAAAGACATCCAAGCTTCGATGAACACATCCCGTCGCCTTTCCTAAGCCCTGACAGCCCGTCCATCCGTCTATCCGTCTACTCGGAGTGCTGTGAAGCCGGAATGTGCCTCGCTGTGCCCCCCCCCCCCCCCCCCCCTCCGTACCCCTCCCTGGGTGTGTCGGGGCCTACCTACCGCGGCTCCGCCGCCTCCTTCCCCCCTGCTCTCGCCCGCCTCTCTCCTACGGGGTGCTCCAGGCCCCACCTCCCTCTGTAAGGTCTATTTAGGGCTTTTACAGACGCCCTACCGTCGCCCTGTAATTCAGCCCGGCACTGGGGCTGATGCGAACGCCGTCAAACAGCGTTGAAAAATCCATGTGACCCAATGTAGTGGTGCTTTTAAGAAAAGGGGGGGTGGGCGTTGGGGGTGATATGTTTTTTTATTTATGTATTTATATTTGAACGATTTTTTCTTGACTAACTAGGCCTATTAAAGAGTTTGTTGAGGTCAAAGGCTACAGCCGTAGTCACGTAGCGAGACTGCGTGTCTGTTGGTCTGGGGGAGTTTCCGGCGGCCGGTAGCCTTGGAGTTTTGCCTGTAATCTCTGATATTTCTTTGTGGTTTATGTGTGTGTGGCCTGCAGCTTAGACCTCCTGTTTGGGTTGTTATCCTTAGAAGCACTGCTATGTCCGACTCACTGTGTGTGTGTGTGTGTGTGTGTGTGTATGGAGGGATGAGTTTGGCATGTCTGTGGAGAGAGAGAGAGAGAGAGAGAGAGAGAGAGAGAGAGAGAGAGAGAGAGAGAGAGAGAGAGAGAGAGAGAGAGAGAGAGAGAGAGAGAGAGAGAGAGAGAGAGAGAGAGAGAGAGAGAGAGAGAGAGAGAGAGAGAGAGAGAGAGAGAGAGAGAGAGAGAGAGAGAGAGAGAGAGAGAGGGCTACAGCTACAGCTAACCTGGTTGGCGTGTGTTTTCCAGGGGCCCCTTCAGCGTGGTGCGGCGCTGCATCAACAGGGACACGGGCCAGCAGTTTGCTGTGAAGATCGTCGATGTGGCCAGCTTCACCTCCAGCCCCGGCCTGAGCACGGAAGGTATGGACACACACACACTTACTCACTCTTAACATACTGCGTAACACACACTCGGTGTGTGTGTGTGTGTGGCAGATATTGATCATGTATATGCGAGGCTATGATGCATGGCTTATCTCTCCATATGCTTTTGTGCTGTGTCATGCTGTTCTCTGTGTGTGTGTGTGTGTGTGTGTGTGTGTGTGTGTGTGTATCACACACTGCGGTGTCCATGCCCTGGGTTCTGGCTTTCATGGCGTGCCATCTGTAAGTTGCCGATCTGAGATTAGTCGCCATGGGAGCCAAGGACAGGCACACAACAAAACAGAGCGAGGGAGGGAAGAAGAAAAAGAGCAAGACGTCGCTCTTCCTCTCCTCTCTCCTTCTCCTTCACACACTTTTCCTCGTGAGGATTTAGGACTTCAGAATGACGAGAGAGATTGCCCTATTAGGCCCGTTGACGTTAATTGCATCCCCAAACCTTCAAAACGGACCCATCTCGCTCACAGAAAATGTCACAGAGCCAGGGGGAAATGTTGAAAAATGACTGCTGCTTTTGAACGGAATACCTTCGGGAAAATCGTGATGGGTGGGGAAGGCTAGTGACTTATGAGGCAAGACACACGCAATGCTGTGCACGCCGCCTCCAACACGAAGCTAAAGCATTCACCGGAGGGTTCCAGAAGAACGGCGCGTGTGTGCGGTTTGACTTCGCAAGTCTGCTTCTGTTGTTTTAAGTCTGCTTCTGCAAGTACACACACACACACACACACACACACACACACGCACGCACACATGTATATAGATACATTTGAGGGAGTTCGACCCACTGCACCTTCCACCCTCCATCTTTGAAGGAGGGGTAATGAATCAAGGGCACGCCGACGGGGGGAGTCATGGCAGCCGAAGCTCTCGAACCCGACACGCCCGCCTGTTGGCTCCATCAGCACAGATAAGAAACCAGAGAAAGCAGCGTCGACATGGGAAGATGAATTCTAGACCTGGTGGGGCCCTATGGTGGACCGAACGGCAGGCAGAAGTCTGGTTTGTTTCCAGGCCTCTCTTGGAACGGATGGGACATGAAGAGGACTGTCCCCGCAAAGTGGATGAAAGATGAAAAGCCACCACAGTGGACGCACTCGTGCAAAACGTATGTGTGTGTGTGTGTGTGTGTGTGTGTGTGTGTGTGTGTGTGTGTGTGTGTGTGTGTGTGTGTGTGTGTGTGTGTGTGTGTGTGTGTGTGTGTGTGTGTGTGTGTGTGTGTGTGTGTGTGTGTGTGTGTGAGAGAAAGTGGCACATGGAGATTAACTGATGTAAGTAGCGAGGAGAAAGAGAGAGATTTGTCACTAGTGAATAAAAAGACTTGAAGAGGAAGGGAAGGGAAGGGAGGGAGAGAAAGAAACAGAAAGAAGAGAGAATGAGGACTTTGTCAGAGGACACTAGTGGCTGTCTTTCTTTGCTGCTTGCGTAATGATGCTGGCCCTGTCACACACACACACTTACACTTACACACACTTACACACACAAATGAGGTCTTTATTGAGTGATGAACTGAACAAAAGCCTGTTGTTAAA
>CM030191.1:8448546-8451046 GCA_017639675.1 Aplochiton taeniatus
TGTAGAGATGTGATGGGAAAATCAGGCTTTGAGATCGACCTGACACAATCACACGTTTCACGGGGTTTGACGTTTCCGACAAAGCGTTGTGAGGTGGAGGTGGCCCCGTGCGGAGACAGAGGAACGTCTCGACTCCATCTGAAGACCAGCCACGTCTGCCACGCCGTCATCGCCAGTCCTCCATCGCTCTCTGTTCGTGGCCTAGCCTTCTGATACCGAGGGTCAACGAGTGCTGCCGTGCCTCTGAGCAAGGCACCAGCTCTCCCAATCCCTCCCTTTGTGGGGCCGGGAAAGCCGACGGCTCCCGAGGTCGTCTCCTCTCCGTCGTCTGATCTAGGATGGGGGGGGGGGGGGGCGTCCTGAGAGAGAAAGAGAGCCCCACGCTTGGGGAGGGGCCGGCCCCTGGTGCTTAGCGCAGGATTAGCACGCTCCCCGTGCTGCGGGCAGACCAGATGGAGCGTGCCCTGATCCCCTCATCTATTGCTTTAGCCTGATAGGACGCCACGTTGGCCCCGGTCACAGGAGCAGGTGCAAAGGAAAGCGTGGCGGGAGATCTTTGCTGCCGTAGCTAATGCTATTAATGCTAACGTCAGGTGTGTGTGTGTGTGTGTGTGTGTGTGTGTGTGTGTGTGTGTGTGTGTGTGTGTGTGTGTGTGTGTGTGTGTGTGTGTGTGTGTGTGTGTGTGAGAGACTGGGGGTGTGTGCACTAAGAGTGGAAGAGAGAAAGAGAGATAGATTAAAAGAAAAAGGAGAGGGGTGTGAGGAGTGTGAGATCACAACTGCACTTCATTGTAATGTTTGAAAGTGTCCTGTAGAGGGGGCTCACTGTGCATCATCATCTTTATTTCAAATACTTTGGGACATCATGGATTATGTATCAATGACTTTGTATCACAGTATTGCTAATATATATGGAATATGGACAATTGACATTAAGCTTACAGGTATTGTAAACTTTTCAAAAGACGCCTACTTTAGGGTCCGCATGATGAAAATGCTTGACAGTAATTCTCCACTACTCAGCCGCAGTACTTATTACAGAAATATTTCATAAGTCCATCTTTGGATTGCGTTAGTAGTCAGTCAACCGAGTCTCTCCATTCCCCCCCAAAAAGTCATCACTTCAATAGGTCCTCTCCCTGCTGTTGTCCATGTGACCAAAGCTTCAAACAGAACGCCTCTGTACAAACGCTGCCCCGCCTTTGTGCGGCCCTCAAAATGGCTTCCGGGAACGATAGCGCAGTTAACCCGTGCGGTCGCGCCCCTCACTCTCCCCCCCCCTCCCCCGTCGGCGGCCCGGCCCGGAGCGTGGAGGCGTGGACCAGGCACACGCTGTTCCTGGGCGTGTTGCAGGGCCCGGGCGAGCACGTCGACGCCCGGCGGAACTCCGTGGAGCTGTTGGACGTGGCCTCGTTCAGGAAGCGCAGTCGGCCGCCCAGCCTCGCCCCCAGGGCCCGCAGGGCCGCCTTGCGCACGGAGCCCGACAGCAGGAAGTACATGACGGGGTCCAGGCAGCTGTTGAAGGCGGAGAGCAGCAGCATCACCTCGTTGGTGCGGTCCACCAGGCGGAGGTAGCCGCAGGGCGCCGCCGCGCTGAGCTGCGACGCCACGTAGACGGGCCGGAAGGCGTGGTAGGGGCCGAAGCAGGCGGTGAAGAGGAAGAGGATGAAGAAGGAGTTGCGGGCGGTGCGGCCGTAGCGCTGGGCGTTGGGCAGGTCGGGCTTGTCCCGGGACACCCGCAGCAGGCGGGCGGCGATCCGCCAGTAGGACGCCACCAGCGTGGCGAACACGGCCCAGAAGAGGGCCACCAGCACCAGGTTGAAGTAGGCCTTGCCCCGGGCGCCCAGACGCTGCTTGTACTGGAAGCAGCGGCCGGCCTCCTCGTTGCCCTCCGGCCGCACGAACATGGGCACCATGGCGGCCAGCGACAGCCCCCACAGCGTGGCGCACGCCGCCCAGCTGCAGCCCCCGCCCTGCCCCCACAGCCGGCGGGCCCGCCCGCTGCCGCCGCCGCCGCGCCCCTTGAGCCGGACGTAGCGGTCGAAGCTGATCAGCCCCAGCAGGGTGATGCTGACGTACATGTTCATGTAGAAGAGGTTGCCCACCAGGCGGCAGGCCAGGGAGCCCAGGACCCAGCGGTTGCCGTTGAGGTGGTAGGCCACGCGGAAGGGCAGGCAGGCCAGCAGGACCAGGTCGGCCAGGGCGCAGTTGATGAGGAGGACGCGCACCGAGTTGCGGCGGGTGTGGAGGGAGAGGAAGACCCAGAGGGCCAGCAGGTTGCCGAGGAGGCCGACCAGGAAGCAGAGGGAGTAGAGGAGGGCCAGCGGGAGGCGCAGGGCGGGGTCGTCGAAGGAGCAGACCGTGTGGTTGGGGGAGACGGGGCCGAGGGAGGAGTTGGCCGGGAAGAGGTGGGGGGATGTGGAGGAGGAGAAGGAGGAGGAGGAGAACAGTGGGAGAGAGGTGGGATATGAGGAGGAGGAGGAGGAGGAGGAGGAGGAGG